>MQTX01000072.1:439274-472181 GCA_009735665.1 Angiostrongylus cantonensis
ACATTCGCGATTTCAATACACTTAGACCCGAAAATAGCCCTTGAGTTTTGATATTCAATTGTATCGAACGAGATCCTACCCTTTAGTGCCCAACGTTTTATAGTTGTGGTATTCGCGCATGGATTAAAAATTTAAATTGTGTGGCAACTATCAAAAAACAAGCATGTGTTAGAAACATGGCTTTATTAAAATATTTGAGGAAGAAGAAGATATAGAGGATTTACTGAATACGCGTTCGTCGTTCACATTCTTCACACAGTACCACAGTCCGACTGGAAATACAGCAGCAGTGATGTGCAGATCAAAGAAAAAAGAGGCCCATGTCGTAGGTTGATGTTCAGATACAGATGCGATGATTGGAATATGGATCTTCAATACCTTTTTTGAGAGCAAAAATTACTTTCTACTATAATTCGAACTGACCTTAGCATACCCAGTATCCCACAAGGAATAGAAGCGACCAGAGAATGGAGCAACGTATCCTGAAGGAAAATATTGGGAATAACAATTACTATCAGCGACTATTTTGTATAAACCACTAAGCGTTCAGCATTCATCATTCCCTGAAGGGAACACGCACTCGACTTCGTCTTGCATCGTAGAAGTAACTGAATGCTAATCCAGTCAGTCAACACGACGACTTGCGGTGGCCAACCGATGTATCTTGTTCGTGTTGCTTTCCTCCAAAAAATATCTGGTACGGTACCAATTCGCAGACCTCAGCGGAATGGAAAAATTGCTCAGCCAGAGCTTGTGGTCGAACCGGCGATCAATCCAGCATTTGTTTCAGGGCATATTTAACCACTACGCCTCATGCTCCGCTATAATTTTCACAACCATTACCATAAATGCATTAACCTCTGTCGTTGTGGCTTAGCCGCCATAATGTTTTAATCTTCACCGTAGCCTGGGCAGAGGATTCCTAGCTCTTCAAAATGCTGGGTCCGTCATACACCACGACCTCCAAGGTCGGTTTCGATATCTCTCGCCGGAAAGCCAACTTAAAGTAATCGTTCGCTGCACGAAGTTTGAGCAAATTTTGATGGTTCACTGTCAAAAGAGTAACAAAGCATATCACACAAAATGTGTTACGCTCCATGTAGGCCATGTGCGACTCTGGTGTGCAAAGGGAACAAATGGAGCGAACAAGTGTTCTCCAAGTAGTCGATGTATATCGGAGCCACACATAAAGGTGGCAGATTAGACTCGATCAAACCATGTTGAAAAGAATCCTGTCTCAGAAAAAGTATCTGACCGAATTTAAAATCTGTTGCAAAAAATAGGAAAAAGTGGAGGATAAACAAAGCTAGCTTTAAAAAAGAACGATAAAGGAGCAAGTTAAAACGTTAAAAGTAAGAACCAATAAATAGAAATGCCAACCTCCCCACACTAAGCCAAAGTAGACGACGACGGCAAGGACCCCAACGACAGTCAAGCCTCCCACAAAAAGGGTCATAAACTGCTGACGCGAGACACGGGCACGAGCATATTGCATGGCAGCAACAATCTAAATCACCATTTCAACATTATACAGGCAAGAACAATAATGAATAAAAAGGACAAAGCTCTCGGCGTTGACCAATCCCTAAGGGATGCGCCAAGCATTCGACTTCACTAAGCACCGCTGAAGGTGACTGAATCCATATTTGTTCTTTACAATGACTAGTGGTGGCCCATCGATGTATCGCTATGTTATCAAACACATTCGGACACGCGTTTAATCAGAGAACAACTGCAGCGCCAAATAATGATGAAAGGAAAAAAAAAGTATATCAACTTCACCTGCAATAAACCAAATACTCCAAAAGCAGGCATATGCTCTGAAGTACGAACTGGTTGGAAACCGACGAATGGGACTTGCATTGATAAAACGGTGGCCAGGCAGTAGAAACTTGTGTATGCCACAAACAAACGTGATGAGTAACGACCTGGAACACCATGAAACTTATTCTAGAAGTATTAAAGATTTGATTTCAAGTATTTCATAACTGAGGTACAGCGAATGCCTGCTGTGGTGACGACCTGGAGCAAACTTTAGCCAGGCTGACCTCGGGACTTCAGAGAACACAATGGCCAAACCAGCTAAACCCCGAAGAATGGGGAATATTCTGGTGCCTGGACAGCAAATGAAGATGGGCCGTCCGAGTTTTCAAGTCTTTCATAACTTGTTCTTACCTATGACAATTAAGGCAAGGACGTGAAGTGGTATTAGATTGATAATAAAGACATATCCTCCCCATGCTGATACCATATAGAAATACGAAAGTGCACAAAACGTCGCCCACATCACAGAACCAGTTTTCAGCGATTTGACCCAGAGGAAATAAGTAAACTAAATTCACAAAGTTAAGACCAATTAATAATAAGAAACACTTCCGTGTAAACCAAATAACGATATTAGGCTCACTTGATACAAAAAAAATGCTGGTAGACCGGAAGAAGAGGCATACCTGAAGGGCAAAAATCGCAATGCCTTCATTGTCGTAAGATCCCGCTACTGATCGACTTGTATATCCAGGAGAAATAGCAATAAAACAGGCAGCGAATAAGCCTGAATGAAAAACCAAATACCAAAAAGAAAAAGCAAAGACGTGCCGACTTCCCAATAACATGTTACCCGTTTTTCTACAGTGGAAATTTTACGATCATATTCACCGGCTCCAGCTGACCACAATTCCTTAGTCAGAAGGTACGTCGCGATAGCAGTCAGTCCGGAGAAAGTTGGTGCGAGAAACACGCATATCTCTCTGAAATTACAAAAACAAAGTGAGCCTTTTTCTAAACTATATAGTTTCCTTTAGTATATAACTTGGACCTCACGTCGGATCGAACTGTGATTACTTTTTCAGGGACAAACATGTTACGCACGGCACTACCGAGGACGCCACTTTGCCTTTCAACCAGTTTTATTCCACTTCTTTAGATATGACAGCCATAGAAAATCGAGAGACTTTGCACATCAAGTCGAGTCCTTCCAGGAACTTTACTCAGGCCAAGGATTTCTAGTCGACTTTGTTGCCTTGCGTACTCAAGTTACAGATAGGAGCTTCGATGTACATTAAAACGGTGAATCCTTTGAGAGGCCCGTGGCTTCATACAAAGAGTTTGACCGTCTCCATAACAATATTCGTCTATTCTAAACACAGAACAAAACAGTTATTTAGAAGGAGATAGTACCTAATATGTACATGGAAATTAAGCGTGTCGAGAATCCAGTGGATTAACCCTGACGTGACCATAAGACCTGGATAAACCTGAAAAACTTGTGATTTCAAAAATAAGGAATAAATCCAATAAAACCACAAAGACGCTGAGATATTTGTAAAACTCCGGACCAGTATCCGCGGTGAGGAACGAAGGTACTATTAACTTTCCGAAAGCTAAAGTGCAATAAAGTTTTCTAACTCCAACTCACAGTTCCTCCGACAATTCTTCCCAGAGGGTACCATGCTCGTTCATCGAACCAATTAAGAAAGTTGTAGAAGCCATTTTGTACCATGTAGTGGGTTGCACGATAGTTGAACCTGAACCTCTTGTATATCTTTTTATTCACAGCATAATAAAAACTGAAAACTGATAGGGAAGGAAAAACATAAGCGGACAGTACCAAGGATCGAACTCGTGGATGATAGATTCAAATCGAACGATGGCGAAAAGTCTTGAAGCGAACCCCACAAACCATGCTAATGACAGGATGGCAAATGTCAATAGCGACGTGACAGCTAAGGAGTTCCCACGAAAGAACCCCATACTCGTTGCCATTACCTTAAAACAAGAGTACCGAAAAGTCAGCTCCAAAATATTAAAAATGCCACGACGTATAAATGGGTAATTAAACACCTGACAACACTGTCATTTAAGGATTAATCCTATCCTCTGTACTCAAATCACTTCTACAAAGCTCTTACAATAAATATGGGGTGATATTAGAATAACGGGTTGTTTAAATGAGGTGAACGTATCTACTAGATGATCTACAAAGTAAATGTGACAACACAAATGTACTGCATAGAAAGGGTTTCCTTTTTTTAAACCTACCAATTGATGGATCAACACAATGAAACAAAACACCGACAGGCAAAAGATGAAAAAACTATTAGGATTCAACTAGAATCCCCTAGATCTCGTCCGTATCTGCTATGGAATGATGGGTTTAGCCAGCGGCTAGCGATGCCCTGAAGTGGAACGCGGGCGTCGGTTTGATCCCGATGAACGATGAAGTTGAACCCATCAGGAACTGATCCGAAAGCTCTATCCGTCATGCTTTATCGCCTATGAAGCCGAACACCACACGGACTGATGCTGATCTTCTGCTGAAGAACTCCATAGATCCCAGAACTGAGGATATGCGCCATCAGAAACGGGAATCGTCGAACGACTTGCAGTTGAGGAACGGTGCTGGCCGTGACCTAATTGCCGTGCCACACGTCATACGTTCCTTTAATCGCATCGTGATGAGACCCACCAATGGATTTATTCGAAGTTCCATTCGATATTCGAATAATCTACTCGAATATCCCTGATCTTTTGACCTTGTTCACTTCTCCATTCCTGATGTACTTGACAGTTCAGTACTAGTACTTGTATGTGTATTACAGTAATGTCCAATTTTTGGCATGAAACGTCCTGTTGGACGATGTCCGTTGTAATTACAGCAGTACTTGCAGGCAGTTCTAACCAGAATTTTGGTGCTTTTTTCCGGTCCTGTCAATCACTAATCGTCCTAGTTTCTGCTTTGTTAATTTTGGTTTCATGTACCCTTTCCTAAGAAGAAGTACGTATCGAGTTCGTCTGACATCAAGATTGAATTCGTTCACAGTTTTTGGACTTCATGGCCAGCAGAGCTCTATTTCTAACTTTGGCAGATACTGTCTAACCAGTTACTGTTATTCTCTGTCTAAGGGCTCGTATGGCGCAGTGGTCAAAGGCTCCCTGTGATGCACAAATGGAATGAATACCCGCACCCGTTGCCCACCAAGCGTTCCATCCCCACCGGGGTCGAAAAATTGGTACCAGACTTGTCTGGGAGAATAGCAGCACTGGCTTGATACATCGGCAGGCCACCGCGAGTCATTGTAAAGGCCAGATATGCATTCAATCACCTCCAGCGATACTTAATGAAGTCGCATGCGTGGCGCATCCCTCAAGGATTGATCAACGCCAAGAGCTTTATCTTTTATTTTATCCCTTGTATTTCTTTTCAGCCGAAGCTCTTTCACTTCAGTACAAGTACTCGTATATGAACATTTACGATGGTTTTAATGAGAAAATGCTCCATCCCCGCACTTTTTCATTAGGCTTTATCTTTCATCCTTTTACTCTCTGGTCACACCGTCACGTTCTGGTCTCTTTCCTTCCTCATTCATTGTATATTACCATATTCGTTAATGTATAGTCTTTATTTTCGACGTTTTGTTAACTTAAATCTTCCGGAACATTATCGAATAACTTTTGCACAGGTGTTGAAAACAGATTTTTATTTTCAACACCAGTCTGGTCAACTGTGAGAGCACAGAACAACTCTCAGCGAACGGACATGTTGAGTCATAGTTTAGTCATCATCGTGTTTGGTTTCGTTTGTGTCTTAGTCTTCATCGAGTCTCTAATTTGTCATTGCTAAATGTTTGATATATTTCTATGTTGGGGCAAATCCGTTGCTACTGAACTGGTCAAGAAATGTCGACTGTTCGATTGACTTTGCTGTCATCCGTTCCTACACCTTTTCTTTTTTCCATCCCCATTTCGTTCTCTTTCTTTTCCTTTTCACTGCTCAAAATATTTCCAAATTTGGATGAGGCAGATGTTTGAGGAGTCGTGGATTTGTGAGCGGTTTAAAACTAATGCTCGTGTTCGCTGAGCCGATCAAGCAACATGGGGGTCAACGGAATTTGGGAGCACATGCATAAGTATGCCCAACATATCCCTATATCGACACTAAGAAACAAAACCCTAGCCATCGGTACGTTCCTTACGACTTTGCATTTTCTTTTACAATATATATTCTTTAAGTTATTCTTAGTGTGATGATAATAAGCCTGACTACACTATGTAACAGGATGTAACAAGAAGGGAATTAAATGGTTTAAATGAAGAATACAATGTTAACTTTTTATTTACTGCTTTCTTCTATGTTTTTATGGCCGAGTATTATGTGTGATACCGTCACAATGATGCCGAATATTAGCAAAAGGCGAAACGAAATACCCGCAAGGTGTAGTGGTGAACGCATTTGGCTTCGGAAGGCGTAATAGCGCGTTCAATCCCCATCGCAGACACCTGCGGTTCAGTAACTCGATGTTGATTTCCTGGGCCAAAAATGCGTGGATAGAACAACCCTCGGGAACAGTTGTAAATGGAGAATTATTACAAAAGGAGTTGGTTGTAAATCCATCAGAACAATCGCAGTATGGCTTTGTCGCTGGTAGATTTGCCAAAGAGGATCTCGTTGTTGTTCAAGTGATAGAGATGGGAATCTTAGAGGAAGTGTTACACTGAGTGTGGTGAATGAGTTTTATAAGCATTAATCCACAGGGTAGAAATTCTGAACTAGAACACTTACGAAAACTGGAAGTGCATCGGTTATGGAACAATGCGTAAGGAAAAATTTTAGGCGGTCTTCTGGGCTACGATTTGTTTTTCTCAAATAGGTAACTTCCATGCGGAGCACAAATACTTGGAAGTACTTCACGACACGGATTCAATGCAGTTTCTGTTCTCTTCTGCTTGATGTGATATTTGGTCATCGTTTTATTTTCATCCTACCCCCTTGACCATTTCCAAAAACAAAATATTTTCCTGTAACAATAAAAAAGGATAAAGCTCTCGGCGTTGATCAATCCCTGAGGGATGCCCCATGCATTAGACTTCATTGAGTATCGTTGGGCGTGAGTGAATGCATATCTGGCCTTTACAATGACTCGCGGTGGCCTGCCGATGTATCGAGCCAGTGCTGTTATCCTCCCAGACAAGTCGGGTACCAATTTCCCGACCCCGAAGAGATGGAAGGCTTGACGGGCCATGGGCGCAGGGATCGATTCCACGTGCGTGTCGCAGTGGCACCTACAACCACTACGCCCCCTCTTGTAACAATATATCGTACAATTTCGTACTTGGCCTTGTACAAGAGTAACGGGAGTTTTTATTGCGCTTGATGTCATCTAAGATTCTTTGAGCGCTCTTCTGAAAAGTGAATATTTAAACAGTCACCGTAGTTACTTAATTCGTCGTTTATACAACTGCCCTCATTAGACTCGTGAACGTGCATCTCTCACAGGAACGCTAAAGAAGATTTGATAGTATATCAGTGTACCAGCATATTTGTGTATTTGGGGATAACAAGACTTTTTTTATAGTCTTGCTCTTTTCGAGACTTGGAAAAACATTTTCTTATTCAGATGGGCACATTTGGCTGTATGAGTCGTCTCGTGGTTGCGCCAATCACCTTGCCTCTGGAGCATCATACCTGGTTACATTTTTCAATCGAATTCAACGTCTTCTGGAAGTAGGTGTTCGGCCCGTCGTTGTATTCGACAAGATTACAGCTGATTTTCATAGTTGTGTGAGTTTGTTTCTTAGTTTTAATGCGTGGTTAGTAGATATGGTTTTGTAATGCCATGCTTGCAGTCAACTAATGTAAATTCTTATGTAAAGAAGTCGAAACGTAGTGGTGGTAACGGGTGGAATCTTGATGCACATATCGAGTTAAAGAAACGGGTTTATAATGCGGAGGTAAATTTCCTTATATTTTATATGTAGTATCATCCTCAGCAACTCACGTTTTTCTTTGTTTCCAGCAACTTTTGAATCATATGGGTGTTCCTGTTATTATGGGTGGTTCAGACGGTGAAGCACAGTGTGCCGAGTTGGAGAGAGCAGGTCTAGTCGATGGCTGTATTACTTCTGACTTTGATTTCTTTTTGTATGGCGGGAGAAATCTTTACAAGGTAGGTTTGTATTTTTACGAAGGAAGCTGCAATGAAGCATCTACTGAGTTGTTTGAGCTATTTCAGAGTCTAATCATAATTTTAATGTTTAGTGTTGAAACGCTGTCGTAACTTTTAACTTATTATTTACTGTCTACTCTTTTTAACGGCAGGTTATATATTGCGAAATGTAACTTTAATGATGCTGAGATATTTGCAAAACTCCGGATCGCAGGTGTCTGCGGTGGGGAGCGAACGCGCTGTTGTCCTTTACGGGAGTAGCGCGTTCACCACCACACCATGTGGGTCCTTCGTTTTGGCTGCCTCTCAACTAGTTCTATCCATCACTGCCATCAGCAATCACCCGTCAGCGTGATTGATCTGGGGAGCCAAATATCTCAGCATCATTGAAAACCATATTTCGCTATATACCCTACCGTTAAAAAGAATAAGCAGTAAATAATAAGCTGAAATTGTGATTATAACTGCAGCCTCAGATTAAGTGGGTTCGTTGCCGAATTGGGCTCCGCAGATTAATCCCGTTGACGGGTGATTGCTGGTGGCAAAAAATCGATAGAACTAGCTGAGAGGCATACGAAACGAAGGACGCGCAAGTGTGGTGGTGAACGCGCTACTCCCCGGAAAGGACAATAGCGCGTTCATTCCCCACCGCTGACACCTGCGGTTCGGAGTTTTGCAAATATCACAGCATCATTGACTGTCGTAACTTTCTTCGTCCACTTTTTATAGGGCAAACCGTTTGATTTCGAGGGCTATAAATATTAACTGGTCGAAGATTTCGTTAAAGTAGAGAGCGATGAACACATCTAGAAAATTAGGGTATAAACAAGATGGACTTGTGATTTCGTCATTGAAGACTCGTATAGCTGTGGGTCATGTTCATTAGGTTTGCAAGTTCTTATGTGGTACTTTGGATCAGAAGTACCGCTTCATTTAGTACAACTCCTCGTGCGTTATTTTATCTACATTAATTATGTTTCATTACTGGTAATTGTAGTTGCTTTGTGCTTCAAATATTAGATAAATTAAGGGTGTTGATTCGACATCGTACTTTGTGGTTCATTAATGAATGACTTTACATTCATATTTTCACGACCTATCAGGTATAAATGTCTTGTGCTACTGCGGTCTTTTTTCCGCATCAATTTATGGTAGCTTATCATTTCTACATCCTTTGCGAATTTAGGGGCTTGAGAAAGGAAAGGAACGTGATTGTTGTAAGCGCTTAATAAAGATCCTGGTCAAATCTTAAGTCGAGGACTATTTTGGGAATTTTTTTGGTCGATTGCACACAATTTCCTTGGAAAACTTTAACTTATTCACAGCTTTCATTTTCTACATAAAAAATTCTGAGACCATCGTGGTACTTTATCGCAATAAGGTCATTATAAACTGCGAGTACTTTTTCTACTTATTTTCTTTCTTCTTTTCATTATACATGTGTGTAACAATTTTTGATAGTCTGTTTTTCGAGGTGGATTTCAAAAATGGTGGATTGGAGGTTGAAGGTGTAGCAAGTCTGTTCTCGATGGATAGGTTCGAAAGCACACAATGTGAGTTTGGACTTTTTCTGAAGTCTTGTTTTATGTGGAGGCGATTTCTCTTTGTGGAGTTCCACTTCTCTTGTTTTCGGAAGTTTTCCATTCCACTCAGGTTTAACAAGAAATCGGCTTGTTGCATTAGCACTTTTACTTGGTTGCGACTATTTGCAAGGAGGTGTGAATCGTGTTGGAATTGTTACGGCAAGAGAAATAATTTCGGAGTTCTCAATCAATGACGACGACCATGCGCTGACGATCCTGGATCGATTCGGGTGAGTCAGTTCTTAGGTTTGATGGTTTTTTCAATATCGGATCTGCAGTGATGACTAATGGCTGCACTATCCCAGCAATATTTTGTAAAGCTTCTGTTCGTGTCCTTAACTTGTTCAACTTTGTGTAGTAGCTAGTGGTCTTAAATTAACGTTTCATCTTTAATATGTTCTAAAAAAAATTCGTTTGTGGGTAGTGCAGTGGTATCGATGCCGTTTTAATGCGTATGAAATCCTACGCAATATCATCTAGTATCGACCAAGCCTCTGATCCCAACAGAGTAGAGAAACTGATGCCAGACATTCTAAAACTCCTGAACCACATGATCTAAGAGCGCTCTGACACAGCAATTCGAGGGTTCCAGAGAAAACCAGCTGGACCATTATTTAACGACGTTCATTAAAAATAGACTAAGAAATCTCAGGGAAAGGCAGGATTCATGAGCAAATACGCAGACCTTGATAGGTGCAAGAAAACGAATCAAATAAAGAAGTCTTGGGATCCGCACAATAGCTGTGCTGGGGCCTTCCCATGTGGACTAGAGTGGGTAAGCTTCTCCAAGACCCAAGGCAAATCTGGTACCAATCATTTCTCCAATCTCGGAGGAATCAGAGGCTTGATGAACTGAGTGCGAGTTCAGGTTGGGCAGTCCACGTAATGAGCGGGACCACTACCATTCCGCCACTTGCTTCGTTATGTTGAATAAGATAAATAAGATTGATGGAACGTTTTAAGATTATTCTGAATTATTGTCAAAATGTATGTTATCCATGCTTTATTCCACAATGAATTGTTTTTCAGTGGTAGGAAATCATATAGTCCGTGAGTATTACATAAATAAGTGGACATAATATTATTGTGAAAGTTGAGGAGTTATTTTCGTGGAGAAATTCCTTCGCGCGCGAGTGATAGCAATGTGAAAAAGAAGTTGCGAAAGGCGAAGATCGTACTTCCGGAAGGCTTTCCAAATGCTGACATTTTCATGTGGGTTTTTGACACCTAGTGTGTAATTGTTTTTCAACTTGTGACTCTTATTTCAGCGAAGTGACTTCGGTATACCTTTGCCCTGAAGTAAAAGAAAAGAAGGAGTTACCCGTCGTTACGCGCAATATGTCAAAGGTTGAGGTTGGAATTTCTCTTTTGTTACATTTGTCAATGACATAAAGTCCCATTTATCAGCCTTTCCTCTTTCTTCATTAACTATACATTCCGTCTATT
The DNA here is from genome assembly GCA_009735665.1 of Angiostrongylus cantonensis. Lineage (NCBI taxonomy): Eukaryota > Metazoa > Nematoda > Chromadorea > Rhabditida > Metastrongylidae > Angiostrongylus > Angiostrongylus cantonensis. The sequence continues at coordinate 450,247 of MQTX01000072.1, forward strand.
TAGGCACATATTTCGTAGTAGTTGCAGTTAAAAACGATTTTGACACTTACATCCCGACGTATGTTTATTTTAGCTCGTGCGTTAGGGGCAAAATGGCCGTGGTAAATTGATTTCAACTCATAAGTGTCCGAAAATATTTACACATTTTAACTTTAAACAAATGTATCTGAAACCGTAGTAGACCTCTGTTGAAGTAAAGACCAACAGAATCTGAAAGCCTTCACCAATAACAAGATTTTCTGTTCTACATCGTAGTGGTGTAGTGTTTGAAACACAATGGTCATATTTCGAGCAAAAAAGCGAGCAAACAAGCAGATTTTGTTCACGAATACGTCTTCAATATGTGCGATTGTACGGTTGCGCTGAAATTGCTTAGGGTTAGAATTTCGTCTCGAATTTTACTAAGGTTTGAATATTAAAAGGAAGTGAAAATAATATCCGAGGGAGGTTGTAATACCTCTCTGATGATAGAGCAAAATTTCTTCTATAAGCCTATTTAATATGGGAATTAAGTGCGGCCGCCCGAAAGTAAGCGTTTTATGCGGTAATCATAAAAGATAGAGCATCATGACGTAAGTGTTAAAATTACGTTTATGACTTCACCTTTTAACTCTTCAGCACATTACTTTGCTTTTTGTTTATATTTCCAACTCTTGGAGGCCCACTGTGCTCCTTATTTGTGTGCCTTGCTTCGTTTAGAAATGAGCAATTGTTTGTAGCTCGAGTTTATTTCTGATATTTGGTATAAAACAAGTTGTTTAAGGTATAAATACCCATTTGTCAAAAAAATACCTGCCTTTTTCTAATTTTATTCCAGAGTATTCTAATACGAGAATGTGGGTGGACACCAGCTCGTTTCACACAGGAGATTCAGCGCAGCAGAAGAAGAAGCCAAAGGATACAAAACATAGTCAGTGTACATTTTTTTTGTTTTGAATCAGTTTTAACATGTAGAGATTGTCCTACTTTTTACTGCTTTCTGCCACGAATATCGTTTAAGCAATACTATTTGATGAAATGTGTCTTTATAGTAGACTACTATTGCCCTACATACTCTCATTTTTGAGCTAGCACGTGGTTGCTAAAAGGTTATCCGATGCCAAGGTTAATTCCGAGTCAATCTTTCGATTTTTGGTAGTCGTTAAATCCTGCGTTTGTTATGTTAATTACATGTGGTTGAGTTTATTTTCCTAGGTACTGTTTTACTTATCATTTCAGCAAACACATAAAATCACGGATTTCTTTCCTACCGTGCGCCGATCGCTCCCTAGCTTTGCGGTTTCTTGTGGAATTGACGCACAAAAGCACAGCAGACGGGAGTGGGCTGCGCTACAACGGCTGCGAGTGAATGCGAAGCTTTACGAGAAAACCGAAGTTCGTTCATCTTGATCACATGTCTTCACATGCGTGGTACAGTTTATCAATTCAGGTAGCAATGGAAGATTCTAAGGTGTGTGCTAAGTCAAATGGGGCTCATCGGAGAGGCATAAAAAGGTATGTATAACTTTGTTAGGTCGCTCGGCCAATACATTGCCCTATTTTATGGTTGCCTCGATTGTACATATTTGTGCAGTTCCATGTTTCAGAGTGTTAGCAGAGGATTCGTTCAGTTGCACATCCTCCAAATGTAGACGAGTTGAAGATTCAACTAATTCGTCTGTACAGATTTTTACAAGTTGAGTTTATGAAAATCTTACACCTAGTTTGCACAATGACTGGTTTGTTACGGTGTTTAGTCAGATTTTTTTCTATTCTTTTCTTATTTTAGTACAAATAGTTGCTATAGAACGAGTAGTTTTTAATCTTACTTTAACACAATAGGATCTGGGTTCCCATCCACTAGTTTCTGCTGAACTTTAAAAACTTTTCGAAGCTTTTGATGTCCACTATGTTTTTTTTGCTAACGAGGTATACCAGTCACTCTGTCTATAAACGGTTATATTTTTCTTGACGTTTTTTTTGCTCAGAATGCTACAATATGCTCTCTATTCTTATTCGTATTGTCAGCTTTATGCTAGCTTGTTTATACAAGAGGTGAACACTGTCGATATATCTAGAGATTTATAGGTGTTGATCGAAGAATATATTTGTTTAGTTGTCTTTTTTTTTGTTTCTTAACAGTTCAGCTTTTACGTGTAGTGTTGTTGTGCTTATCTATTGAAGAAGTGTGATTCAGAAATTTAAGACTAAGCCTATATTGCAAAGAACCGTATGACACTTATTCTTGTCCTACTCTCTTCCATGTATTTCCTTTCTGATTTTGTGTTAGTTTAAATATTTCCATCTTCGAATAATTAATTTATAAAAATGACGAATTTGAATAGCCTGCACGCTATTGGTTTGGCGTTCTTGCGCCTATATTTCTTAAAATCCGACTGCCATAGAATTTTAGCCGAGATCCCGAGACTTTAGTTTACTTAGAATGCTTGCTCTGCAAACAACAACAGTGTCGACCGAGAACGATGATCAGGTATGCTAGAAATTTATTGTGGTTCAGAGTTAGCTGTTTGTGAAAATACTGGATACTTGGATGACCCGTCCTCACTGGTTGTGTTGTGCAGCCCCCAGCATAGTCACCATTTTTCAGAGTTTGGTGGATTAGCCATTGTGGTTCGCTCGAATCCCAAGACCAGCCAGGCCAAAGCCTGCCCCAGGCCGTCACCACCACAGACGGTAGCTGCCCTTGTGCATTAGAGGGATATTTTCCACCATTAGAGTAGTTTGATACCAGGATGGTGGTGAATCCTGGTATTGGTTTAATTCTAGCTAGGTTTCACGATGGAGACGTCGTACTCAGCGTGGAAGACTTTACCGGGAGGATGAATCCCACCGCTGTACCCAGGAGCACCTCCCAGCCACGATGAGGCGGTAAACCGTTGGGAGAGTTTATGAAATTTGTAGAACGAAGTCTCATTTTTGTGTTCGATTCAGCCTTTTCAATGAATGCTGTGCTCAGTTGCAGTTCTATATGTTTTAGGTTCTTGTGGATGCCTTACCATATCTTGACACGGAATATAATGACGCAGATCGTCAGACAGCTCTGCGGTTGATTGACCAAGAATGCAAAGTACTAGCCATATATATTCTCTTTAGTGGCATTCCATTTTCATCTGAAAATCATCTGTTTACTCTTTTCAAAGAGGGGCCCAAATTCTGTGGCTCAAGTATTCATACGATCGTACGAGTACGATCGTATTAGTAGATTTGAACTTTCATTAGTGGCACACTACTTCGTTTTTATTTTAACTTCAGTGCTCTTCGTTTTGAAGATTTTTTATCATAATATTTTGTAGTTTCGTACTTCTTCTCCACTCTAACAATACTTCGTTTTTTGCAGATTTTCCGTCCGACGAAAAACTACCTAAAACATCTTCCTGTGCCCGATTTCGATGTTTTCCTTACTCCGTGTATGCTCAAAGAGCAAGCAAGGATGTCAAAAAAACAAGTAAATTCCTCTTCACTTCTCAAACTGTTGATTTAGAAGACGACTAAGTAGTGTACAGATTATTTGAGTATATTTTAAGGAGATGAGTAAGTTGGATATGAGCCGTTGTGAATTGCCATGCCCATCTGGTACTTCACGTGCTGGTGATAAGGTTCAGTGGAGGAAAGTAAGAACAGTTCTTAAGTGCTATATTTTTACGGCCTGAAATCGCACTGTATATGATCGTGATTCTTTAGGCTATTAAAAATGCTAAGGCGCAAAATGAACATCTTGTAACACGCCAGATAAATCTCGAATTAATGGAAGAGTACGCTGCAGAAAGTTACTTGCGAAGAAATCGAGAACTAGAGCAGTTGTGTACAGAAGCCGAGCGAGAACTCAGACGTACTAAGGAAGAAGTGAGCAAATTTTGGTTTTAATTCCTGAAATAGCTGTTAGAAGATGATGGACAGGTGATGGAAATTCACGCTAGGCGTAAAATGGCTCAATTAGACGCAGGTCGTCAGTTGAGAGAGCTGGAAGGAAGTTGGGTGGCAATGGTGACCAACAATTACAGGTGAGTCCTTCTTACATTTTCTAACGAATTATTATTTAGTTTCTCCCAGTTCTAGAATGGAACTCGCCAACAATCAGATGGCTATGGCTAATGCTCAGATGGCTAAAAGACTTCGACTTGATCCATCTGCATTGGAGCAACTTAACTGACTGTCTTTTATAATTAAGAAGCGTTTGATTCTTATAATACAATGTTATAAAGAGTGCTTCCATCCTTTGTGTTCTTCGCAGGTACTTTTTCTTCGTTTTTCCCCGCTGACGTTCATTGTCATGGGAATTTTCAGACTTTCATTGGTTGTAATGACCCTGTAAAGGCACGTCTTTGGTCAACTCTTAGTTTTTAACAAGAAACAAAACTGTGCGTGTCCATCATTGTGGGAATGTGATTCCTATAAGTGTCAATTATGGCATCGAAGTTCGTGATGTTTTCTGCTTTCTTACGCCTAAACTGTAATTCATGAATCCATGAGATTTCTTCGACGTGAACGTCACACTGTAGGAAAGAAACTTGGTACTGGCTAAGTGAAGAAGGTTGCTAATACCTGTCCTGTCTGGTTTGATCCTATTAGCAGAAGCGGATTTTCCTGCACAGAGAAACTGGTTAAAACACCCTAAATGTCAGACAAACAGACAATTTAGACCATTTATCTGGGTGTGGAAGTAGGCATGATGAATTGCATAATCTAACGCGGTGTAGAAGAATGTGGGCGATAGGAAGAAATCATAAGGGGATTATGTTTGTTGTGCGAGAGATACAGTGGTCCCTACAAGACAGTTTCTCAGGGTTTTTTTTTGCTTCGAAGTAAACCTCTCAAACCTCTTCGTCAAGTAGGCACGATGATTTTTGAATGTACTGTTGACAATTTAATGGCGGTGGTATTCTTTTTGCTAGTGGAAAGAGTGGAGTTCGGTGTTCCTACGCACGTCATCGGTTGAAGCCTGTAGACATTGCTGCACATGCGAAGAGGTCACAAATCCTATGAGCTGAACATTGTTGAATTCTGACGTCAGCGGATGGACGTAGTCCGTTAACGGTTATGCCACACAGGTGTGAGAGGCACACGATGACGACCATCCACCTGCAATGCTTAGAATATTTTGCGAGTCGGAACAAGATACAGTGCTCTTTCCGTTCGTCGTGTAAGCGGAGAGTAATTTTAGTGCGCCACAATCCCGAATGACAACTTATGGATTCGTTGGTGGTTAAAATGACTGATGAGGTGCGCTCCATGCACAACTATCTTTAGTTCTGGAGCACTCCAAGTTGTTCCATAGAGGTTGGGCCATGGGCGCGGGGATCGATTCCACGTGTGTGTCGCAGTGGACTGTGTTAATTAGAGTTTCCTGTTTTATATTATATGGATATACTATGTGGACGTGTTTCTTGCAGTTACAAAGGTTCGACCGTGGAGAATAAGTTGCCGTTTGGTGGTTCGTGCTAATGGGATTTCAATCAACATCGTTTGTCATGCAGGGATGTTTTTTTTTATGAAAGGTGGCGGTTAAAGTAAGGTTTTTCATAGCACGTTAAAATGCTACTCGATGTGATGTTCAGAACGATTTTGAAACATCAATAGCTGTCAAACTACCAGTGGCAACAAGAGTTAGCCTAATTGTATTTCACCTGAGCTGGGAAGAAGTCAGTTTACAAAGTACTGGAATCCTTACTAAGAGTAAGCCATTGTCAAGGGCTTTGAACGGCTATTCACTTGTGAGAATTCTCTCCCCGAAACCACAGTTTGGCTGGGCACTGGCCTGGAATTGTCATACTAGGGCTATTCAAAAAATCTAGGAAGAGATTCTATAGTATCAAACGTTCACCAACGGAGTATATGTTTTACACAAGGTCCATCACGCCTTTATTCTTTCTGGCGTCTGAAAATTGCTACCAGACTTGTCCAAGACAAGCTTACAACGTCGAATCCACATGACTACGCAGTATCATGGTTGTTCCAGACTTCCATAAAAATCGACAACACTTTCGTTCGACGACGTTGATAAAGAAAAAAAAAATCGAAGACTGCTCAAACAGCAGCGTTAATAGAAGCAGAAAAGTTCGAGGACATATGCGCTGAAAACCGACTTTCTTTAAGCCTGGACGTTCTGAATAAATATCCTAACAAAGCTCATGTTAGCTCAGTAATCTAGGAAAACTCGGAAACGGCGAATGGCGCTTGCGAGAAAACGAACTAAATGTAAAAAGTACTAGGATCTGCGCAGGATGATGTAGGATTAATTGAAGAAGAAACAAGAAATGTGTTGTTGAAAAAGAATAAGTAAGTCTTGGTGACATTTGTGTAAATTAGGAATGTCCGCTAAAGGCTGAGATGTGCCGGATTCTTTTTGACCAGGAATGAGTTTTATGTGGTTCATACGATCATGAAAGTGACCACCGAGCTTTTCTCTTCTGTATGAATATTCGAGTGCTCAAGTGATTCTGTGGCGAAAAGCATACTACATGTGTAGGAGTAAAATGAACCAGTAGAAAAAATGTAAACAAGAAAGGCTGGACTGACCCAAATCATTGAGGGCGGTGCTTACGATTCTGCTCATGAGTCATTAGCCGCACATTATTTGATATTTGAATGGCCCGTCCTTACTAGTTGTGCGGGCCCCAGCATGTCTTCATTTTTCGGACATCTACTGGTTAGGCCATCATGGCTCCTTGACGTTCCGAGATCAGCCTGACCAAAGTCTTCCCGAGGTCTTCACCACCAAAAACAGTCGCAACCCTTGTGAATCAGAGGGAGATTTAATTTACCACCATGCGACTTTGATACTAGGACTATGGTGGATCTTGGTATTGGTTCACTCTTAGCTAGGCTTCCTGATGGGAACGCTGGACTCCTCAGCTTGGGAGACCCTGCCAGGAGATGAATCCTCCGCGTCACATCGCAGTCCGACCCGCAGGAACGCCTCCCAGCCACGACGAGCTGCACATTAATTAAGAGCAAAGCAAACACAAAGTTCTTAGGGCATACAATAATCTTATTAGCAACTCTATCACATTAACCACAGTTGCGGTTTTAAAAGCAATAGTCTGTCAACACTGTAATGTTCGATGTTTTTCTTCAATAAACAAACACGAGATTGTTATTATAGAATTTATTAGGATACAATAACTGACGCGTTTGGCGCAGTGGTTAGAGGCGCCACTGCGGCGCGCACGTGAAATGCGCCCATGGCCCACCAAGCCTTCCGTCGCTCCGGGGTCGGCAAATTGGTACCAGACTTGTCTGGGAGAATAGCAGCACTGGCTCGATACATCGGCTGGCCACCGCGGGTCATTGTAAAGGCCAGATATGCATTCAGTCACCTCCAACGATACTTAATGAAGTCGAATGCATGGCGCATCCCTCAGGGATTGATCAACGCCGAGAGCTTTTTTTTTTACAACAAGTGACGTTTCTTCGGGTTCACCTTTTTCAAAGCCTGGAAAGGTCAAACTGACACCCGATCTACTCAGTCAAACACAATAGTAAATTAAGAAAGATCCTATCGATTACTAGTAGTCCAATCTGTGCGCATCATTTACAATTAAATGATAGAAATATCATTACGCGATGGGCGTATAGTGTAAAGTGGACCATCTGCCAGCACCTCTCAATCAGGCTACTAGTCGTCCTTTTTCTTTCAGTTCTTTGGCATTTTTTGTCCTATTTCATCTTCTAACTATTGATTTTTTTATTGTTCCTCATAGCATTCGTTAATCGGAAACTAATACCATTTTTCATGAAAGACTAAGTGAAAAGGAAGCATAGAGGGATATATGACTCATTTCTATTTGCGACAAGATTCTTCGCATTCACTGCTTTGATTTTTTCATAGCTCACATATAATTTATATTTAAGTACTATTGTCTAAATATTATCCAGTACTATCTGAAATTGTAACGGGTAGCAGTGGAGTAGTAGTAGGAAGCGCACTTCAAACGTCGCTAGTTCGATCCTGAGACAAGGGAAAACAATACCCTCCATCTGTCGACGATCGGCTCAGTTTGTTAGCAGATTTGTCTTGGAAGATAAAAAGGCTGCCTTGACACATCGATGTGCCTCAGGTACCAGTTAATGCCATTAACCTCACAGAAAAACGATGGGGATATACAATTCTTTGGCTACAGGACAAGAGCTCTCTCATTTTGCTGCGATGAAAATCTTATTTAGTGGAGTCTATGACAATGTATTTGTTCTCGTGAAGAAACGAGACTCCGTCCAACATAACACAGAGTTTTACCTTTTATTTTCTCCCTGCTACAATTTTCATGGCAGGTTACTAAGCGAAACTCCAATCTGAGTCTCTCAGCTAGCTAGTTCTATTTGCAAAACTCATAGGCATAACGAAGGACCCGCATGGTGCGGTGGTGAACGCGTTACTCCACGGAAAGGGCAATAGCGCGTTCGTTCCCCATCATGGACACCTGCGGTCCAGAGTTTTGCAAATAATTCAGCAACGTTGTGGTTGTATAACACAGAGTGTTTCCTGATGCTTCGCTTGTGCTTGCATCTGACGAATTTCCGTTGAAATTTAAAAAACTCAAGTTACTTACCAGTGTTTCGAAAGTCTTAGTTCTGAATATGTTTAAATCTGAAAGAAAACTGGATCAAAGTTATAAATGCGATTAGTGTCATAAAGTAAATAATGTTCTATAAATCTGTAAAGTTCTTTTCTGGGATACTTCAGTGACCGAGAAATTATCACCAGTTATCGAAAAATAGTTTCGTCACGAATGAGTTAAAATATTATTGTATTTTAAAAGCTTAAAGTTAAAAAGCTAAATGTGGATGTAGAGCAGTGCTCAGAGGCGACATGCAGTCACGCGATCGAACCCGATCCCCAGGCTTACCAAATCTTCTATCCGTACGATGCAGGCAAATTGGCACTAGACATATGTGGGAGCTTAGCAGTACTGACTCGATACACCGGTTAACCAACGCGATTCATTGTGTAGGCCAGATATGCATTTAGTCCTCTCTAACGATGATTGCTATAGTGGAATGCATGGCGCATCCCTCAGGGATTGATCGGCGCCGAGAGCTTTACCCTTTTTTATTTATTTAAAGAACCTAAGTTAGAAAGTATAAGTCTAAAAAAGTACGCGGATAGTTCTACACCCACGCCAACCAGCTCCATACCTGTTCGCTGACCAAATCGTCTACAAAGTCTAGAGTAAAGCGATTTCCCACCAATTGATCTCCAGTGTTATTTTAAGGTGTAAAATTTACTGGTATTTGTTAACAACATTTATATTCCATAAAAACAACTGACCCCATCGTGCAGCACCGTAACCGTGATTGATTATACAAGTTACGAATCCTGAAATGTTCGGGGAATATGCCATTTTGTTAACACTCTTAGAGTAGAGTACTGAATGGAGGCGATTAGGCGCTACTATTAAAGAACGTCAGTTCAGTAATATTAGTCCTTAATCCGAAACACCGCCACTGCATTGTTATCGCAATCATGAGAGCTCTTGTCCTGAACTCGGCCTCTTCTCATCTGTTGCCTTATCGCCCATATTATTTCTATCGCAAAAACTATCGAAGATAATTTTTAATACAATCCACGGTTTTCTTAATGAGCAGATATGTGGTTGTTATTGCAGCATTTATTCGTTCACCATAGCTGATATCCCCACGGTTTTGTCTTCTGCAGACCCTAGAAAAGTCAAATTGTCTTACAATCTACTCAGGCAAACACCTTCATAGCCTCAGTACAGAAAATTTAGTGCGTAAATTTCTCATTCGCATAATAAAGAGTTTCTTTTAAATACTCGCTGTTTTGTGCTTTACAAATCTTCCAGTTATTTGATGGAGACCAGCCGCACAAAGTCTTACAAGGGCGAGGAATATGCGTGGCTCAGGTGAAAAAACAGAGTGAGCTGTGACAGGAGGGCACGCGTGATCACAAGACACTCCTCCTTGCATTTCATTTCTAGATTTCTGGAATCTATTCAAGGCGCAAGGGCGCTTGTGGCACAGTGGTTGGAGGCGCCACTGCGACAGGCACGTAGAATTGATCCCCGTGCCCATGGCTCACCAAGCCTTCCATCCCTCCGGGGTCGGCAAATTGGTACCAGACTTGTCTGGGGGAATAGTAGCACTGGCTCGATACATCGGTAAGCCACCGCGAGTCATTGTAAAAGGCCAGATATGCATTCAATCACCTCTAATGGTACTTAATGAAGTCGAATGCATGGCGCATCCTTCAGAGAGTGATCAACGACGAGAGCTCTATCTTTTTTATCGAAGACGCTTCAAGAGTTTTATGCGCTAATGTACTGGATTCCTTTACGAGGATGGCGGCCTCTGATCCGAAATCCTCCCGCTGCACTTTCGCTTTCTACTCACGCGTAGTGGAGTATTTGCTTAAACTTTAAATTTACCGGCTGGGTATTCTTTTATACGGGTGCACAGTGGTCTACGCATTTCGCCAATATATGCGCACGCCTTATAGGAGATCAGATAGACGATAGGCCATAACCAAACTTGAGAAAGTACCATAATCACCGTTAGGGCACTTCATGCAATTTTGCGTTGTGCATAGATGGCCATACAAGCTCTCAAAAACTACCTGAGGTCTGAGAGTGTTCGGGAGTATTTCACTCACTGTTACCAGATTCTATAGCGCGCCCCTTTCAAGCCCTTTCAGTGATTTATTGTCGCACTCATTTCATTGGAAATGAAGGGCAGCATACAGTAGACCTTATTCTCTCTGGGATTATCGTTTGGCGGTGTGATTTCCTTCTACGCCTATCTATGTGAGCTACTCTGACTGTCCATTCAACAACTCAAAAGACTGTTAGGCTATTAGGTATGCGCGAGAGAAGCTGAAAGGAAACCGGCTTCCGTTTTTCAACGTTCAAATCAACCTGTTCAAAAACGTCTCCACCACCAAATAGTGCCTAAAATCAAGTAATGAAGATATACTGCTTCATTATCTCTCCTCTCACTGCTCACACATAAAAAGCGCGCATTTGAAAAACGATTTTCGAACAGCACATCCCTCAACCACTTAATGCTCCGTGCGGTTGGTCTCCGCCAAGCAACAAAGAGGCTTTCAAAGAACAAAACGGTGAGTGCTTGAGAAGAGCTGGTTATTATGCGAATGAAAAGTTATGTGCAAGTCTTATCTACTGGGGATACGAAAGTATCTCGACTGAGTGAGTTGCGCATTATTCTGACTCTTCCAGTGCTCTGAATAAGGCGAAACCGCCGAAACATCAGTTATTGTGAATGAACAAATGCTGTAATAGCAGCCACATATTTACTCATAAAAAAGCAATGAATTATTGATTAATGTCGAGGTTAGAAGGAAGCCGGTCCTGAGATTTTCAGGATAATTGTCAGGGTTCGTTATTTGACGTATCACAGCTCTGCTTTTCCTCCAAACCCATCATTCACACATATTTTTTAAAATACTACTGTGATATTTTAGATGGTCATTTGTCTTCAAAGTTTATAGGTAGAGCACTAAGTCAAAGGAACGTCACAGGCAAAATATTATTACCCTTCCAGGCTCTGAAGAAGGCGATACTGCCGAAACGTCAGCTACTGTTGTGTTGTATTGTGCGTTTTTCTATGGAAATGTATGCCGTATAACAGCCTCGCGACTGCTGAACAAGAAAGCAAAGTATCATTCTTTGTTTTGTGTAAATTATTTCCTGATGAAATCACCTGTATCACCTGTAGTCCCGTTGATCGTCGAGTGACTCGAGCGGGTGGAAATCACAATGCATGACTTTTATCTAATCCCCATTATTTTGTCAGGCATGGTATTATGTGAAATATAACCACAATAATGCTGGGATATTTTCAAAACTTGGACTCCACGCCAGATCGAACCGCGACTACATTTTTGAGTGATAACGAGAGTAATCCACTGCCCCACTGACTCCATATTTTGCATTTTTCTCAGCCAGTCTTTTCAACCTAACGGTGCCATCAGGTATCAGGCGTCAACTGGTATGATCAGGGGATGACTACTCAGCATTAAGCCCAGGTAAGTTGAGGCTGTAGTCGAGATCACAGCGTGTAACTTTTATCTATTGAATCTTTATGGTAAAAAGACTGGCTAAGAGAAAGGAAGCACTAGGGCATCACTGGTACCGTACGTAACACATGAGCCTTGGAAAGGGTATCGGCGGTTCGATCTTTCCTGAGGTCCAAGTTTTGTAAATATGTCAGCAGCATAGTGATTGCATCTGCTGAAGAACTTACTAAAATCTCTATTTACTCGAACAGCTATATCGTTCGACTACATAGCAAATCGGGAAAATTCTATTAGAAAGGGAAAAATTCCTGATCTCGGTTTCTGTTTCCTGATAAATTTCTTGTGAAAAACCTTTTGTTTGGTTTCATGAATAGCATTGAGTTCACTGGAAGGTGCATGCTGATCTCTTTTTAACTCCAATATATCCCAGCGAGAGACGCAATTCCTTCATTCCAATTTCCACCACAACCTTCCATTTTCCTTGCTTTCTCCCAAATTACTTTTTATTAGGCTGGGTTTTGGGAATTCTCCTTTGGGAAGGAGAAAGCCTTCACTGAGTATTTTTGCGCACCGTGTTGGATTTGGAAGCTTATAGTGTGTTCTTAGTGGAATGGACGCATCACTTGGGTTGTTTGTCATTTATTTCCCGAGCTGCGGACTTTATAAAACAATTCTTGGTGGAGGCGAGCTGTTGCACTGAACATATTCGGAGTGATTTCTACCACAATTTGTTGTCAAGCGTTCGTTTCCTTTCTTAAGAATGCGAGACTTTCCGAATAACAAAGTGATTTCGTGCTCTTTCGAAGGAGCTGCTCATAACGTCTAATTTGGAAATTAGTATGGACCTTGTTAAGCAGATGACAGTGGGAAAGGACCATCTACTATTGGTGGTTTAGTATACATGTTTCATCCATTAAAATGTTCCGGTGGATTTGCTTGGCTTTGAGCCATTAACCAATCTAATCAAGATTTTTTTTCTATTAAGGAAACCTGAACATTTCTTTGTATGAACGACGAAAAAAGGTGATCTCTCTGGTAAACCATTTGTATCACCTATAATCCAAATATTTCCTCGACCGGCGTGAGCGGACGTCAGCGAAGTTTCCATTCGTCCCTCTCTGCGTTGCCTACTATACTGACCCAGTATGTTCTACTTATTCTAAGTACATGAAGAGCATTCACTTTCTCTCTATAATCTCTGCGAAAGCATCTTGCAATTGCATTGGTTTTCTTCACATTTTTTTTCTCTTGAAATTAGTTGGGTTCTGATCGATAGCGGCCGTTGTCCATCGCTTGTCGCTAGATCGCATCATACGTGTCTGGCTGGCCTTAACGAAAAGGCAAAAGGCATTCACGGTGCCGTAAAGATATTGTCGCTCCTCGTCTGAAACGTTCTTTCCCGTCTTACGGTTTCGCAATCAGAATCATACTGGTAAACCCTTCATTCGTCATCCTATCTATTTTCTTGGTCTACCATCTTTCATACTCGTGCGTGTTCATTTTTCTTCTCCTCATTTATTGTTTCCCACTCCAAACTGGTCTCAACCATTCTTTTTGGTTCCAAAGTGTTTTTCGATAATAAGTGGTTTTTCGTGATTCTGCACGCAGATATGATTGACAGCGTGACAAATGGCAGGGTTTCCGGCTATTTCCGAGGTGCTTAACTTCTAATCTCAATAATTCTTTGCTCCCTATTGTTCCGTCTACCAGTCGTTATGGGAGTCAGGAATGGATATCCAGATGATTAAGTAAGTAAAAGACTTAGGTGCATAAGAAATCAGGATAAATAGAAGTCGCGCACGCTCCTGCTACATGTGGGACTTAATCTATTTTCTCCATGGAATTTCGAAAGTAGTTGTTTTAAAAATAATAGAAGGGGATGTTTAGGCTATTTATGTTTGTAAAGGACATCGTCTGAATGAAGATAATCTCGCTAAAACGGCATTAACTATATTTCTTTCATTTAGTTTGTCTTTGTTGCCAGAGAGTAACTAGTTAGTTGTCGGGTGAACACGGGGCGTACAGATGCTCTGTTGTGCCTAGCCGGTAGTAGACCGGGTGCTCGCTCTGCGAAATACTGGTTCTACTATAGTCGATTCATTTAGACAATGTATGACTGCAAATATTTGCATTAGTATGGATGTGCTGCCAATGGAAGATCGAGTTCAGCAATGTGCCAACAAAAAATATACGAAAGGCTTTTCGAGGTAACCAACAAAAACACAAAGCTCTCTTTGTAATTTTGGACAAACCCTCGAGTTTAGATTCTGTTTATCTCACGGTGAAACGTTTTAAGACATATAGAATACAGTTTGGCTGGGATATGACAGTAAATGTGCGCGTGTGGCGCAGTGGTCGGAGCCGCCCTGAAGCACACACGTGGAATCGATCCCTGCGCCCACGGCTTACCAAGCCTTCCAGCGTCGACAAATTGGTACCAGATTTGTCCTGGGAGGATAGCAGCACTGGCTCGATACATCAGCAGGCCACCGCGAGTCATTGTAAAGCTCAGATATGCATTCAGTCACTTTCAAACGATGCTTAAGGAAGCGGAATGCAAGGCGCATCCGTCAGGGATTGATCAACGCTTAGAGCTTTATCCTTTATCCTCTTATGACAATTAAATCCTCCAAGCTATGAAAGAAAGCAAAGGTAGGGTGTGACAATGACTGAAATTTTTATACTTTAAGCATGTACTATGACAATGCGAACTTGCATGAAGAATTTGATATAATAAATGCAAGAGTCACTGAGATGAGAAAGGATCGCACACGACATCTCGTTCATTAAGCATCGGTATTGCTCTTCCTCTTTTGGCGTTTCCGTCATGAAGCCTAGCTAAGAGCAATACCGGGATCCACCACCGTCTTGATGTCAAAGTCCCATGGTGGCAAATCTCCCTCTGATCCACACGGGCTGCAACTGCCTGTCGTGGTGACGACCTGAGGCACACTTTGGCCAGGCTGTCCTTGGGATTCCAGGGTACCACGATAGATAGCTTAACCAGCAATTCTCCGAAATATGGTGGTTATGCTGGGGCCCGCATAACTAGTGATGACGGGCCGTTCAAGTATTACGTAAGTATCAAATATTGCTCTTTCTTGAAATCTTCAGTGATCAAAGAGTAAGTGAAGAAGTGGAATTTTTTAAAATGAGTTTAATCATGATCCTGGACCAGTTCAAAAAGAATAATACGAATGCCATACCTTCGTCAGGTGAAATGTCCATATTCTTTCTCGACGTTGATCTTCATCATCTCCACTTTAAGCTTTAGGCTATCTTTTTCTTTTCCTTATTTTCATTTATCTTTCTTTTTTCACTGTATTTCTTGTGTAATCTTTTTTATATGACCTGTCATCATATCTACTATGTTTATCCCAGCACTTTTCACAGTGGATTCATTTTTCTCGCGTTCATCGCCCACAAATTTCTTCGAACACTTCCTGTGTGGTTTCGGCTGCTGCTTTGGGACTTCGTGTTTTCTATGAATGTCGTAGAATGTGATGAAGTCGATACTTTTTACAACAATGGAGATAGCGTAGTTATGGCGTTCCCTCGTGGATTGGAGGACAGTGTAGGCCAGGGTGTCGAACCAGCACTTAGCTTCCTGATCGGCTGCATCACTAACCACTGCACATCCACTCCTCCACTTCTTGCGTAACTGAAAAGAGCTATCATTTGTTGGGTTTCTAATCCTCAGCTGTCAGTGGTAGTCGAGAAATAATGCAATTTTTGAGCTTCATGTTTATTGATTATTGGTCATTGACGTCATAACAAAAGTATGACCCATTACAACAACTACATTTTGTCAACGTGTTCCAAGCCTAGACATTCAATCCACGTAAATGTATGGATCTCTGTATCAACTAAAGTTATCGAAGGTCTTTTTGGCTGCATGTTGAATGCTGTCCCTCAAAGTAATTTGCCCAGTTACTTGAAGAAGTGGTAATCCACTTATGAAATGGGCTTTGGCTGAACCGAACATGGGAAAGTTCCGCACTTGTCAGCTTTTAGAATATGGCGGCTTTAGTAGCGCTAGAATTTGTCTCTTTCGACCGATCAGTGCTGGTCAGAGATGCAGCACTTCTTGGCGAATTTTAAAATATTTTCTTATACAACACTTCTCTACTGTAGTGATTTTTCCAACATCAGAAAAGAAAGGGGAAATCATACTTCTGGCGAAGTAGCCGCGGACGCAGAAAAGCTAGCCGAATAAATCTTTTGCCAAATCTTTTGTGTTAGCTTAATAATTCGGAAAAGTGTTGATTATTTATGCCTAGATTTAACGAGAGTCGGTTCTTAAGATATTGCCCAGCCGCTTGCCGGCTATAAAATATCGAATGCTACAGAACACATCGCCCACATAAAGTAGATCAAGTTGGAGGCGACAATCGATCGATATCCGTCCTCCACAAAGACACCACCGAGTGAAGTTCCACGTTCGAGCGGCGCTCCTTTCACTGGATTGAACTCAATGCGATGACGAACACCGATCTCGAGGATCAGTGGGCTATGGACTCGCGTCAATGGGGCTCTGAGGAAAGCAAAGGCGCCGAAGCGTCGGCCGAAAGAATTTTATTACCAAACTTGTGTTAGTTTAATAAACCAGGAAACCACCGACCATGCTTCCATCAGCTACAAAGAGGCTGTTCTAATGAAAATTTAGGTTAACGAAGTGTTTCCAGAGCTTTCTGTTTGTATAATCTTATGCAGAAGGTAAAGTAATGAAGCAGATATCTTTCTTTGGGCTTCATAACGTTGACTGCTTTCCTTCCCGCTTAACTTTAACGATCTATCGGGTTTTTTTCAGCTTTTGAAACGGGTTTAGGAGTGCCGTAATTGTGGTTTTTCCTATATTTAGCTCGAGGAAAGTTTCGAGCCGTTTTACTTGAATCTGATCCACTTAATGCCCATAACATGGTGGTCGTAGATAGAACCAGTCGTGTTCATGACATTCCAATACGAAACTTTTGAATAGCACCAGTCCTTTACGAAAAATGTTAAAAAAACAAGTTTTAGAAAATGTGGACCTGGAAAAAAGTGGAACCAAAGTTATAAAGGATAACAATAGATTGACTATTATACTTATCATCAAGCTCATAAAAGAAAGAATACATATTGATTAGTCACACCGAGGTTAAAGGAAAGTCGGTTTCAAAATATTAATGTGCAGTATTTTTCAGGCTGCAAAATTTTTTTCTTCTCAGTAGCCTCGGTGATTTTCGAGAATTTCTGGACTATTATAATTCCTCAAAAGACCGACTTTCTAAAAACCTCGGTATACTTAATTGATATATTCATTTATATGATCTTACAGACCAGACTGATCTTCTTTAGCTGATGCGAGGTTGGTGTAGGTTTTCGTTGTCGTTGTCGCTGTTGTTGGGGTTGTTGGTCGATGGCTGACGTTTCGGCGATTTCGCCTTCCTCAGAGCCGTGATGTTACAAGTGGGACCGTCCCAACGAAGACCTATACCAACCTCGCATCAGCTAAAGAAGATCGGTTAAATATATTATAATTCCATCATCAGAGGAGTTAAAACGAGAGACTGAGCATATAGGTTCGCAAGGCAAGCGCTAATAGTCAGCTGTTGCATGGGATGGAGTTTATTCAGATCGCAAGAGAAAAGGAAATAAAGGAGAAAATCCATACAGCATCCAGGAGCTGTTGATACCGACCGCATCTCCATACAGCTAATCTTGCACTCGTTCCAAAGCACTAGCCATCCAACCGTATCGTCGATCATTGGGTTGCTTAAGAATTCGAAGAAATCCTTTGTTGCGTGGAGGTTAGAGGTGCGCTCCAATATACACTCGGTCCTTGGTTTGATCCTGCGCCCAAGGTCAATCGCGCATCCATCCATCAGTGGTCGTCGCCAAGTTTCTACTACACTTGTCTATGAGGATATGAACATTGACTTCAGCAAGCCTCACAAGACATTGCGAAACTCAAATATGTGCTCAATCACCTTAAAGTTGCTGAATGGAGTCGAAGGCATGGCGCATTCCTCAAGGATAGATCATCGCCGAATGGTATCTTCTTTTTAGATTTTAGCTCGTTTTTTATCTCAAAAAGTTCAAAATGAGGGAGTGAAGCTGGTTCAAGAAGCAAAGCCACTAAACGATTATAATTTAATAGGATCATTTCTCATTCCTTGCAAAGGCATATGGGGCTGGTATAATCAACGACATCGAGAAGACAGATGAAGATTGTTCTCCACTTATCGTAAGCACCAAGAAATTAGACTCTACAAAAGCTGTTAAGCTCTGCTCGAACTTGACTTAAAGGGTAATTGACGGCCGAACTTGTCAAGCCATTGAAAAAGCGATAACGACGGAAGTTATGACAACAGCAAGTTTGTCAAGTTCAACTACTCTGCGATTCCATCTTGTAAAGTTCTGCATGTTACCGTTAAGAATGGAAGTATCACTGAGTGGTAGACACAGACTAGACCAGACGAAGACTGCTGCACTTCGCTAAAAATAGAACGAAGAACTGGAATTCGGTTCAGATAGGAACTATTCAGGGAATAGCTACTATATAGTTCCTATCGTTCAATAGAGTGAAGCGCCTCACGAACGCCTAGATAACAAAGTACTATGTTAGCTACCCTACTATTTCCAGAGCAAATGGTGAGTCATAGGGTTATCACTATCATTCCAATTGGGAAAGATGACAAGTAGGAGCGCCACTTAGCTCATACTGTACTATGTAGTGTTCTATTGTGCATACGGCAGACTTATGCTATTTATATAAAACTTGGTGTTTACTTCGTTCTTTCTCTTCAACAATCACTCTTCTTCACAGCGATCGATATTCTTCCACGTTGTCGTTTCCGTTTTTCATGGTTGCTGTTCACCACGTGCTCTTACCAAGCACATTACATCTCATTTCTCATCTTATTTGCCTTTATGACTGATACATCGCCATTCAGATTGTTCGTCATTTTTCATTGTGTCGTTTCTTCAGACGCCGCTGTTTTGTCGGTCACCTACCGCCAGTTGATCCAGACCAAATCGCTGACGGCGAACTCAGGTGAGCAATATGCAATCTTGAGTCCCCATTCCTAGGGTAGTCGCCCTAACGATTGCATCCGTTTTCTAAGCCAAGACGTATATTTATTCGTTCCGCCTTCTAAAGCACTTCACTCACAGTAAAGACTGGGACTCTGATTCGGCCTAAAATGTCCTATCTCTGCCACTTTTTGTGTTAGAATCGTTTGCGACCTTTACTTCATTTGTACTTTTGTCATTCACTTATTTTCCTTCCTTTAGTCGAATATCATTGCACCTTATCCTCTCAGTATTTGATCTTTTCTTCATCGCTGTGACAATCACTTCGGTTGTTCTCACTTTATCAGATATTTTTTCTTTTGAACAGATTCCATTTGATGAGAGTATGAATGAAATTTCAGCAGTCCCTTGAAGAGTAGTGGTGTTTTTGAAGATTGTAGAAATCCTAAGAAAGCGTTGATCTTAAGAAATAGGCGCTTTCGTTTCGAAAGATTTCCTCTTGTCCTTTTCTTGTTTCCAGCATCGGCGCGCTCGTTTTTTCGAACCATATGAACTTATTACACTAGTATAGCTCTCACTTCTCTTTAATCCTCGTAGCCAACGGAAGTTTTCGCGACATTGTCCATGGTTTCAGGCTATCGTTGAAGCCAGGTGTTGGTTTCCCCGAACTTTTTTATAGCTTTCATGAATGAGTCAGACCATATGGCAAAATCTCATGGGAGAATCTCGATGCCAATAGTCATGAGGTACACAGATGAGGCACATAGAACCTTCCATTCCCACTAAACCGGTTTTCCGCCTCCTTATCCCACTAAACCGGTTTGCCAAATCCTTAAGAATGGTGTTTTTGGGTGTTGAACTGGAACGTAGAGCTCGTAGTCCATCAGGATCAGCTAGGTTGAGAAGAAGCTCGATATATAGGTTAAACTAAAGAGTTCTCATTTATGTAAAATGGTCATATATCGCCACTCTAAAAATTCATTGAGTTTCTATAGTGATAATCAGCTATAACTACAACGATGCTGAGATATTTGCAATTTGCAAAACTCTGCACCGCAGGTGTCTATGGTGGGGAACGAACGCGCTATTGTCCTTTCCAGGGAGTAACGCGTTCACCACCACACCATGCGGGTCCTTCGTTTCGCCTGTCTCTCAGAGTTTTGCAAATATCTCAGCATCGTTGTAGTTATATTTCGCATTATAACCTGCCATTAAAAAATAGTAGGCAGTAAATAAAACGGTTAAGATTGTGATAATCAGCTATATTCAACTGGAAACCGAACTATGGGATGAACATACGCCACTGTATAGTCCCATGAGGTACCGATAGCTTTTGCCAGAAAAAATAATTGAAGAGATGTTACTCTGTTCGAGTCACTCAGTGGTTAACGATCATAGATGGTGCGCGTGATAAGATTAGAGAAACTACGGAAATAATCCTCGAGATGATAATGGAGTGAGGTTTTTCTTTTAATGAGACACTGAACAAACACTGGATTGATTCTACACTTAGTATTTGTTGTTCCTGCTTAGAACGAAATCACCATTGCTCATATCACCGTTAGAGTGAGAAAGAAAAGTGGCTGAGAGAAAGGCAAAGCGAAAACCTCGACTGGTGTAATGGATAACACATGATCCCGCAGAAAGTGTAGTCGCTGGTTTGAAGCGCAACTGAGGTTCGGAGTTTTGCTGATGTCGCAGCATCCTTCTGGTAGTATTTCACAAAATATTCAGCCATGAGAGCGAATGTGGTGCAGTGATCACAGGCGTCCTGCAAAACACGTGAGATCGATTCCCACGCCCTAGGCTCACCGAGCCTTCCATCCCTTTGGTGTCGGCAAATTGGTACCAGACTGGGCTGGGAGATAGAAGTATTGGCTCGATACATCGATAGGCCACCGCGAGTCATTGGAAAGGCCAGATATGCATTCAATCACCTCCAACGATACCTAATGATGAAGTCGAATGCATGGCGCATCCCTCAGTTGATCAACGCTTAGAATTTTATCCTTCTTATCCTTTGTGCTGCCACGAAAAGAGAATAGGCCGAAAATAAGGGTTAAAACGTCGTGATTTCGACTACAGTTTCTCGGTTGGTGCAGTAGATAACACGTGAGTACCCGGAAGAGGTAATCTCTAGTTCGAATGGCACCTGAGGTTCCGGAGTTTTGCTCATAGCTCAGCATCCTTGTGGTTGTATTTCGCATAATATCACGCCACAATCAGAGATCAAAGATACCGTTCTGCACACAAAACTGTCGAACGTGTGGTGGACTGGGCGCGTATTGAACGACAACCGATGGGCAAGAGCCGCTAGCGATTTGATTCCTCGAGATGCCAAACGCATTACACGAAGACCACCGACCCGATAGTCAGAGTTCTTTACGAAGAGCCTAGAAGAAATATATGATGGTTGACGAATCCCTACCTAGAGCGAGCAGAACCCACTGGGGTACTCTTGTCCGCGACAGGGACAAATGGAAGATTTACTGACTGGCGCCCGCTCGAGCCACTCGACGATCAACGAGCTACAGGTGATACAAGTGAGCATGCCATTAAAATGAGTATCATGAGCTAAGAAGTGTTAAAAATAGAAACTGTCATTGTTTGAGAGTGTTTCGATCATGCACTGGATGAACAATAATGAGTCAACACATGTAAAATGGCAAAAACTTTTTAAAAATGCAAAACAAAATTTGACTGGGCGAACACAGATGAACAGCAGCGATGTAATGGTGCGTTACGTTCGAAAAATGTCCCAGGTCTGTCGGCCGGCCGTTGAATGTATCACTTCGACTTCGACCACACCATCAACCACACCGTTTTTTGATGTTCACGGTATGATCTCTTCCTGGTAGCCGATGAGACCGAAGAGGTCGACGAGTTTTTTGTTGACTCTACGACGATGATGACGACGACGACGACGATGACA
>MQTX01000072.1:474235-576281 GCA_009735665.1 Angiostrongylus cantonensis
TTGCAAATATCTCAGCATCGTTGTAGTTATATTTCGCATTATAACCTGCCATTAAAAAATAGTAGGCAGTAAATAAAACGGTTAAGATTGTGATAATCAGCTATATTCAACTGGAAACCGAACTATGGGATGAACATACGCCACTGTATAGTCCCATGAGGTACCGATAGCTTTTGCCAGAAAAAATAATTGAAGAGATGTTACTCTGTTCGAGTCACTCAGTGGTTAACGATCATAGATGGTGCGCGTGATAAGATTAGAGAAACTACGGAAATAATCCTCGAGATGATAATGGAGTGAGGTTTTTCTTTTAATGAGACACTGAACAAACACTGGATTGATTCTACACTTAGTATTTGTTGTTCCTGCTTAGAACGAAATCACCATTGCTCATATCACCGTTAGAGTGAGAAAGAAAAGTGGCTGAGAGAAAGGCAAAGCGAAAACCTCGACTGGTGTAATGGATAACACATGATCCCGCAGAAAGTGTAGTCGCTGGTTTGAAGCGCAACTGAGGTTCGGAGTTTTGCTGATGTCGCAGCATCCTTCTGGTAGTATTTCACAAAATATTCAGCCATGAGAGCGAATGTGGTGCAGTGATCACAGGCGTCCTGCAAAACACGTGAGATCGATTCCCACGCCCTAGGCTCACCGAGCCTTCCATCCCTTTGGTGTCGGCAAATTGGTACCAGACTGGGCTGGGAGATAGAAGTATTGGCTCGATACATCGATAGGCCACCGCGAGTCATTGGAAAGGCCAGATATGCATTCAATCACCTCCAACGATACCTAATGATGAAGTCGAATGCATGGCGCATCCCTCAGTTGATCAACGCTTAGAATTTTATCCTTCTTATCCTTTGTGCTGCCACGAAAAGAGAATAGGCCGAAAATAAGGGTTAAAACGTCGTGATTTCGACTACAGTTTCTCGGTTGGTGCAGTAGATAACACGTGAGTACC
The DNA here is from genome assembly GCA_009735665.1 of Angiostrongylus cantonensis. Lineage (NCBI taxonomy): Eukaryota > Metazoa > Nematoda > Chromadorea > Rhabditida > Metastrongylidae > Angiostrongylus > Angiostrongylus cantonensis. Next base: position 475,197 of record MQTX01000072.1, read on the forward strand.
CGGAAGAGGTAATCTCTAGTTCGAATGGCACCTGAGGTTCCGGAGTTTTGCTCATAGCTCAGCATCCTTGTGGTTGTATTTCGCATAATATCACGCCACAATCAGAGATCAAAGATACCGTTCTGCACACAAAACTGTCGAACGTGTGGTGGACTGGGCGCGTATTGAACGACAACCGATGGGCAAGAGCCGCTAGCGATTTGATTCCTCGAGATGCCAAACGCATTACACGAAGACCACCGACCCGATAGTCAGAGTTCTTTACGAAGAGCCTAGAAGAAATATATGATGGTTGACGAATCCCTACCTAGAGCGAGCAGAACCCACTGGGGTACTCTTGTCCGCGACAGGGACAAATGGAAGATTTACCTACTGGCGCCCGCTCGAGCCACTCGACGATCAACGAGCTACAGGTGATACAAGTGAGCATGCCATTAAAATGAGTATCATGAGCTAAGAAGTGTTAAAAATAGAAACTGTCATTGTTTGAGAGTGTTTCGATCATGCACTGGATGAACAATAATGAGTCAACACATGTAAAATGGCAAAAACTTTTTAAAAATGCAAAACAAAATTTGACTGGGCGAACACAGATGAACAGCAGCGATGTAATGGTGCGTTACGTTCGAAAAATGTCCCAGGTCTGTCGGCCGGCCGTTGAATGTATCACTTCGACTTCGACCACACCATCAACCACACCGTTTTTTGATGTTCACGGTATGATCTCTTCCTGGTAGCCGATGAGACCGAAGAGGTCGACGAGTTTTTTGTTGACTCTACGACGATGATGACGACGACGACGACGATGGCTTTCGTCCGGCCTCCTGGTGATGTTGCTTATAGAATTGTGGTGTGTTATCGATTTGTCCGTTTGGATGCAGGCGTGTTTCCTGAAGGACATGTCCTCATGTCAACTTCATTGTACTCGATTGTCAATCGTTCATAGTTTTCGTACTTTTTAATCGATTAGATTTCCAGAAAAATCCCAGGTTTCATACTTGATATTGATCGATATTTCTGCGAAGGTGTTTGTACGATTTTGAAAGCACTTGCAGATTTTTCTCCTCTTTTTTGTCGAAGAAAAATTTTTTCTGCGAGGAATTTAGCCATGTACTTGAAATTTTTATCGATGGAATGTTCTTTTTCAGTCTTATTGATGAGCTGATATGACATTGTTCTATGAAGTTCATCCCGTGTTTGCGCATGTGGCGCAGTGGTCGAAGGCGCTTCACGACGCAAGGTGGGATCGATTTCCGCGTCCGTTGGTCACCAAGTCTTCCATCCATCTGGGTTCGGCAAATTGGTACCAGACACACTTGTCTGGGAGGATAGCAGCACTGGCTCGATACATCGGCAGTGCACCGCGAGCCATTGTAAAGGCTGGAGTATGCATTCAATCCCCCCTCCAACGATGTTTATTGAAGTCGAATGCATGGCGCATCCCTTAGGGATTGATCAACTCCGAGAGCTTTATCCTTTATCTTTTACCCTGCGTTTTGCGATCTTTACGACAGGATTTTGAAATTTTGAAGATTCATGATTCTCTTTTGTGGGTTCATCTCTACCACAATGAATAGCAGCAAGGTATGTCCAGAAGTCACGCGAGATCTGGCACCGTACCTTTGCATTGATTTTTGACGTGGGGTGGTGCAGTCATCAACTATATGCGACTCTAATCAGCTGCTCTTGCTCAGTGTAAGGCATGTAAAAGCTCTGGGTTCCCGAGAAGCTGTTGATCATGTAATTACCATGTAGACTTTCATCTTGCTGTTTGTGTTAGTGAAGCGTTTGGCGTAGTAAATCGCATGTCATTGTACCCTTCCAGGCTCTGAAGAAGGCGATACTGTTAACTACTGTTGTGTTTTATGTGTTTTCTATATCGCGTTTGTACGGTTTTTTTTATGCAAGAAAGAAACCACAAGTACGATTTTGGGTTTTGCTGTGCCGTGGCATTTACTGATAGTTGTGCGAATGAATAGAAATGTCGAACTATCTCTTAAGTTGGCGGACCCAACTGGGGAATGAATTGCTTTATAGGACGTATTTTAATGGCAAGAAACTCTCGTCTAAAATCTGATTAGGTGGTAAAATATTATAATCTAATGTGCACAGACTGTTATCCTTAATCCGACATCCCCAGATCCCAAGCTGAATGTTAGCATGATGCAGATTCGCCTAGGGTTTGACTGGGTGGTGGGGTTTGTTCAAAAATGCATCGTTTGTGGCGATTTAGGTAAGAATTATCCATATTTAAAAAGAAAAAAAGAAAAGGTTTAACTCAAAATTTGAGCGTTTTAAAAATTACATAATTGTTACCGAAATTAGTAGGAGACCAAACAGTTATTCATCTCACATGAGTTCTTATGCGTAATTTCCAAGGGGCGCGTGTGGCGCAGAGGTTGGCGGGGCCATTGCGACACGCACGTGGAATCGATTCATGCGCCCATCGCCCACCAAACCCTCTATCCCACCGGGGTCGGCAAATTGTTACCAAACTCGTCTGGGAGGATAGCAGTACTAGCTCGATACATCGAGAGGCCACCGCGAGTCATTGTAAAAGGCCAGATATGCATTCAATCACCTCCAACGGTATTTAGTGAAATCGAATGCATGGCACATCCCTCAGGGATTGATCAACACCGAGAGCTTTATCCTTTATCCTTTTCCTTATCCTTATTGCCAAGCGGTAAAAGATACATCCTTTTTGTGAAGTTCTACGTGGCATGAAGGAAACATCAAACTGGAGTTTTCTTGTTTCAAACTCGTGAAAAGCTTGGCAAATGTGATTGGTAGATTTCGATGACTTCTTTAGTAAGATTTCGATATGTATGGAAATCCCGAAATGGTTATATCGAAAAATAGCTCTTGAGGAAGAGATTTGCACTCATGTCACCTCAGGTTTAACGATGAACTGCAAGCAGTTACCACTAATTTCGTAAAAGTCACAGTTATTTTTCCACTTGAGTGTTATTTCTTTACTATGTATCATTAATTCTGTTTCCTATGCTCTAGCTGCGGCTGTGTGGTCTGCTGGCATACACGAAGCATGCAGCAGTAATACATAGTAGTCGATTAGATAATTTATGAGGGTTTGAGGTCAGCGGACTACGAGGATTATAGGGGGAAGAGCGTATTTGGGTCATCGTCACAGAATGTTGCCACCCTTGTTGACCAAACGTTTTTTTTTACCACCATTTCAGTAAGATCCACTAGAAAGATTTGCTGGTACTGATGTTTTACGCTGTCTCACACTTTGCTAGACTATCACCTTTCTGAAAAAGTCGAAGTATGTCTGATCGTCAGTGACCATGCATGAAGCTGAACTTCTATTGTTTAATACTGCTTTCGTTCTTTAGGAATCTTGTACTACTTTCATCGCGATGATATTCGATTGTGATAGCCCTATTTTTCTTTAGGCTTATTATTCTCTTTTGTATGGGTGCTCTCTATCATAAATGTCATTTAAACTTGTAAGGGGCCATCATCGATGCTGCATATGTTTACCTTTGGTGATATTCATAAACTTAAAGCGTTAAGCTAAGCAAATGTTCTATGCGATGAAGTGATCCAGACTATTTCTGTTGGAGCTTATCCGTTGCGTTCTGTTGATGTCACTTCAAACTGATGAACGGAACGAAGATTCGTGACATCGCTTTGATGGGATTTTTTAAACAACTATTTCAAAAGACAATCCCGTTAATGGCTGATTGCTGATGACACTGATCGATAGAGCTAGCTGAGAAACAGATGAAACGAAAAAGAACCCTCATGATGTGGTGGTGAACGTGTTGGCCCCGGAAAGGGTAATAGTGCGTTCGTTCTTTACCGCAGACACCTGCCGTCCGGAATTTTGCAAATATCTCAGCGCTATTGTACTTATTTCAAAGGAGTTTCTGTGATGTTATATTCTTCACTGACGGTACGTTCACCTGTTATTCTGCTAGTCGTCGTCTCTACTCTGAAATATGCTTCGTCAGTGAACGAATTTCTGTTTCGAGAAGACGCCCACTTCCGAGCGTCGTCGTTGCCTCCTTCCGTTCATTTTGTTTCAGTTCTACTTCACAGTAGTCGACAGAAGGAACAAGTAAAGTTTTCTCTCCCTCTTTCTTGCTCGCTGACCTCCTCTATTCCTCCTCTGCCTCACTGTCTCTATTCATTCCTTTTTCATTCATTTCAAAAGGTTCCTTTCATTAAGGCAACTGTTGGTTCGGAATCGTTGCTCGATGGGCAACCTCATTGTCCTCTTCACATTTGTTACAAATGAAAATAATTTCGAAAATACCCTTAGATGGGTTTTTTTTCACCCACCCACCCACCCTAGTATACCCAGATACCATATCCTCTTAGTATATACCCATACCCACCCACCCACCCTAGTATATACCCATATACCCATACCCACCCACCCTAGTATATACCCAGATACCCATACCCACCCACCCACCCTAGTATATACCATCATGGGTATGCCTTTAGTTGCGATTGGATTACGTAGTCAGTGTTTATAGTGCAATCAGTGAATGTGCGTCTGTAAGAACGACTTCCACCTCAAAGAGGCCTACGGCGGCATAAAATATGACAAATTTTTGAGTGCTTTTCTTGAAATTTTTATTGTAAGTTACTACGACCGATATGAGAATTCTCTTTGAATCTGTACTTCGCAATAGGCTTGGATACAGATGGAGATCTTAGCCATAACTGAAGTTAATTGAAGTATCTCCTTGAAAGGCGGTGCATTTACCAAAGCATTTACCAAAGTGACACGTGGAATCGGCCCCCGCTTCCATGGCCACCAAACCTTCCATCCCCCCGTGCTCGGCAAATTGGTCTGGGAAGGATAGCGGGCGGCACTGGCTCGATACATCAGCAGGCCACGCAAGTTATTGTGAAAGCCAGATTTGCATTCAATCGCTTCCAATGATGCTTAATGCATGGTGCATCCCTCAGGGACTAGGCGACGCCGAGAGCTTTATTCTTTTATTTTTTTTAAAAATCCTTTATCGAACAATTAGAAAAATCTTTGAAATTCTTTAGAACTCTTAGTTCCGTGCGAAATCTGGACGTGAAGGAGAGCTCCGTAAGCTGAAATACTTTTGATCGTCAAACCTGAATGAGACCGCTTGATCACGAATGGAATTTTAAACCTACCTTTGTGTTCTGTCATGGGCAGCTTCATCAAAATAAAGGCACCTAAAGTTTTAAATACCAGCAGTAAACACTACCATATTTTAATAACGAAGAATTCAGTGATTACTGTTGTCCTTATTGGCGCATGCAGCGCAGTGGTTGGGGGCGCCACTGCGACACGCACGTGGAATCGATCCCTGCATCCATGGCCCACCAAGCCTTCCATCCTTCCAGGGTCGGCAAATTGGTACCAGACTTGTCTGGGAGGATAGCAGCACTGACTCGATACATATCGGCAGGCCACCGCGAGTCATTGTAAAGGCCAAATATGCATTCAATCACCTCCAACGATACTTAATGAAGTCGAATGCATGGCGCATCCCTCAGGGATTGAGCAACGCCGAGAGCTTTATCCTTTTAGCTTTACTGTTGTCCTTATTGATTTACTGATTGAAACAAAGCAAGGAGGGTGTAAAATTCTTTTTGGTGATAGTGAAAGTTCTTTTCCTTCGCTGTGATACGACTTTCGACAGACTCTTCTATATCGAAACCTAGCATAGAAAACCTGCCAAACTGTTCGTTCTTCATCATTTGAATAGAAATGGATGTGAGTCAGTGCTTTTCATAGGCATGTGAGTAGTTTTTGTTCCTGTTTGTACTAAAGAATATCTCGTTGAGTCTCGGATGATTTGAAGCTTTTGCGTTCGAGTTATGATCATTCCGTTCATTTACGTCCGTCCCGCCTGCCACATTTACTCTTTGCTCTTTCGCTGTTTGCCTATATCGGTCTTTTCTCCTCTCTATTTAGGGTTTCCCATCAGACGTATTCTTTCGTAGTATTCTTCATGAGTATTCCGATTTTCGTTGTTCTGTTCAGCACTTTACCATCTGCCTTTTTGTACTGACGTTCTTAACAGTCCATATCTGATACACACAGTTCTTACATGATGTTATCACTATTTCCATTGATTCTCTTTATTGAAGTTATCTAAAGCATCTTTTTTTTGCGAACGGAGAATAATTTCAACTTTTATTTACTGCCTGCTAATTTTTAATGGCAGGATTTTATCTGAAATATAACCATAATTTTGTTGAGATATTACCAGGACTCCAGAGCCGCTGGTTTCTGCGGGGGTGGGTGGAACGAACAAACTATTACCCTCTCGGGTTCCTAACGCACTCACCACCATGCGAATTTTTCGTTTCGTCCGTCTATCAGATTAACTGGGTTTATGCCAACTTGTGCTCCACAGGCCAATCCCGTTGACGGGTGATTACTGATGGCAGTGATCAATAGAACTAGTTGAGAGAAAGGCGAAACGAAGGACCCGCATCGTGTAGTGGTGAACGTGTTAGACCACAAATGGTAATACCGTGTTCGGTTCCCACCGCTAACACCAGAAAATCAACTGTTTGCAATCCGCTGCCTTCATAATCATTCCACAAACTTTAGTTCTGGTGTGTAAGAGGTTTTGGTTATACTTTCTTTAAGGGTCCTTGTAGTGCATTGGCTGGAAGTGCTGTGCTATGTACACGTGATTGTTAGTTCGACCCCATGCCCCCAACAAACGAAGCCCTCCCATCACTTCAGGGTCTGAAAACTGGTACCACACTTGTCTGCGAAAATACTAGCACTGATTTGACAAACCAGTAGGCCACCGCAAGTCATTTTATAGTCCAAAATCGCATTTAAACACTTCTACAATGGCTGACTGAGTCGAATGTATGACACATCCTTCAGTACTGTAAGTAATGATCAAGCCGAGCACTTTATCCTTCATACATATTAAGTTGCCCATCAATATAGCATTCCAGGCTCTGAAGAAGGCGATGCTGCCGAAGCGTCGGCTTTAACGGAATAGAGATTAAAGTAACGCCTTGTGTTTTGCTCAACAAGAATATCGAGACTTATTCGATCGATGCCGACGTTAATAAAAAGTCGGTCGGGGGATTTAAAAAAAAGCTCTCGGCGTTGATTAATCCCTGAGGGATGCACCATGCATTCGACTTCATTAAGTATCGTTGGAGGTGAATGAATGCATATCTGACCTTTACAATGACTCACAGTGGCCTGCCGATGTATCGAGCCAGTGCTGCTATCCTCTCAGACAGAGCTGGTACTAATTTGCCGACCCCGGAGGGATGGAAGGCTTGGTGGGTCATGGGCGCAGGGATCGATTCCACGTGCGTGTCGCAGTGGCGCCTCCAACCACTGCGCCACACGCGCCCTTGGGGAATTATCCTTCATGTTTTTACCTATTCACTTTTTTGTTTTTCATTCCTTCAATTGGTTTTCGCAATTTGAATAAGGTTTTTGTAGATGAAGTGAAGCGTTTAGTAATAACTTCTCAACATGGAGCCATAAATGCATTTCGGAGCCAATGGAAGCAAGGATTTCTTTCAATTGTGTCGGAAAAAGAACCGTATGACCAAGATAAGGACGAGAAAAGTGCTGTGTGAGAAATCATCGCTTATCGTCGTACAGTTAATCCTCTTTACACTGAGTCAGCACCATTTGGACATGAACTGTTTGCATTCATGGACTTAACGACGATGCCCGAGATGTTTTGAAGAGGCATAAAACCCTTTCGCAGGTTTTCTTTTATGTGACTTTTAAACGGAATCCTTACGGGTTTTTGTCTTGAGTGATATTCTTTGAAGTCTTCCAGTAGTACTACACATGTTCTCTTTGCACTGATAGGAATTAATAGGATTCTAGGGGTTTTCATCGAGAACCTATACTTTTATAAAAATACGACAGGAAAAGCTCACCTCTGTGATCATTAGAAGATGGGAACCAAATCGAGCGCCATTCGTGAAATGTTACAGAAGAGGTGGAGGTGGACGAAATGCCTCGTTCTTTTCCAAATTGGTTCTGTAGGGTCGACATCTCCTTTCTAAGCGTTTCTGAAATATCTACGTGGTTCTCGATATTCTTGTTGAGGGAACACAAAGTGTTATTTTATTCTTTATTCCGTTAAGCTAACGTTTCGGTCTCTGACGATTAATAGAAAGTCGGTCATGGGAAATATTTACGTAGTTTTTTGTCCAATATAACCATCCAGGAACTTTCCTATTCAGAAACCTTGCTCACTGTCAAAATGTCTAGTGAAGAGTACCGTAATCAAATAGTTGGCCTTTCATTAGTCCTTGTTTAATGTCTCGTTGTTGCAACACATTCTAACTATTCCCAAGATCGACTTTCTATTAACCTCGGAATTGGATTATAAATCCGTTGTTCTCTTTTTCCTTTTTTTTTTACTTTTTTACAACTATCGTGAGGTTGTCATTCAGGACACCTTTACTTCCTTAAAAATAAAACACAAACAAACAGCACAATGGTTGTTGACGTCCCTGCAGAATCGTCTTCTTCAGAGCCTGGAAGGGTACACTAATATTTAATTTACTAGGTGGAACGCTTCAGCAACGCAAGCAGAAAGATGAAAGTCTGAACAATAGTTACACGATCACCGGCTTCTCCAAAAGCCCACCGTTTTTTATCTGCCTTCCACGGCGCTAGATCATGGGTTATATCAGGCCAGTCTTCCCTGCCATTCATTCTCGGATTTTTGGAATTTGTCCAAAAAGTCTCGAGAAATTTATGCTCTGGCGTTTTAGTCTCCTGATTACTGTAAAAAAAAAAAGAACATCAGATATTCTTACTACCTTTTATCGCTTTTGATGCCATTTTCAATCTGTAAAGCTGATTATGATGGCATTTTCTGCTTTCTTTCCATTTGCACTTTCTTGTTTTCATACAGTATCCACGGCCATTAAACGATATCCCATTCATCTCCCGTTACGATCGTTAATATACATAGCAAGAAATCTGTCATATTTGCTTATCGTCATAAAAGTATCCATGTGGCGGATGGCCCTTAACTGCTCAGTTTTAAAAGGAATTCATGAAACGTTGAATTTCACTTTGTCCTGCTTGGCTCCGAGAGCTCCTTTGTGCTTATCAAATGATCGCACAATAGTACGACTTTGCTAGAAGCACTAATATTTCATATTCTTATAGGATTTCTCTCTTCTCAAAAGGAAGCATTAAGCTCTAATCGAAACTCTGACCAAATTTCAGCGTTGATGATCTTAATGCATGGTTACTTAAGTCTTGCATTCTGTCAGCTTTCCGTGATTTCCTCCTCATTCTTTCACTGTGCTAATTTTTTTGCGCGTTCTTCTCTTTCCAGCAAAAAAAAAAAGAAAAATCCAGTGCAGATATGTAGTATATCTATCAATAGATGTATTTAGAGCTCACAATGAGTTGGCGGTCGTATGTGGCGCCGATAGTGGGAAGTGCCTTCGTCTCCACACTGGCGTTTCTACTCGGTGCTCTAGGATTTTCCTTTATTTGGATTGGTCTCATCGTCGTTCTCAATGTCACAAAAAGCTATCTATGGAAGAAAAGAGAACGAAGGTTCGAGTATCTTCTCTAAAACTCTGAGCTAAACTTTCAAACGGGACTATGTGATAGTTCATGACGTCGATTCGATTACTCCTTTGGAGAAAAAACTGAAAGTTGTCTTAAAACTTGTTGTGTTCCGCTTGTTTTGGATTTTATTGATTGTTCAGTGATTTGGATGTTCACTTAAAAAGGCATTGATGATCCTCATTAGGTGTTGCCACTAAAAAGTGAAAATATGAGTGACAGAGAAGCCGAGAGAGTTCTGTCACATGGCGTGGTATGAATGTTGCTTTTGGTTATAGTTTCTATCAAAATGAGACCGAGATATATGACAGACTTCTGGCATTGCGAGCGACTGCGACTCGAGAACGTGAAGTGGTGATGGCTCAGCTACAAGATCTGCCCGCTTGGGTTCAATTCCCGGACACCGAACGAGTGGAATGGCTCAACAAGGTCCGTAAACACATCATCGCCATCACTAAATGTTTGTATCCAAGTGATCTTATCTTCTTTCTTTACACTATCACGTATTATACAGTGCTGGGAATTCACTACAGTAATGGTGAATTGTTGCACTGTGTTAGTTTTTGGAATCCACTTGAGATAGCTCGTTCCCGAATTGCATTTGAGGCGTAGTTCTTCGCTGGTAAAACCACTCGGTTTTAAAAGTATCGATTTCGATCAGTTATTTTTGCTATTATTAGTTAATATTAATAGTTACTGCTAATATTTCTGTCACGATGATGTCTATCACCATTATATTGCTTATCGCCTGTAACCGGGCGCGTATGGCGCAGTGGTTGGAGGCGCCACTGCGACACGCACGTGGAATCGATCCTTGCTCCCATAGCCCACCTGCCTTCCATCCCTTCGGGGTCGGCAAATTGGTACCAGACTTGTCTGGGAGGATACAGCACTGGCTCGATACATCGGCAGGCCACCGCGAGTCGTTGTAAAGGCCAGGTATGCATTCAATCACCTCCAACGATACTTAATGAAGTCGAATGCATGACACAGCATCCCTCAGGGATTGATCAGCGCCGAGAGCTTTATCCTTTTATCCTTTATCATCTGTTACCATGATCGGTTGTAATAACAGGTAAGACTTTAAAAGGCACTGGTAAGAATAGGTGGAAAGAGTGCATATCTTTCGAAGATATCAGCGATCTAGCTAATGCGAGGGTATTACAAGCTTTTTATTTAGTTGTAGGGCTATGTAGCACGCCTCCAGGGTGCAGGTAGAGGATCCAAAAGCGATGCTACAGTAGCGCTGAGAAGTAGGTGGTTTCACGAAATGGTCTTTCTCTTTCTACCGCTCCTTTCCTTCCATACAAATGTATGCTGACTCGTGCATAAGTGAGCTTGTATATGAAGCTGAAGTTCTACTCATCGATTCATCCTAAAGCGTGTAGTTCCGTCATGCAGATTGTGAAGACCCATTGGAGTTCTTTACAACAAACAAGATATACTGGAGAGGGCCAGAAAAAGTTATTCCTGGTTCTCTCATGAGTGTAAAACTTTATAAGAAAACTATGGTGCTGTTAATGTTCTTTGAACAAGTAGAAACTTCTGGGCAATTTTGAGGCTTGACAGGACGAATGAAGACTTTAATGGTTGCTTCCTCGTGTATGTACTAACCTCGGCAGCTGACGTTTCGGCAGAATCGCCTTCTTCAGAGCTGCTTTTTTCACCTGTCTTCCACCGAGGAAGAACAGTCGCTCAGGGTCGCATATGGTTGACGACTCTGAAGAAGGCGATTTTGCAGAAACGTCAGCTACAATTGTGCTGTATGTGTGTTATTGTGTGGAAGTAAACGGATGCTGTTTAACAACTACGCGATTACTGGCGTTATAGATGATAGAGTTGATTTGATTGCAAAATGCTGAACGATTACAGTCTCTGTTTAGGTAATCCATCAACTCTGGCCTTATATTGGCGAATACGCGAGGGTTTTTATGACGGATTTCATACTGCCTCAAATCAGGGTTAGTTCTTTTAGAGGTAGTATGAAATATAATCATAAATTCCAGTGGTATCTGTTGGCCTAGCCCTATGCAGGTCTGCAAGAGTCAAACTAGAATCGATCAGTTTTTGCAATCACCTTCGTTTTCGATCTAAGAAAATGCTGTGGGCTGTCCTACAAAATTTATTCGTAACCGTTACTCAAACGTATATCAGGCCCAAATGCCTGCAGTGTTCAAGAATTTCAAGTTCACCAAAATGGACATGGGTGACATACCGTGTCGTGTGGGTGGAATCAAGGTACGGTATTAGTTTTGATATCTCCAAATAGCTGAAGTGCTAAAGTCGAAATGTATACTATAATGTATGTATAGGTATATACTACAAACGTCGGTAAAGATCGTATCATCGTCGATATGGAAGTGGCATATGCCGGTGATGCTGATTTTACCGTGTCATGCTGTGGATTCACTGGCGGCATGAACAACCTGCAGGTGTTTTCCCATTTTTACTTTTGCTTCAACCGCTACCGTTGACGGGGATGTACAATATTTATCTACTTCAGTTTGAAGCGTTTTTTCTTCTCATTACTTTTTGATTTCATTTCTTCTTCCTTATTGTCTATGTGTTTCAGTTTTCTGGAAAACTTCGTGCCGTCTTGATGCCGTTGCTACCGTATCCTCCGATGGTCGGAGGTGTCGTTGGCTCGTTTCTTGAAATGCCGGTTCGTTGATATTTGACAAGAAAATGACAACGGCCTGATTAATTAGCAAATATGTGTCTAGTAATCTCTGTTATTGTTATCGACATATTGCTTCTCAGCCTTGCTGTTAGGGTAAACCAGAAGGTTAAGTTGAAAATCTTTTTCTAGAAAAGCTTCGTCGTGCATGATTTCTAACGAAAGAGTGTTTATCAGTAACGGAAACATTCGAGCATGAAATTTTACCAAAGGCATCTCGAACAAATATGTTTCAGTCACATTTTAAAGTCATTAGTCAAAGTGATTTCTTAAGCATGACATGTTAAAAGTCCAACCAGAAGTTGCCTCGTGGTTTCGATACCTATTGATCGATTTAACTTGAGGAATATTAAAAGTCTTAAATTCTTTGTCGCTATAATGTCGTTTACACATGGAAAGAGTTCTCGTGAAAATATAACTCTATGAACAATTATGTTGTTCCTTTTAGAAAATAGACTTCAGCCTTACCGGTATGGGTGAAATGGTGGAACTTCCTGGATTAATGAATGCGATTCGAAGTGTGGTCAACAGTCAGGTTTGTCCATTGCTGTTCTTTTTTCGTTAGTGTCTTCAAAATTATCTGATTTTTCCATTATTTACCGTATCCATTTTCACGTCTACTTTGCGGATCCCAGCACTTATTGCATCCCATTCGTTTCTTTATATCCACCGTCCGCGAAGGTCTTTTAATATTTCACATGTGGGCCGGCCGTTGTTTGAGGATTGTCGTCGCCTTTATGAACGTCTTCGAAAGCTGATCTAGTTAGCTTTTCCTCGAATCCTGAGATAGCTATGCTGGAGCATACCTGGGTCGATTTAAAGGAGTGAATTGGGTTAAGAGAAATCTGGTACCAATTTTCCGATCCAAGAGACAAGAGAGGCTCGAGCGAGCTTGAGGCGGGTTTGAACCATCACCGTGGTCGTGATGAATAGAGCATCGCTACCACTGCACTACCCATGCCATGTTTTCGTACATATAAATAGATTATTAATTACTGACGTACAGTGACTTGCTGATGTTTTAGGTCGCTGCCATTTGTGTACTGCCTAATGAGATAGTCGTCCCGTTGGCTCCAGATGTCGACGTTACAAAGTTGTTCCTTCCTGAACCTGATGCGAGTCATTTCTTTCTTTTTTTTCTAATCACCATCGCTTTTCTTCTCTAACGCCTTCGTTTTTTTAGGGAGTGATTCGCCTGAAAATCATCGAGGCGAAAAATCTCGAAAATCGTGATATCTCGTTTATCCGTAAAGGAAAAAGTGATCCCTATTGTGAAATACAAGGTAATTCGAGACCTTGATCAGTTCCCATGCTGATTTATTCGATGGTTTTAATACACAGGTAGTGTTCGAACGGTAATGGAATGTCGCAAAGGTGTTGATTATAAGACGTAAATATTGTCGAGGAAATCAAAAGTCTTGAAAAAGTAGAGAAGCGAAAACCGTAGTCGCTTTCGATTTTTAGTTGGATCGCAATTTTTGAAGACTCGTACCATCGACAACAATCTTAATCCAGTTTGGAATGAGTATTTCGAGGCTGTTGTTGATCAGGTGAGAGACGCTAACATTGGTTTTGATGTAGTGGTTAGAAAAGGTTACCAAGAAGTTCTCTGTTTTATATGTAGAATGTAAAAGGTGGTTAATGAAAGAAACTTAATTGTAGAATAATAAGCGCATAACGTCGGGAGGCGCGTGTGGGGCAGTGGTCGAAGGCGCCCTGTAACACTCACGTGAAATCGATCCTTGCGCCCATGGCTCACCAAGCCTTCCATCCATCCGAGGTGGGCAAATTGGTACCAGACTTGTCCGGGAGGATAGCAGCACTGGCTCGAGACATCGCTAGGGCCACGCGAGTTATTGTAAAGGCCAGATATGCATTCAATCTTCTACATACGATCCTTAACGAAGTTGAATGCATGGTGGCATCCCTCAGGGACTAAGCGACGTCGAGAACTTCATCACTTTTTAACGGTAACAAAGTCTTGTTATTTGGTGTTTTAAGGGTGTACAACTTTTCAGATGACTTTCACCAGTCGTATTTGTTTGTTTTCAAATTTACTTGCATGTCATTTAGTTGTTTTCATTTTTTTCTACTCTTTTCCCTCTATTTCATCTACGTTGCTTTTCATTTCTAAATGACCGTCGTTGATAGGATCGCGCAGGTTGATGTACATCGGCGGTAGTAATGTGCCCTTAGGAGAAAACTTAGGTTGTGAAAGGGTTTTCACTCTAAAAGACTTACAACTATATCCTTGAGCAGCCAACATATCTCGATTCTTTAAAGGCACATGGACAGAAACTACGTATCGAGTTGTTCGACGAAGATCAAGGAAAAGACGAAGAACTCGGACGACTGAGTATCGAGTTGAAGGATATACAGAACAGAGGACAAGTGGATAGTGTGAGTGACCCAGGGTTGAAGAAACCTAACAGCAACCGAAGATTAATAATTGTATCACCTGTTTTGGCGATTATGCAACCGTTACAATAATGAAGAGATCTTTCTTAAAAATATGATAACCACCTGTGTTTCTAATGAGGTAAGGTTAAGCCACTAGATGTGAAATCTCAGGTTTTCACATCAAGGTTGCATATCACCGTTTTTCCTACCTGTAATATCCGCTCCCCATTGTCAGGGTCTGTTAAGGTCTGTTATCATCGAGATCTGTTAAGATCGAATATTAAAGGTTACTGCAGTGCTTCCTATGAACACCATGTGTCGCAGTTGGTAGCGGAATATAGGCCTTCGAATCAGTTCTAGACACCGAATAACCACTAGCTTTAAGCAAAATGCTCGACTTCGTGAGAAGACGCCACGCGTTTAGTTGCCACAGGGCAGCCTTTCGACACTCACACTTGGGATTAAATCTTTATATACACAAAAGTAACAAGAATACAACTGGATTAACAATGAAAGAATACTGGCGTAAGAATCAGGCAATGAAGTCGGACGTAAGACCCGAAAGAAACTGCCAAGCCCCCACTCCCAAAAGAGGGCGGTGCTAACCGTGCGTGGCTACGTCCAAGCGAGTCGTTGGTGGTAGGGTCAAGGCCCAGGTAGCGGGGTCCATTCCCCAAGCAATGAGACGTACCCAACAGCATGCCTGCTGGTGTGACCGATGGTCACGAGATGTTGTGTCTAGAGTGGTATTGTGACAAAGGGCCGTCTCCATCGACCCATTAAATGTGTCTGTCAGGTACACATAGAATTCACCGCTTGATAGAGAAATTCTCTATACGAAGTACCTTAGGACGAGATCAAAATATTTACGTACTACAATGTTTGCAAGGCAACTTGAGAAACAGTAGATATGATCCTCGCTACAGAAACATGCAGTAATAGGAAGAAATAGTAACTATTCCGGGGATAGTTGCTATACCATGTGTAATGTAGAGAAATGATTCGTTTTTAATTTATATTTATATCGATTAGAGAATTTATGGACCAATAACAATCATAACCGTTTTATTTACTGCCTACTATGTTTAATGGCAGGTTATAATGCGAAATATAACTACAACGATGTTGAGATATTTGCAAAACTCTGGACGGCAGGTGTCTATGGTGGGGAACGAACGCGCTATTGTCATGGCGTGGTGGTGAACACGTTACTCCCCGGAAAGGACAACAGCGCGTTCGTTCCCCACCGTAGACACCTGCGGACCAATAATAATTTTATTATTGTTGAAGTTTCTCTGAAACAGTGGTTAGACTATAGTGTAAGATGTGTGATGCAATCACAATGATGCTGAGATATTTGCAAAACTCCGGACCGCAGGTGTCTGCGGTGGGGAATGAACGCGCTATTATCCTTTCCGGGGGCTAACGCGTTCTCCACAACTCCATGCGTGTCCATCACTTCTCCTGTCTCTCAGCTAGTTTTCTATCAATCCATCAGCAGTCACCAGTCAATGCGATTGATCTGGGTAGCCCAAATAGGCATCGAATCCAGTCAAGCTGAGGCTGTAGTTAAAAACTGCAATCTTAACTTCTTACATACTGCCGTTTACATTTTTTTCACGGAAGTGTATATGTCATACAAACACGATGTTCGTTCCCCACCGCATACCCTGCGGTCCGGCGTTTTGCAAACAAATCTCAGCATCATTGCGGTTGTGTCACACATAATAATACCCTGCTTGGAAAAAATCTTAACGGCGGTAAGGAAAAAGTTATCATTATATCGTAAGAGTTTTTAGTTTTTGTCTATTGTATCAAAAAATTAACGCAGCTGAACCAGGAACGAAATCGGTAAACGGTCGTACTTTCAGTGGTTCCCATTGGAAGGATGCCAACATGGTGATCTACACTTGAAGGCAACGTGGATGAACCTATCGAAGGACCGACTACATCTGGAGAAACAAGAATGGGAGACTGAATGGTTACAAGCCGACAAACCAATTCATCCAGCGCTTATTATGGTATTCGTCGACTCTGTTGCAGATCTGCCGGTCAGAAATCTTTTCAAAACGTAAAAGAATCGAGATATAGTGACCAAGAGGAAGTCTATCTAAAGCTCACCTGCTAAAGATAATGCTGTTAGAGTGTGCTATCTCCTACGTCATACCTCAAACATGAGTAATTAGTCCGTTATGTAGAGAGTAAACCAATACAACAATGGGAACGTAGCAGGATTAACAAACATACTGTTGTTGCATGAAAATTCAGGAGAACCTTGAATACATTGATGATGTAGGACTATGAATTGTTTGGCTTAAATGGAGCGAGTTTGTGCTATTCATTGGAAATATGTGATACAGGAGGATCAAGCAGCTGAGCTGGGATGAATTCGTCAGTAGATGCCGTTTCTGATGCTGCGTTTGGACAGTAGGCAGAGGTTACTGTAGGTAGTGGGTCCTTCCTAACCATTATCTTTTTTAGTATGCAGATATTAAAACACAAGGTAGTTTTATATAGCACTTTTGATCCAGGTGCCGAACAAGTGCTTGAACTCTTTTTAGTGAAGTTGGTGCGGCGAAAGTGGATGAGTTGATAGAAATTATTCTCGATTTTATGAAAAATATTTTCTGTAAGCCACAAGTGCACATAGGACATGTTGGTACCTGGAAGGGAGTATTGGATCAAATCGTTCTTGTCTTGTTTGGTGGAAAACTCTGCTTGTTCCGCAGAAGTACTCATGTCGAGCCAATAGAATTTATCCACTCATTTGTGTTTATTTCATAGCCAGCGAGGCTCAACTTTCGGATTATTATCAATCAAAGCTTCGAAAAAGATGGAGTAAAACACGCCTGGAGATGAACGCATTTAAAAACTAACGAAATCAAGGGTGCATGCGGCCCAGTGGTTGGAGGCGTCACTGCGGCACAGACGTGGAATTGATCCCCGCGCCCACGACCCACCAGGCCTTCCATGCGTCCGGGATCTGCAAATTGGTACCAAACGTGTCTGGGAGGATAGCAGCACCTGATAGATAAATTGATAGGCCACCAAGAGTCATTGCAAAGGCCAGATATGCTTTCAATCACTTCCAAACGATGCTTAATGAAGTCGAATGCATGACGCATCCCTCAGGGATTGATCAACACCGACAGCTTTGTCTTTTTTTAATGAAATCGAAGGATTTTTTTTATTATATTTTCACAAAGACTCCAATATTTAGTACCCAAAGTCGAAACTTGAGCCATCACCGTTCGTCGAAGTCACACTTGGCATAAACTCTCAGCGTACTCCCGTCAAGGTATTTACATCTTTTTTGACTTTCATCGCTTTTTTGGATTGAAAATTCGTATTGAAGGTGAAAACGGTGAACCCGCTCTATCATTCAAAGTTTTTGTTCTTCGTTAGACATCCGGCTGGTCAGGAACTCAAGTTTGAGGTATGTGATTTCTTCGGAAGTCTAAAATTGATTAGAAATAATGTAGAAGGTGACAAGTTTTAGGTTTCTGAATATGTGGCCTACCATGATGTTGGTCTTTCATAGCGTTTTATCTTCACTTTAAAGGGCTCCATTTGGAGTTTCTTTTCCATAAAAGTAACTTATAAGAGTAAGCAGTCGAAAAGTTTTGGAAGTAGGACATTATCACGACCTTTTTTTAAGAGGTCTATTGTTTTTTAGAAATTCAGTCTTGAAAATAAGCTTACCGAGGGTTCACTCTGTGTCTTCTTGGGACGTGTTTTTACATAGATATGTAAATCATTAACAAAACCATATTTAAAAAAAAACTATAAAACCATCACCTGTATCACCTCTTCCCCGTTGATGGTCGAGTAACTCAAGCAGGCGCCAGTAAATCTTCCATTTTTCTCTGCAGCGTACAAGAGTAGCGCAGTGGGTTCTGCTCGCCCTAGAGACCCGTCGAACATCATATCTTTCTTCTAGGCTTTTGTGAAGAACTATGACCATCGAGTCGGTGGTCTTGCTGCAGTGCCTTTAACATCCCGAGTAATCCAGTAGTGACTATGAAACCATACTTATTATAATTCATCTGACATCGTAGTGCCAACAGCGGTTAGTGCATTCATTAATACGATTAATACGACAAGTCAGGAAAAATAATGGAAGAGTAGGAGCAATCGTACTGAGATCTAGTGGAACGCGTTCCGAGAGAAAACTCGGAAATGCTGTAATGGTGTAAAGTTCAACGTTGAACCATTGTTAAGGAGATATAGCTCATATCCTCTTGCGATCCTCTTAACACATTGTTAATCAATTGTTTTCTGTAGCTTACATCTCTTGATGAATTGCCTGAATCACCACATGCAGTCATCGTGATGGCAAGTAAGCATGTTTTCACATTTCCTTGGACCCCTATAGGATTTGCCAGACATTTTTCCATGTGTTCAATCTCCTGCTGTAACGTGAAAAAAATGCCGAGAACTTGGCGCAAGGTGTTAAAGCTCAGCAATACAAATAGTTCAAAACTCGTATCATTGATTCGAGTGCCAACGGAGGCCGTACATTCCCATATCAGAGGCGTTGAATGAACACTGTCAATCAGCGTTTACTCTCTGATCCGTAGCAGTATGGTGCTGATTTGACATCGAAAATTCGAACCAATGTGCTGGATGCTTACTTTAAAAGTTAAAAGACAAATAAAGAGCGTTTGATAACTTTTATTGGAGTAGTAGGCCGATAGCTAGTGGTGTTGTTCAATACGATCAGGGTGGCGATTCGACCATTGTTGTGCCCATGAACATTCCTTCTCATCCGTCCGGAGTCGAGAAACAGCAACCAGGCTTGTCTAGGACCAGTGCAGCTCCCATGCACAAAACTTGGCGATTGGGTATGATGGTACTGTGGAATTATTGTTTCAAAAACAAAACTAATTTGAGAAATGTTTATTTGATAACCATTTTGAGGATGTTCCCATAGAATTAAGCGTGGGAATGTCTGAATTTCGATTAACGCTCAGATTTAGTGATAATAATGATAGTACCAATGACGGTAACGGTAATAGTAGCAATGATCGCCCGTGACACCTCTAGTCCCGTTGATCGTCGAGAACTTTGACTATCGGGTTCGTGGTCTTCCTGACTTCGTGTCCGGCCCACTTTATCTTCGACCGTTTGCATAGAACGGCGTCTGTGGTTTTTGTTCGTTGAGGTAAATGGCAGTTTCCAATCCCCTTGATTCCTTCCCTCCCTCTTTCATTTGTGTGACACGGAATACTCCTAGCATCGTTCTTCCGACTGTAAGGATAAAGGATAAAGCTCTCGGCGTTGATCAATCCCTGAGGGATGCGCCATGCATTCGACTTCATTAAGTACCGTTGGAGGTGATCGAATGCATATCTGGCCTTTGCGATGACTCGCGGTGGCCTGCCGATGTATCGAGCCAGTGCTGCTATCCTCTCAGACAGATCTGGTACCAATTTGCCAATCCCGGAGGGATGGAAGGCTTGGTGGGCCATGGGCGCAGAGATCGATTCCACGTGTGTGTCGCAATGGCGCCTCCAACCACTGTGCCACACGCTTCCAACTGTACATTCGATAATGCTGAGTGATTTTCCATGCTTCTTACGAAGCGAGTAGGTTTCTGACACATACGTCAAGGCTGGAAGAATCTCGGAGTGGAAAATGTTGTTACGGAGTCGGGTGTTCTTTGTTCTCTACAATACATCCGCCGTGCTCTTGAAAGCTTCCCAGACCGCTCGCTTCGTTTAGTTCAAGTTTGGAGTTAAGTCGTTCATCGTGTTGATTTCACGTCATAGATAGAGTAACTGGAGCGTTAGGAGATATTCGTTCCGTTGAGCGTAAACGAGTTCAGCAGTGATGATAGTAGTTATAATGATGATACTGATAGTACGATGAATGAATGGTGAGTCATTTTATCAAGCTGCTTTGACGCGTGATGATTTCAGGCGGTAGACGATGGCACGCGTCGTTCACTCGGTTCGTTCACAATGCCACTGAGTCAACTGATGAAGGAGCCTAATTTAGAGTACTACCAGCAGACATTCATGCTTACTCTTGGCGTGCATCAAAGTCCCATTGTTCTCACCGTGAAACTCAGGGTTCGTATCCTATGATTTTCAATTTTATTTCGATTCATATTGATTTGAAATGTTTCGGATTTCTACATTCTAGCCGTAGGATCCGTTTTTTCCTATCCTTCATCAGGATATTTTAAAAAATCAATTCAGATATCTTATCGGTTTTTTCCGTCATAGTGACGCTATTTTGCCAGTTTTTTGTCCATCACAAACTTTCACTCTCATCACAGTCGCTTTTTTATCCCATCTCATTTACTCTTTGGTAGCACCTTCCTTCTTGCATTGACGTCATAAAACACATGTCTTGGTTTAGTACCCTTTGTTCGGAAAGCTTCTAATGGGAAAATGAAACAAAGAGAAAGTTATGATTTTTCAATGAGCACCTTATGTTAAAGAACATCCGTGAACCTCCTCCAATGCACTTGAGTGTGCAGTGACTAGCCGGAGACCGTCTGCACACATTCGCATACGTTCAAGTACACCAACGTCTACATACATGGATATAATTGTGTATGTCTGTAGTAGGTATAAGTTCATTGAAAGTTTGGACAGTACAAGAAGTCCGTGCGTTTAATGTTCCACAGTCATTGGGAAAGTACGTATTCACTTCTAGTTCATGTCTTTCTACTTGTCCACGTGCTCGTTACGAGAGAGCCAGTTACGGAATTTCATGATTAAGTGATTCATGATTAATTTCATGATTTCATGACCTTAGGCGTGGTCCCTCAGACGAGAGAGAACCATGGGACATGTTTATCATCTGTGACGATAGTCAGGGTGAGCTGCACGCACTGTAGTCACTGCAGATTTCCTGCAATACACACATGGTTATTGGTTGGGTTCCCTTTCGAGGTCGACGGTTTGGTAACTAATATACCTAGGAGTATAAAAGCGCTGAATAAAAATATAGGTAAGCCGTCGAAAGTCTTTTTATAGACCAACTAGGCATTCAATCACCTTTACGATGTTTAGTAAAGTCGAATGCGTTGGCACTTCATTAAGGTGTTGAAAAACGTCAAATCATGTTGAATACGATGGAGGCCTTATCACACATACCATTACTGAAATTTGCGTAATTCCGGAAGTTCTAACTCTTAAATACGAAACCATGGCTGTGTTATGTTCATTCTCCGATAGTCGAGCTCTAGTTTCTCCGCTAACCGCATGCTCTTTCTAGGGCTTCGTGCCAGCGGTGGAGATACTGGGGCGGACCAAACTGGATCAAGGTGTTCAGGGAAACCCGATGGGCGCAGTAGATGGGTTGAGCAGAGTTCAATGGCGTTTCTGAAATCAAGAATTAACTATGAATTTAATACTAAATTTTTCCTACGTAGTGCTGATTGATTGATTTTTCTTCGAATTGTTTAATTTTCGCTTGCTTTCTTCTTTATACAACATTCCAAAGCTAATGCTTGGTTGTCGGCTTCTTCCTTGAATTCGCTGAGGATTCAGGATAACCGTGGTTTTATAGGCTTTTCGGGTTTGCTTTTGCTTTTCGGTGCTTTCGAAGTGTTTTAACGAACTGCCCTAGATATCCGCTCTGTTCGATTTGTGCAGTTTTTCGGGTGGGAATGCTAGTCTCTGTTTTCCTAAACATAACTATACGTAACGCTCTGCTTTAAGCTCAGGCCTTCTAGTGTATTTAGTTACATGAGTTGGTTTGACCTGGTTTGATAACACTTTTGATTGCATAAATGTTTTCATAAGCGATTTTCGTAGTTGCCCTATTTCAGCCACAACAATAAGAAATCCGGAAGAAAATCCAGAATGGGATATTTCTTGGTTAGAAAAAGTTAAAGGAAATCTCTGAAAGAGACATCGGCTGGCTACTACTGTTGGGAAGATTTCAGTTACGGTGCAAGCAGTAGTTTAAATTAATTCTGCATGGCACATGATCTTGTTGGTCTTACCTTAACTAGTGGCGGTAGAATACTGCTCATTGCACCACAATGTATAGGTATTCAAATTTTAGATAATAGTAAGAAGCAATGACTTGATGGTTGTTCAAGACGAAATGACCAAAATGAAGGAAAGTAAGCTACGAAACTGAGTTTCGATTCATAGGGTGCGGGAGCTGTACACATATGGTCCGTAGCACCCTTCTGAAAAGGATTTTTGCCTTCTTCATTACTAGTGGTGGATTCTAATGTGTAAAAATTTAGAACTTTTTAAGATCTATTTTAATAGCTCAATTCTATTGTTTAACTTAGTTTCATATTGAAGGCGTTGACGAGAGGCGATCAAAAACCCATGGACGATGGAATTCTCGACGACGACACACTTATGCAGTATGCCAATGGTCAGAACGGATCTTTTCGAGCACATTTCTTGGCTTTTATAATGTTTTAATCGTTTCTACTCTCTACCTTAGTCTTAATATAGCTCTGAGCTATAAATAGAGCTTTCTTCTTGAATCATTTGCTTAGTAGCACATTCAGATTTTACGCTGACGAAATTTAACAGTTGTTTAGCAAGTGGGAAAATACTTATTGCTGCTATATCTGGACGAAATGTAATACAGATTTTTTCTGATGAATAATTTCTCCACGAAATGCTGATTCAGCAAGTCATATCGAGCGTGGCGGTCGGCAGGAGGAAGTAAAAGCGAAGACCGTGAACGGCGACTCGATAGCCGTCGAACCAGCAAAGACCGTTAATCCATCGGCAGGTGTTCTAGATCCGGAAATTAAACTAAACGCTCAGGAGATTACGGTAAAAATGTAGTTCTTTTATCCTTGAAATTATTTTCGTATGTAAAATAACGTTAACACAACTTAGATGCTTCGATCGGATTCCAATTCCTCTGTAAACACCAGCTCGGGCCGGTCAACTCGTCTAGCTAGAATGTTCCAACCAAAACACGAAAAGTCATCGAAGATTCGGTAAGATGATTCTTTATTGAAATCTAGTGAAATATGGAGAATGTTTATTAAAAGAAGATAGTGAAACAAACTTGGGGTTCTAATGTGTTTACGGAACATAGCAGGGTGCATAAATTGAAGGCTAGGTCTTCATTTCCACTTTTAAGCACAAGTCCTAATACAGTAAACCTTTTCTACGGCAAGCTTTCAGCGGCTGTCTTCTTGCAGAAAGCAGTAAAAATATTTGTCATCAAACCAAAAATGTATAATGAGATTTGCCTCACTCGAACGGACCATATGAAATGTTTGCTGCGTTTGGGAAATGTTTAGGAATCGTTCCTAGCCTTCTTCAGGGCTATAAAAGATAAACGGATAAAGCTCTCGGCGCTGATCAATCCCTGAGGGATGCGCCATGCATTCGACTTCATTAAGTATCGTTGGAGGAGATTGAATGCATATCTGGCCTTTTACAATTACTCGCGGTGGCCGGCCGATGTCGAGCCAGTGCTGCTATCCTCCAAGATAAGTCTAGTACCAATTTACTGACCCCGGAGGGATGGAAGGCTAGGTGGGCTATGGGAGCAGAAATCGATTCCACTTGCGTGTCGCAGTGGCCCCGCCAACCACTGCCCCACACGCGCCCTGTTCAGGGTTACAGTGATTCGAAAGGAATTGCTGAAGACGCTTGTTGTTCGCAATCTGTTGAGTTTTCGTAGTTTGTCAAATTATTTGGAGTAGAATATTGCCGCCGTGTGCCATAATAATTTAAAGGGTGCCTCGCACTTTTTTTTATACGGTCCGTCTTCACATCCCCTACGGATCACAGTATTTCTTTCATTCAATTCATTTCCTCGTGACCCTCACGAATCACAAACGTTTATGTATGACTTCAACTGCGACATGAAAATTCCTGGCTTTTTTTATGAGTATAGTTGAATGCTGGTCGATTAGATGCTACATGGAATCCTGAGGTAGCCATTGTAGGGCGTTCTCAGGTCAATTGCCGCCCTCTGTTTACCAGAGGGAACTTTTTAGTTAAGTATGGTAACAATTTTCCAACCCGGAGGGATGGAGGTTCGGTTGCCCTCGGCAGGGCTCAAATGCGCATTAAACGGCGTCATTACCAATGCGCTACCCGATCCTGTGTACTTCATAAACGGTTATCAGTACGACAACATATTGTTTACTTATGTAGAGATTAAACTAAAGTCCTTTTGTTAATATATGGGCATCGCTAACAGATGTCGCCTAATTTTTAAATAATTTCTGCACAGCGGAACCAGTGGCAATCGGAGGGCCTGTCTCAATATCCTAGAAATAAGCTGGGGATCTGTAACTAGTCCGGCAGTTCTGAATTGTGAATTTGGACAAACGTAGAGCACCTTACGAAATGTTGTGTTTTCAGAGGCAATTTGCCTCGTGGCGACGTTGAAATGTCGATTCGATACGCTGATGACACCCGGAAACTGGTTGTGCAAGTGTTGCGAGCCAGACAACTGCTGCCCTGGGGAAAGGCTGGCTATTGCAATCCTTACGCAGTGGTGTGTGTGTGTTGTGTTGTTTTCTTCAGCTACAGAAATGTGCTAATTAAATAATTTTTTTTGTACCATTATGGATAGGAAGCAGGTAAAGCAGTGGTAGTGATGCCGTTCAGTACAAGCAAGGCCATACCAACCCAGACCCTTGTTCGGCCCAACCTCCAGGACACCCACTAAGTCCTCAAAACGGTACCGTGTCTGGAACCAATTTACTCCTTGCAGTCCAAGTGGGAACGATCTAACAAACTATCTCAAGATTTCAGGGAGTCTGTCTCCCTGAAATGTCCCGATGTCTTGACTAACATTCAAAGACTATTCCTATAAAAGCTCTAAAAAGCTCTCGGCGTTGACCAATCCCTGAGGGATGCGCCATGCATTCAACTTCATTTAGTGACATTCCTCATAAAGTGGAAAAAACCTAATAGAACAGCCGAGCGGGCACGCAAAACGTTCGAAGAGCTTCATGAACGATGGATACAAGAGAGCGAATCGAATGCAGGAAGTGCTAGCATCTTTACAACATGTGACATCTGATCATGTACAAATACCATTACATGTTGGGCTTATAGTAGAAGCGACGTAATTGCTGTCATCCTGACAACAGTGATTTCGGCTTCACCGTTTCTGTTCAATTAGTCGTTTTTCTTTCATGAAAAGATAAGTCATCAGGAAAAAAAATAGCGAAGATTAGTCTCGGGTTAAATAGAAGTTTGAACAATATATTTCAAAGATGCTGATATATTTGCAAAACCCAGTACCACATGTGTCAGCGGTGGGGAACGAACGCGCTGTTGTCGTTTTCGTGGAGTAACGCGTTCACCACCACACCATGCGGGTCCATTGTTTTGCTTGTCTCTCAGCTAGTTCTATCGATCTCTGCCATCAGCATCGGAGGGATTTATTGACCGGAAAAGACAATAGCGCGTTCGTTTCCCACGGCAGACATCTGCGGTCCGGAGTTTTGCAAATATCTCAGTACCATTGAAGTTATATTTCGTAATATATCCTGCCATTAAAAAGAGTAGGTAAATAAAACGGCCGAAAAAATATCTTTGTATTCTTGTTGGGCAAACGCGAGGTGTTATTATTATTCTTTATTCACAAATAAGCTGACGTTTCGGCGAACTTCGCCTTTACCTCGCGTTTGCTCAACAAGAATACGAAGAATTACTTGATCAATGCCGAGGTTAATAGAAAGTCGGTCGTGGAAAAAATATCTGTTTGACCATTTCTGTTTAATGCTTATAAAGATGTCGAAACGGATTGGATTTTTTTTTGAATTACTTCTGTAATTGGTTGGTAAGCTGTCATGTATTGCTAATAGCACCTTAAATAGAGCTGGTGAATCAGATGATTTCAGGTGAAGTTGATTGTGATCGAGACCAACAAGGAGTTGCAAAAACGTAAAACAGGAGTCGTCAAGGGCTCCTTGAGTCCAGTCTTCGATAATCAGTACGTTAACAAATATTACATTGCAAATATCACAATAGCACCACTACTATTTGGTTTCATGGCCCTGTTTCACAAGGCTTTCCATCTATCCGAGGTCTAGAAATTGATGGCAGATTTTTGCAGCAATGAATTGGTGCATTGGAAGACCGCCAGAGATCATTGTCGGCCAGATATGCACTTAGTTACCTCTAACAGTGCTTAGTAAAGTCGAATGGATGACAAATTCCTTAGGGTTGATTAACGTCAACAGCTTTATCTTTCTATTAGAAGTGTTAGCACAAATCCAAATTCGGTGTTCCAGTTGCCAACAGCATGCGTGAGACTACAACTGTTAGCACACGCTGTGGCATTGTCGTGTCCATTCGTGTGCGTTTGGTGGCAACGCTTAGGAGGGTGTGAAAGGAAGCCAGTGGCGATCAGGCAGTTGTAATTAGCGGGCTTTCAATTCTCCGCAGTCGACCATTTATAAAAACTTCAATTCGGCTCTTCATATTAGTTGGACGTGTTATAATTAAAGAAGAAAAACCTTCCAAAAGCTGATACAAACGATGAAGTTTTCGGCACTATTCAATCCCTGGGAAATGCGCGATGCATTCGGCTACATCAGGCACCATTAGAGGTGTCTGAATTCATATCTAAGCTATAAAGTGACTTGCCTCCGTGGCTTGCTGGTGTGTCAAGTGAGTGCTGGTATCCTCCCAGACAAATGTGCTAACAATTTACCAACAACGAAGGAATGGAAACTTGGTATTCCCTGCACGCGAAATCGTACAAAGAAACACATGTTTGTTGCAACGACCATTAACCACCGCGCTATACTCGACTTCGCTTTGCTGAATATTTATATCCATTTCGAATTCCCGAAATATCTAGAATCTACTTATTCGAATGTCCGTTGTTCGAGTATTAGCAATATATAGAACATTAGAATTGTAATAGTACCCAGGATCGACTTTCTATTAACCTCCGCATTGAATTATGAATTCGTCGTTTTCTCTCTCAGCAATCGCGAGGTTGTTAAACAGCATACGTTTAGTTCCATACAATAAAACACATACAACACAATCGTAGCTGACGTACGTTTCGGCAGAATCGCCTTGTTCAGAGCCGCTTTTTTCATCTGTCTCCCACCGAGGAAGAACAGCCGCTCAGAGTCGCATATGGCTGACGACTGCTAAGAGAGAAAACGACGAATTAGAATTTAATCTACACCCACGCCAACCAGCTCCATACCTGTTCGCTGACCAAATCGTCTACAAAGTCTAGAGTGAAGTGATTTCCCACTAACTGATCTCCAGTGTTATTTTAAGGTGTAAAATTTACTGGTATTTGTTAACAACATTTATATTCCATAAAAACAACTGACCCCATTGTGCAGCACCGCAACCATGATAATACAAGTTGCGAATCCTGAAATGTTCGGGGAACATGCCTATATCCCATATTATCCCATTCCAACGTTCGCATGACGTTCTGGAGGGTGGCTCTAAATAATTTTGGCGAGAGTGTATCGCCTTGCCTAATTCCTCTTTTGACGTCAACGTTAATATCGTTGTAGAATGGTGAAATCTTGGTTGCGAAATTTTTGTACAGCTCTGAGACAGAGCCGTCATTTGTACTCTCGCGATACTTCAGTGAGCCTTGTTAACGTGTGAATGTGGTCCATCGTACTAAATCCTTTTCGAAACCCTGCTTGCTCGCACGGCTGTCCTTCGTCCAGTGTTCTGTCAATCCTGTTCAGGATGACTCGAGTGAAAAGTTTGTAGACGACAGACAGCAAGCAGATTGGGCGATAGTTGCCTATATCGTGTAGGTCGCCCTTCTTGAACAACAACACGGTCTTGCTGGTCTTCCACTGAGTAGGGACATTACATTCAGACAGGTAACGTGTGGAGAGCCGAGCCAGTGTGCTTACGATGACTGGCGGAAGGTCTTTTAGATGTTCTGATTTTATCCTGTCCAGACCTTGTGCTGTTCGATTTTTCACCGACGAAATGGCATGTCGGATTTCGGAAGGGAGAACCGGTGGAACAGCATATTCATCCTCTTTTATTTCATAAGACGGGAGATGGACGTGGCTATCGAAGAGATCTGAGTAGTAATCGTGGATGATTTTTTCCATTGCCTTTCTGTGGACGCTGTTATTGTTCCGTCTCGGCGTAGGAGTGCAATCATCTTGGTCTTGTAATTGGCGAAGCTTCGGCGGGCTTTGCGAATGCTTTTCCCAGCCTCTGCAGCTTCGACCATTACTGCTGCTCTATTGAATGAGTCCCAGTTTGTGATGGTTCTCGGAGTTCGGCTTTTGAATTTAGCGGCATTTTCCCTTTTCCACGAGAAATAGAATCTAGCACGACGGAAGCGATGGTCTGATCCCGTGAAGAATTTTGAGACAACAGCGACATCGGCTAGGCAAAACTTTCTATTTACTATGATGTGGTCTATTTCGTTATGGTACTCTCCACTGGGAGATTCCCACGTCCATTGTTGACGGTGAGGCTTCTGGAATTGCGGGTTACCATGGATGGTCTTGGTCGCCATGATAAACTCAGAGATCCGCTCACCCTGTTCGTTCCATTCTAATCCGTGGGTCCCAATGTGACGTTCCTCAGACGATCTTCTTGGTCCGATCTTGGCATTGAAATCTCCAATGATAACCTCGAAGAATGTATGGTCTTCTCTGTAGAACATCTCCAAGTTTCTATCTTTTTAATCGTAAACGTCCGATTCGGGTTGTAAGCTGTTCGAATGAATCGATGTTCATGAACAAACTCGTGTTGACGAGAACGCCGACACCGCCTACGCCTCTACTGTCGCATGTTGCGAGGATCTGTTCTTCTCCAGTGTTGTCGACAGCGTTGAATGGGTGACGTCGTCTCGTCTCGGCCAGGCCGATGACGTCGTACCTTATCATTCTTGCTTGCAAGAGCAAGTCCTCTATCGAGGACTCGGATGCAAGTGTACGTGCGTTGTAGGTACAGATCGTCACCATAGTTCTTGATCCAGGCAGCTTCCATTGGCCCTGAGATTTTAGCAGTCTCTCCGTACTCATCCTACCCAACGCTGCAAAATTAGGTGCTCTTTCGAGGTCGGACTGAGGCCCGTTTTTTTTTTACTGTATTTAGCATTTTTGATACCCACGTATAGCTTGCTGGGCTCTGAACGTGGGAGCTGGTTATACTCACGGGTAGCTTCCCAGGCTGTCCCAGAGTTGATATGGAGCTAATTTGTTGGAGGCGACTCCTAACCGCTTCCCATATACTACCCTGTCACTTGATCGCAGGCCTTTGGCCGAATTGA
Organism: Angiostrongylus cantonensis; assembly: GCA_009735665.1. Classification (NCBI taxonomy): domain Eukaryota; kingdom Metazoa; phylum Nematoda; class Chromadorea; order Rhabditida; family Metastrongylidae; genus Angiostrongylus; species Angiostrongylus cantonensis. The sequence goes on from MQTX01000072.1 coordinate 505,034, forward strand.
CTCGTAGAATACAATCTGCATAAAGCGAGAGCGCACCCACACATACAAGCATGAATATGCCTAGCAAATACAGAAAGTATCTGCCAAATCGGCGCAGCAGAAACAGGGAGTCCATCCCCTGGATCCACCTGCGTCTCAGGCAAGCAAAGGTCGCTTTTGGTCCGCGATTATCCACCTATCCGCCACTTGGGGACACGCCACGTAGCCTCGCGACTAACCGGCTCGAGATCCCTCATATGGGGGAGATCCGTGGATCTATGCATCTATAGTAAAGTAATAGTCGGAGATCGGCTACTGGTGCTTCCACCTTTGGCATAAGAGCAATGGCTGACACCAGTCGCTGTCCCAGTGCTAACCTTCTTTATTGTGCATAATATTTTCTGGCTCAACTGAAAATTGTTCAGTTCAGGTCCTCTTTAATAGGGTCGAGAAGCTGCTGAGTCGAGAAGACATAGATGTTTATTGTTTCCATATATTACATAAGGAGTTCAAGGATGGCTTGCATAGTAGAGTCATTCGATATGTTTGTATAAAGGGCGATAGTGAAGGAAAACTTCATCACGTACACAGTGTTGGGAAACGCGTTGGCATAATTATTTGACTGATAATTTACTGTTCGTACAAGGCTTTCTGTGAATTCTGAACATATAAGTGGTCTCTGAAAACGTCGCCATATTCATTCGCAGCGCTTTTATGCGTCGTAAAGAGATTTACTACCAGATTTTTCACCAGGAGGTTCCCACTAGGGCGACAACGATTCACGGTATTAGGTTACCCTTAGTTGTACATTGTACTTCGACGTCTACGAATACACCTACTATCTATCCACGTTAGGAAGACGGTAGTCATTGAAATAGAGCTAGAGTAAAGAAGAGTGAATAAGCTGGAGTTATCATATTTTTTTATTTTTATTTTATATGACACGTTTTCACGTCTGCTTTGTGAATCCCAGCAGTTCTCACATCCGATTGGTTTCCTCCTATCCATCATCTCCGATGTTCTTCCAACTTTTACATGTGGCATCGAATACCGCTCGAGGGTTTTACAATTCATTTTGAATGTCGCGGAATGCCGATCGAGTCCACTCTCACTGAGATAGTCGGGCTGAAGTGTTCCCATTCGGACTGCAGAGAGTGATTTTTTCTTGGACTAGCTCGGTATCATTTCTTCGATTCCAAGGGAATGAGAGGCTACGTGAGCTTGGTGCGGGATCGAACGGGCACCGTGCGCGCGATGATCGGCACCACCACTGTACTATCCACCTCCCTCATCGCACAATTGTTATATATCTTGTCTAAATGTGTACACATCGATAGCTTACTAAAACATCTTCTCCCTGTTCTATGTGTAATCCTTTATGTCTAGCGTAGAAAATAGCACTGTTAGATAGAATTATGGTTGTTTTCCTTTTCAGATAAAGAAAGAAAAGAATGTAGAAATGAACAGATGAATGAATGAGTGAATGGTGAAAGTATGGGGGGAATGAACACACAATTAAGTAGACGAATTTCAGTTTCGAGTTCGATGTAGACTCACAAGATCTTCATAACTACAAACTACAGGTGTTACTAAAAGATGATACTAACTATGGTACATTTACGTCGAAACCGGTACTTGGCCAGGTGAGCTAAACTCAAGTTTTTTCACTAGTTTTTAGTATATTGTAATTGGGCGTATTCCAGCTTTTTGTTTAACTTTAAAATTTTGATTTATCTAGTGGTTTTTTTTCAACCGATGCGCTATTTATACGTTCTTCTTGGAGTTTTCTACGTTCTGAAATATCTGAGAACGTAGGCACGAAACAAGTTACGACTGAAAATTAGCTCATTATTTCTTCTATTATATCGTGCTCATAGCTCTTTTATTTTATAACACTGAAGCCGAAAGGCGCGTGTAGCGCAGTGGTTAGAAGTGCATAGTTATATCTATTTGGTAGTTGGTTCAATGCTGCGTCCCTAGTTCACCCAACCTTTCATCTTTCCGCCGAAGTTGGCACGTTGATAACAAAATTGGGCATAACAGGCTTGATACATCGGTTCGTCACCAAAAGTCATTGTTTAAGCCAAATATGCCACGTGCTATTGTCCTTTCCGGGGAGTGACGCGTTCACCACTACACCATGCGGGTCCTTCGTTTCGACTATCGCTCGGCTAGTTTTGTCGATAACTGCCATCAACAATCACCCTAGTTACTTAAGTAAAAAGTTAAAAGCTGTCGGCGTTGATCAATCGCTGAGAGATGCGCCATGCATTCGCCTTCATTAAGTGTCGTTGGGGGTGATCGAATGCATATCTAGCCTTTGACTCGTGGTGGCCTATCGATGTATAGACCAGGTGCTGCTATCCTCCCAGACATGTTTGGCACCGATTTGCAGATCCCGGAGGGATGGAAGGCCTGGTGGGTCATGGGCGTGGCGGTCGATTCCACGTGTGTGTCGCAGTGGTGCCTCCAACCACTGCGTCACACGCGCTCTTTAAATAAAATAAATAGCAAATAGTGATAGCAACAATGATATAATCATCTTGCTGATGTCTTCTTGGTCATTATGTTTCAGTTAGCAGTTTAGTTTTGACTTGTATGTTTGTCATATTAACGGTTTTTACTATTTTTAGATCGATATTCTGTTGAGCATGTTGGATGCGCACGAACTTCCTCAACAGTGGGTCCGATTAGAAGCCGAGCAGAGTTAACGAAGCGCTCTGCTTATTTGTAATGTTTAGTCTCATGTCTATGCCTCTTTTCATTGAATACCACTGAGCTGAAGCTTTCTGTGACTGAGCGTGTGTGGGTGTGTTGTTGTTGCCATTGTTGTTGTTGTTGTTATTGTTGTTGTTGTTGTTATTTATCGATGGTATGCTTCATTACTTACTCTGCGCCCGATATTATGATTTCGGCTGTTGATAGGTGAATTTCCATGAAACGACTATGATGGGCGAGGTAGCAGTGACGACAACACATTCTAGCGCTCAAAGCGCTTTAACGGTCAATGAAAATCACAACTGAGAAAATTACGAAACTGCCTTGTCGAACGGTGAAGCTGTTCGGCCTCCCAGAGCACTCACAGAAGAGTTCGTTATTGTTTGAAAACACTTGTTACGTTTCGAGTTTGAAATAGTGACAGCTTATAAGAATAAATATATTAGTGCAACTTTACTCGCCAACACTATAACAAACCATTTAGCTGATAATAACATTGACTTCTGCATGATGTACGCGATGGTGTATGTCCGGAAGAAAAACAAGTAGTTATCAACGGACATTGTCATTATATCTACCATCAGCATCGTGTATAAAAGGGCATCACTGAATGAGTGTGCCTCATTCGAGGAGATGGACCACTGAGGAAGACCTGACTCGACACGAAGGCGAAGCCGCCACATCGAGACGAATAACAAGCGGTGACCATCGACTCGGATCATCGGCTCTGATGAAGACGAAGACGTCGAAACGTTAGCCGATAATAAATATTGTTATTAACCTCGTGTAAGCTCATCAAAGAAAGAATGCATATTGATTAGTCACATGGAGGTTAAAGGAAGGTCGGTTGCGAAATATTACCACAAGCACTGCGAAGTTCTCAGTGAAGCTCTTGATTAAACGGTCGTTTTTGTTCTGTGTATTAGTAATGTTGCCCTATTTTCTTGCATTGGTCAGGAACCTAAGGTTATGCCTAGAGAGCGTTAGTGATCATTTTAAAACAAGTCTATGAATGGTCATGCCCGCACTTTCATTACGCAAAGCGCTCCCACCAATTCTCGTTCAATTCCAACTCACCTAACTTCGTAAGATTTCGGGGAGATGCACAACGAACTTTATATCTCGAACAATTTCTTCAAGAACGCGACTCGATTTTATCGATTCAAGTAGCAATTACTTTACTAATATAGTTGAGCTTAAAAGAACTTAGAAAATGCGGTCGGGGCAACTGCATGGGCCAAGAGAGAGAGACCTACGTGACCGTGATCTCGCCGAGCTTTGCGCTCGAATGCGACGCGAAAACGTGTCATTGTAGTTGGAGTGTAAGCTATTCTAACAAGTGCTGTACATCCTTCTGATATTCTGTTCATCGAGTTTTATTCGACATGTATCGTCTTGTACATCTTTCTCTAGACGTAGCTGATTTAATAATCAAAGGAAGATTTGAGAAGAAATCTTTGAAGCTTTACGTATTCGACTAGCGCAATGAACTGTTGGAGAGAGTATTAAGCTTCCATTGTATGAATGTTCAGGCGATGCTTTCGTTTAGGATCAAAGAAGTGGCAGTAGGGATGCTCTGAATGGTCATCCAGCACTAACTGATTGATCGTAGTTTTATTTACACCTACCGATTACCATACGCTGTGATGCGCGCTGGTTTTCATCGAAGCTAAGAATCGCTGCCATCCTAGAAGATTCAAGTCGCAGGAACCAAACGTCTCTCAGATGTACCACAGATGTTCACAGACTTTGAAACACCCTTGCACGGGAGTCTCGGTCTCCAATTAACTTGATCAACTCCATGAGTGGTAACTGCAGCGCATGCAAATGGGACTGGTGGTAGGACCACCATTTAAGCATCGAATGAATTGTTCAAAAATTAGGCATAAAATATCTAATTAAAGGTAACAATGACGTAATTCTGTGACTGAGACAAGTGAATCGCGCGCTTGTGAAGGATTTCTACGATGCTCCATTCGTTTTCCTCTCAAACGAACGTGCTTTTCATGAATACCATCACACATGGGTAGATGCTTCCTTCTTTCGTGGTCGTACAAAAGACCTCAGTAGATTCTCTTCAATCCAGCAAATCAAAGAGCATCGAATTTTTCAATCCTAGCAGCGGCGCACTAGAGAAAATACATGCTTGATATGGGATGAGTTTCGTCCAGGCGTAGATTGCTTTTAACTAGACTGTGACACTATGGACCATCGACTCGAATCATCGGCTCTCTTGAAGACGAAGACGTCGAAATGCCAGTTGAATAAACCTATTTATCAACTTCGTGTATGCTCAACAATTAAATACTTGTCGACCAAATTTTCGTCTAAACTCACAAGAGGACGTTACAATCGACTCGATGGCTTTTCTTCTGTGCACTAGATGTTCTGGAACTCCTGGCTGTCATTGTATTAATACGCATCACGTCTCCGGGTGACCTGATTTTGGATATTTTAGCTTGTGTGGTTTAATAGGTGCGGCATGCATTCACTTCATGAAGCTTAGTAAAGGTGATCAAATTTCAATCTGTCTTTCTAAACTGGCATATCTCAGCCTAGAATGGACCTTATTAAACACTAAAAAAGCAAAAATAAAAACAGTTTAAGTGTATACACCTTTGCAGGCGAGAAACAAGTTTATGCTTACTGGTTGCACAAGGTTCTTGACTTCTACAGGCTACGAAACCACTGAAGGCAGTTTCGGCATTGGCTTGGCTTGTAAAGGATTACTTGAGCAAAAAATGCTCGATATGCTTAAAGAAATGCCAGCCAGTAGTGGGCAATCGGTGCGATGAATATGCTGGACAAGTGGACACAATGTTTCGTATTACGGGTCGTTCAACCTTTGCAGAATCTGTGGTGCGACTTGGGTCAAAGGTTATTGTGGAGAAGAATTAGTCCTTTTCCGTTGACCAATGGAGGCACAGAAGTTTCTGATGCACTTCGTAGAGCCAATTTTGGCTGATTCCTGGACATCCATTATTAAAGCTTCTTCGACTTTCAAATATTCTTAACATGCCCTGAAAAAGTTCAGGCGTTTATGCTCACTCATTCTGCAAGCTCTCGAACAGTTTTCCGTGTCCTTCTAGTCCATTGATTTCCAGTCAACTATATGAAAGATGGACATAAAGTCAAGCGTTCGTTACCCTCTTTACTGCTTCCTCAGTGTCTGAAAGCTACTCAAGCTACGCGTGGTTACTAAGGAATCACCAACTGCAGTACGTTTGTCGTAATGGTCTCGACGAAGGTTGTTCAGACATGATCGTTTTTACGCTGGTTCCAATAAGTTTTTCTTCGCATACCGAAGTAAATCTTCTGGAAAAATCTTTCACACCCGATATTTATTGTCATCCGTGCTAGGTGCTTTGCATATGATCACGCTTCATCTTTCTTTTACTATCGAGAAACTCCATAGTGGTAATGGAGATGCGATCTGATTTTCATGCTGGGGAACTGAGTGGATTTCGGCACAACCTTTAAATCACTCTACAAGCGGCTCGCAGCCTTCATTCGGGTCTTCTTTAGCCTACCAGTCACATTTGGATAGGACTTCGTTCAGAATTTTTATCTGCTCACAATATCTGAGGTTTTTGCGGATTGCACCTAATCAGAGCCTCCGAAGGTCAAATTGAATGCAACCTAATCAGCCAAATGCCTTCATAACAACCATAGAAAAGTTCATTATTGAGCTTGTATAAAGCGGAATATGATTACACGCGGCTGAAGGTGCTTAGCCATTCACTCCGTGCTTCGATGATGTTGATCATGCTTACCCCCTGAGGGTGTTCGCGCTCCCATGAGCCCGTCAATTTCATGCATTCATACGCTAGTCCTTGCTGCGCTCCTCTTTCCCTCTTTTTACTTGACGACGTCCATTGTAAATTATAGTCATTTTCGCTCAAATGTTATGCCTCTGAGTGATTTATCTCCACTTATTATTGCGCTATTGCTTAACCTGTGAAGAAGTTCGAAATCTCTGAGGAATATTTTAGCTCTAATCGGGAACACTTCCACAATTATTCGTCAGAAACAGACAGGAGAAATCTATATAAGCACTAAATCTGTGGTATTTTTCTTTTTTTTTGGAATGTTTTAAACCTGAACGAAATCTTAAGGCTGACACTTTGCACGGTCCATAGAGGTAACCCTACGATTCAGTTGGATTCGTAGTTGCTGTCATATTTGTCAATTAGAATATAATCGCTCTCTTTAGGCATCGACAGGTTCTCTTAAGTCAACGTATAAGCTAAACATGCATTCAATCACCTCTACTGTCTCACGAATTGAGTAGGATACATGGCGCTTCCACATGGGGTTGAAGAACGCCGAACGATTTTACACTATGTTTCATTGAAGAAATGTTGTACATCGTACATTCAACCCTTCCAAAAAAACTACTTATTCTCGTGGTTTTCGTTTTTTCACATATTTCAGTACAAAAGAAAATAATTAGATGATTGTTTGGACGTGCAGAAATGGAAACCAAACAGTGAGTAGTACTTGGCATGAGACACCTATCATCTTTCACAAAGAGCCGAGAGGCTGAGGTATTAACGTAACGGCAATCTGTCATTTCTTCTGTCTTTCTCTTAGTGACACTTTTGCTCGTCGGGCAATTTTGGCTTGTACGTTTCTATATGTTCTTTCACATAACCTCCAATTCCTTACCTTCCGACTTTTTCATTATTCTCTTTCAAAATGATTATCATTTGTCTCAGTTCATTCTCCTAGTATCATTGATAGCGTCGATTGCTTTGTTCTATTACTGCTTTTCGTCCGTGAATTTTGACTCCTGCTAATTAGTTCTCTTAGTTTTCCTTTCTTGGTTAACTTTCTGCTTCTATATTGTTAGGGTTACTTCGGCATATTTTATCAGTCCAGTTGTTCTTTACACTGCTTTTTTCCGCTTGCATGCCATATAAAAAGAACACTGGTGCAACAGCTAGAGGCTGTTCGAAAACCTTCTCATGTAGTGCGGGTACAACTTAAAATCCAAAGCGATGAATAGTCCTTGGATAAACACTATTCAGTAGATGGTGTGATTTTGATGAGCAGCTAACATGTTTGTGCAATACTCAGTCCACCAGGACTGACGTCCAGAAGCATTTCGCATTACGACTTTCTCATATGCCGAGAGATGGAATCACCAAAACTTCTCACCATTATATGGACTAATAACGCAAATATTCCATATCAACCTTTTTCTTTCCGCAATTCCCGTTGTGGACGCTGAAATCTCCGTAAGAGAAAAACCACCTGGAATTCTTCCGTCAGAGGTTCGAGTTGCGATAGAAAGCACGAAAAGAGGAACAGCTCCAGGACCTGATGACAACACTATCGACTTCCTTAGAGCTAGAAGCCACAATATACACCTTCTTCTCGCAAACCATATAGCGGCTTACCTTCAAAAGGAAAGAATCCCAGAACAGTGGAGGACGTTGTGAATTCTCATCATGCCGAAAAAAAGGTGACCGAAGGAATTTTCGTTACTATCGCCCGGCATGGATAAAGGATTTCGCTCCATGGGCCACATCTAAACTGTGTCTAGGTTCATTGAAGCATGTCCGTAATGCCACCTGATCCTACTCCTAACCTTAACCAGCTCTGAAACAGCGTTTGACATTGTCCACCACGAATGCAATCCTATCAGCGCTCGTCGGCCAAGGGCTGGACCCGTCCTACATAAGAATTCTGCATGACTGCTGTCGAAACTGCACTATGAATATACAGCTGTTCCCGACCGCTTACCATACCCATAAAAAAAGGCTTGACAGGGCGACACAATATCGCCAGACTCGTTTATTGGCGCACAGCAGTGGATAATTAAGTCACTCGATTTGCATGAGAATGCCGCACACACAGATGGAAAATTCCTATCAAACCTTCGTTTCGCCGACGACATAGTCATCTTCTCAAGAAGCACCAGCGAAGCAGAGACGATGATCAATGTGTTCAACGAAGCGATGAAAAAGACCGGACTACGCTTAAATCGGAAGGAGATCGAATTAATGGAAAATCCATGTTACAAAGGCCAAAAAATTGCACTGGATGGTTCTCTGATTGCAGAGACCACCTCACACGTATATCTTGAGCAATCAAAGAACATGGAAAACAGCATGAACGAAAAATTAGACCGAAGAAGAAGAGCAGCTTGAACCGCATTCTGGCCTTTCAAAGAAGCCACCTACCAACTGACGGAGCCAAAAATCTGTGCTCACCTTTTCGATTCAACGGTTCTTCCAGCGCTCTGTGATGCTGCAGAGACGTGGTTTGATACTTCAACCTCGTCAAGAATACTCCCACTACTCACAGAGCGCTTGGGCGATGTCTTCTGAAACATAACCGGCGCTCTCAATATCTAGCCGGAATTCGAAGCGTTGACCTTTTTATTTTGCCTGAAAGAGTTGCTGGTTTCTTCATATATGGAAAATGAGGACACCGACATATCTGCAATAAAGCTGTTAGTCTTCCATTTCTTACGTGAAATGACACGACTGCTGGACCTGATGTCAGTTGTTGTCTAACTGATAACCAAACTCTCTATGAATAATATTCATTGGCCAATCAGCACTTACTAAGTGATATTTAGAGAGTGACGAGTTGTGAACTAACAAGTAATGTACGGCTGAAGATCCTTATTTTTTCATGGGTAACTTCAAAAAAGCCCCTATTACTGCTTCATTCGAAAAATTTGCCTAGGCAGTGGCGAATTCCAGGTGTGTCAATACGTGTGCGCGGTTCGAACATACACTGTCGAAACTGTTCAGAAACACAAGTTATTACATTTTTATTTACTGCTTACTACTTTTTTCAACGCAGAGTATTATGTGAAACGCAACCTGGGACAACAAGCCATATTCGAAGCCGCGACAACCCTTTTCGAGAGCTCATGTATTACCCACTGCAACGCTGATGGCCTTGCTCTGGCTTTCTTTGAATCGGTTTTTAACCTAACGGTGCCATCAGCAATCACTCGTCAACGGCAATGATCTGTAGACCACAAATTGGCATTGAACCCAGTTAAACTGAAGTCGTAGTGTAAGTCACAATTGTAATCGTCTTTTTACTTACTGCCTATTCCTTTCATGATAAAGTATCACCTGTATCACCTGTAGTTCCGTTAATCGTCGAGTTACTCGAGCGGGCACCAGTAAATCTTTTATTTACTGCCTATTTCTTTCATGACAGAGTATGTCATGAAACATATCTCCAATGATGCTGAGAAAAACCTATGACCGCTGATGTCTGCGATGAGGATGGAACACGTTAGTACCATTTCCCGACGGCTAAAACTCGGCTGAGAGAAAGGCTAATCGAAGGACACATATGGTGCGGTGGTGAACGCGTTAGCTTCCGAAAAGGATAATAGCATGCTCGATTCCCATCGCAGACACATGTGGTCCGGAGTTTTGCAAATTTCTCAGCATCATTGTGGTTGTTTCACACGTAATACCCTGGCAGAGAACATTATCATAGGCAATAAATAAAAAGTTAACATTGTTATACTTTGGATTTTCGACTGCAGCCTCGGCTTAAGTTGGTTGGTTCAGTGCCGACTTGTGCTACACAGATCATTTCTGTGTTGAAGACTGATTTCTGATAGCACTATTAGGTAGAGCACTGGCTGAGAAAAAGGCAAGGCGAAAGCCCCATTGGTGCAGTGAGTAACGCATGATCGCCCAGAAAGGTTCTAAAAGTTCGAATCTGGCCTACGGTCCGCGATTTGCGAATATCTCAGATTTATTGTGGTTGTCCAGAAATAGTTTTTGATATTTTTTCGTACTCATAAGGATTATACCTCAGTTTAGCATATTTACATATTTACATGTTATGTTTACTCTGAAGGTTACATTTGCCCTCCACCTGCCCCCTCCCTTCCATCTATCTAATTAAGTACTAACGAAAATATCACAGTTGTCATGAATAGTTTTATGAAAAGTATCATAGAAAGTAAAACTTTACTATGAGTTCGGGGTGGATGAATCTCTTAGGAAGACGGAAAAAACGATTGAGTGCATATTTGGCCTATATTACGGCTCGCAAAGATTTCCCAAAACAGTTTCTTTTTGCACTCACAGATGAGTTTGGAACTAATTTAGTTGAAACTGAAAAGGCGGGGTTCTTGAGGTCTGGAAGTTGAATGAACTGTTCACTATGGGCATCTCAGAACACCGCTAACCACTGCGATACATGTACCGTGGCTGGTCATTTTGATCAAAATATCATTCCAAAATATCCAAATGCCGATTAAAGTTCCTGAAATTTCAGGTTGGTTGCTCGCTGAATATAAAGTGGAATGACATTAGGTATGGCTGTGGTGGTTTTTGGTTACTTAGCGCTGCACTCGACTTCGCAGAAGTTGATCCCATTTAAGCGCGGAGGGTGTTCGCGCTCCCTTAACTCCGTCAATTGCATGCATTCATAATCCACGTTGTACTCCTCTACCAGTCTCTTCACCTAGACGAAATTTACAATTGTGAATCGTAATGATTTTTACTCAAATGAGGTGCCTCTCCGTAACTTCCAATTATTATTGTGCTGTTACTTAAGCTGTGAAGAGGTTCAGAATTTCTAAAAAATAAAATATATAAAAAAGGATAAAGCTCTAGGCGTTGATCAGTCCCTGAGGGATGCGCCATGCATTCGACTTCATTAAGTATCGTTGGAGGTGATTGAATGCATATCTGGCCTTTACAATGACTCGCGGTGGCCTACCGATGTATCGAGCCAGTGCTGCTATCCTCCCAGACAAGTCTGGTACCAATTTGCCAACTCCGAAGAGATGGAAGGCTCGGTGGGTCATGGGCGCAGCGATCGACTCCACGTACGTGTCGCAGTGGCTCCTCCAACCACTGCACCACACGCGCCCTTTTCTAAGAAATACTTCAATCATAAGTAGAAGTAAAATATTTTCAGAATTTTGTGGCAGAGAAGGCCGGGAAGATCTACGCAAGCATTAGACTCGTGGTGTTTTGTTTTTGTAACTTTCAGAAACGCTTCAGCCAACCTCATGCAGGACACGTTGTGCATGTGCTATTCTGCTATTCAGTAATCCGTTGTCATCAAATCGTATTTTTTCGAGGAATAAAAAATCGCAGAACCATAGTTTAAGAGTGTTAGTATGGCTGATCAGCTTGGTCGGTCTTTTCTCTTAGCCTACTCGTTATACTACTCAAACAAGAAGTTCCTCTATCGGAGGAGGAATCCTTGATAAGTTTAGATTCCCGTATAGGAAAAAAAATCACAGCATTCGAGTGAAGAATTTGCCGAGTTGGTCTTATCTCACTAGAGGTGTTTTCTGTGAAATAAGAAGTCTCCAGCTGAATTGGAAAGTACACCGCAGAAAATCCTCAAACTATCACCCTTATCGGGATTCCAAACAATGAGTGCAAGTGAGTGAAGAATGGGTCCAACATCACGAAAGGCATCACTATAATAGAAAGCACCGCTTGTAAAAAGGATTTAAAGCAAGCTTTTCTACAAGCACGGTGACTGCATCATAGCTATATTTGGATGGCGCTGTGGAAATGGGGATAGTCCTGAAACTCTGTTACACGATAGCTTCATATTTTACCACTTGACTGCTTTAAAAAAATTTTTTTTGGGGAGCTTAGAAGTAGATTTAACGAGGATGTTGCGCATTTCATCTTCCAACTACTGAGCGCCAGTTCACTGAATTCTAGAGATGGAATGGTTCGACTAGTACCAGTCCGGGTCCAATAGCTCCAATCTGCAGTGAATGTTTCATAATCTTGATTCAACGAGGTATTTTACAAGTAACTAGAGCAAACTGATTGCCAGTGGGCTTTGCTACAGCTAATAGGAGATCTATGAAAAGAACTGGATGCTGGGTTGAAATAAACCACTCAACAATTTCTCCGTTGTTTATGGGAAGCTATGCAATTACCAGTAAGTGCGGTTATACTTTCCAAATAAGATAATTGACAGGAGTCGAAAACAAGCGCGTAAAATTCTTGCAGCGTTCTGGATTAATTCCATGAATCCGAAAATGAATCGCATGAATGAATCCTTCATTATCACGTATATCTAGTATTTAAGACTGCTGTTTTGATGCGAGAGGCATATTACGCTTCCATGTAAACTCTGTGCGGTTGGTCTCCACATGACATATCTAGTGGAAGACTCATAGAAAGCGGTGTATGTGCAAGGACTCTGTGTTCAGTGTGATTGAAATCTTGGTTGAGCGTTTCCTCTGTTTGGTTATGGAGATGTTTGGCCGAGTAGATTGTAGCAGTCAACTTGACCTTTCCAGGCTCTGAGGAAGGGGAAATCCGGCGAAATGTCAGCTTGTGCGTAGATGAAGAATACAATAACACCTCGTGTTTGCTCAACAAGAATGTAAAGAATTACTTGGTCAATGCCGAGGTTAATAGAAAGTCGGTCGTGGGAATTATTAGGATAATTGAGCTTACAAGAACTATGCGACGTGTTTTAGCGCTCATAGGTTATCGTAAGTGCCAAATGTTTCCTTCTCCGCAATGATTCCTTTTATTCTTACTGCTTTTGCTGAAACGCTGATAGTTTGCTTGTTTTGTTTTACCATGGGTTGGTTTTACATTTTTATGTTAGTTGAAAACAAGTGGAAAGCAAGGAATAAAGGGGAAGCGATAAATGAGATTGAGAGACTGGATGGTGGAAAGCTCACAGACGTTCTGAACGGAATGACTTTTTGCGCACGTGGGCCACCTCATTTCCTTCATCAAGAATTCAGCGCGCTCGGTTTGATGATGATGACAACGGCAAAGCAGCCACCTCAGCCCTCGCTGTCGTTCGATCGCGAAATCCAAATCAAGCTTCTACTTTTCGAAGTTCCTCAGGAGATCTTGTAGGACTGCTACTAGTGAATCGTGTAGGAAAAGTTATTCTCGCCATTGAACAGGTTTGTACTGCCAGGTTTCGATTAGACTTCTATTTCTTATTGCTGTAGTCAGAATTCGAACAGTCGCTCATTTGACATCGTGACTGACGGCGGATGAAAGGCTTCCCTCTAACTTATGGCGCTTTCTAGTAATTTGGGATTTGGGATTCTAAGGATTCCTAGCTGAAAGCTCGTCATTTTTCAGTGATTTTCCAGTCGGCTTTGCTTTTTTTTGTAAAAACTGTTTAATATTCCTTTGTTTAACGAATTATAATTGTACATCTTTAACGTTCCTTTCTTCCGTCAGTTTCGAAGTCAAGTATGTCTGCAGCCGGCCAACACTTCAATTTTCACTCGTCAAGGACTAATGAACCGAGTGTATTTTCTATCATTTCAAGCCTTCGAATTATTCAGTTATCTCAGGCTGAACAATTGGTATATGCTCGCATCTACCAGCGTTCTACAGTTCTTTCATTCATAACGCTTCATCTTTTAGCTTTTTACAGTAGTTCTGTTTCAACTTTCATGTCGATTCAGTCTTTATCATAACTCTTTAGTTTCCGATGTCCATGTCTTTGGTGCCGTCCAATTAGCATTCCATCAAATCCTTCTGTGCAGTTGACGGAATGCGCTTCCAACTGATGTTGATGCTCATCTGCTTCTCCACTGCTTCTCGTTACCACCACACCAACGACGATGAGCTGCACTTCTCCAACGACGAAAACGTCTGCACGCATTTTCTCGCTTTCTTTTTGCCTTTTTAAATTTTTCCAGAACTCTCTTTTCAATATATTGGCTTTCCTCCCTTTTTTCTACTCTGTGCCTTTTAATAATTTTTAAACCACTTAGATATGAAGAATGAAATGAGGCAATGAATAAACAAGAAAGGTCTTCCGTTGAAGATGATTTAGCGCCCGTAATACTTGTCACTTAATAATCGCACTTGTTTCGTTTTCCATCTCTTAAAATGTTTTTTTTTCAGGTTTTCTTAAAATATGGAACTGTAGTGAAAGTTTATCATAAAATGGTGAAGCTCAGGCTGAATCTTGAAGCTGTCGGCGTTGAACAATCCCTGAGGGATACGCAGTGCATTCGACTTCATGAAGTATCGTTGGATGTGATTAAATGCGTATCTGGTCTTTAAAATGACTCGCGATGGCCGACCGATCTATCGAGCCAGTGCTGTTATCCTCCGAGACAAGTCTGGTACCAATTTGCCGACCCCGGAGGGATGGAAGGCTTGGTGGGCCATGGGCGCTGGAATCGATTCCACGTGCGTGTCGCAGTGGCGCCTCCAACCACTGCGCTTTTTCAAATGCATACAGTACAGTTCACGGGCCTTTTTTAATCTGGATAAAGGTTATTTAGAATCTCTACATGAAAACTTTATCAGCCATTTATGGAGTTAAGAAAGCAGGTGACGAGTATGAGTATAATGAGTATGTGAGCTAGAGGGTGGACTGCGTATCCCAATTCTTTCAATCCTTATCGTATGATTTTCTGGAATCGCAGTAAAGCGATTTTTTCCTAATGAGCTTTCATACTATTTCGCCACGATTGGAAAAGAAGTGATTGATAAATCTTTGCCAAAAATGAAAGAGGTGGTCATGGTTTTCTTCTGATGATAACTTCGTTCCGGAAGTCTTTTAGCGCAGCACCTTTGTCCAAGCTAGCACAGAACTTAGCCAGTTGTCGAACAAAATCCCTTTTTGCGGTTTAGTAAAGCCCAATCAAGAAATCGGTGACTATTGTTTTACTATAAGAAGGGAACACTGCTTCTCGAGTTCTTCCTTCACGTTTCAATTCCGCTAACATATTTTGAAATTACGACCTTAATTGCGTCTAGTTCTTCGAAAGCTATGGAATCGCGTTGTTCCTTAATATACTTCAGCTACCGTCTTCAAGTGGCCATCATTAATGCAGGCGGATCGTCAACAGTTCTCCGCATCTTCATCGTATTACCCTGGCGTCTTCAAAAGCAACGAACGATGTATTATCTACAAGTGACCACTGTATGCGGTTCTCTAACCTCTGAATTCGTACGCAAAAAACCACAGTGAGAATGAACACCGAATTCAGAGGAATTAAGACTTGGGCACAGTTTCTACTGCCTCGTCGATTTGCCGTCTACCTGCTGCATCAGTAAGGACAAGCTTTTTTACATATAAAATGATCGAAAGGGTAGTAGTTTTTCAGATTCAGCTCAAAAAATGGCCGTCTCGTAAAATGTTATGCTATGATTACCTGGAAATGACACAGGATAAAGCGTCCAACGTTGATCAATCTTTGAGGAATACACTCATACCCATACACATTCAGCATCATCGAGTATCATAGAGGTTGAATTCATAGCTGGCTTACAAAATCATTTGCGGTGGCCTACTGATGCATCAAGTCAGTCCTCCGAGACAAGTTCGGTACCAGTTTACGGAACCCATATGGTTGGAGGGCTTCGTGAGCCCGAGTCGTGGAATCGAACCACCGAACGATCCAGTGTGTATTGCAAGGCGCCGCCTCTCACACTTCCCGTGTTTACATTGTTTGAAAGGAGGATAATGTGGTAGAGCAGATTTTGAACTATTTCCGAAAGTCAATAAGCTTTATGAAAAGAATCAGCTTGTAATTTGTTATTTTCAGGGTCCTCGGATTGTTCGCCATAGCTTCTTCAAGCAGCATTTTCGTCTTGGGTACAAGCTAAAGTTGTTTTGTGAAGCCCACGGAACTCCTTCACCTGATATGCGATGGTATAAGGATGGCGTCGAAATACGGCTCCGACCAGGCATACGAGTACATTTGCATATGTTTAAATAATTCCCGTTTGCTTTGATTTTTTTCCTAGGTATTCAAATATCCTGATATAAAATGAAAAACTGGAATTCTCGGCTTTTTTTTGCTAGAACTTTTCCTGCTAGAACTTTTCCGTTCGTCATCGCCTAATTCCATTCCCTGAAGTTGATCGTCTCCTGCAGATGATAGAAATTTACCCTCCGAAAACTCCGAATGGCTGCATAGTTGTCTACGGAGGTGAGAAGGAGAAATGATCAGCTGAGTTGACATTTCGGCTTATGCAGCGTTATTCATATAACATCGTAGTCAGTCGACAAGGAAGCGGTTAGGGAATCTCGGAGCTACTCAGGTTCTTCGTGGGCTATAACGAGCTATAAAGCAATTTCATCACCAGAATATCATCATTCTACGACGATATTAATATCGCCGTAAATAGAATGCTTTGACAAAGCGATACGATTTTAGCAAATTTATACACAGCTACAACTGAGAACGTCATGGGAAGAATGGAATGGGACAGCTTGGAAATGCAAGTCGATGGTTGGCACTTCCACCACCACTGCTTTGATGGTGTTCTGATAATATCAAACAAAACAGAAAGAACGTTGTGACCTCGATAACGCTTAGGGAGAAACTGGTAGACGATGAAGTCTCACAAAAGGTATCTGTTCATGAAGAACGGATTGGTTTCACATGTCCCATTCACGCCCAAAAGAATGAATATCTCGTAATGCTGCAGCTATATTTATAGGTCGGTCAATCAACATAATAGACGATTTAGGTCCTTTTTTCTCTGAATTGACCAGAGGTAAGCGAGCGGTTTGTGGAGTTTTCATGAAAATCAACGAAGAAGGAAAGAACATCCAGCTGCCGGCCAACCTTTCCCACTCCACTGTTCTCTCTGCGTTGACGAGAGGACTATGATAGTATTTCTTATCACGAAAATAAAACATGAAATCCGATGTTTCTAGTATGTCAAAAATCGGGAATCAGAAACGGCAATAGTCAAGCCAAAATGTCAAAAATTGGTTGGGACGGACACATGATGTGTCTGACCGAGAACTGATGGGCAGGACCCGTCAGAGTCTGGATCGCCGGGTTAAGGATCACCGACTTGTTGGTCAAAGCTCTCGACAACACTAGAAAATATAAGATAGTCAGGAAGTTCCAAAGGCGTGTACTGCCCATCGGCTGCCCTTGCACGCGACAGAAGCAAATGTAGACGTTAGTGGCTCCATCTACAGTCTGTTGATGATGAACGGGACGACAGAGGACACAGATGACTCGACAACGGAATCTTTTGGCTTTCCTCACAGGTGAAAAACAATCTCAATGAATCTACAAATGTAAACGAACGTATACTGCTTGGAAAAACATTTTCCTGCGACAATCCTACGACAGCATTTAGTACTCTTAGTATGCTTTTCAACAATAATGAATGGCGGAAATTTACACAATATATCTCCAATAAGAACATGTGGACAAGAGCGATGATGTGTTGATCAATCCATGAGGGATGTGCCATGCATTCGACTTCACTAAGCATAGTTAGAGGTGACTGAATGCATTTCTGGCCGATACAATGACTTTCTGCGCCCTACTGATGTATCGAGTTAGTGCTGATATCTTCCCAGACAAGTCTGGTACCAATTTGCCGACCTCAGAGAGATGGAAGACTTGGTGAATCTGAGGCACGGAATCGAATATCTGCATTGCAGAGGGCCTCTGACTGCTACGGTAAATGCGCACCCTGACGTAATCAAAGACTTCATTAATATGAAACAAAGATAAGGCAATTGATTTTTCAAAATACATATTCTAGGGCCTGACAACTGAAATCCGATGATTTTGTCGTGTCGTTGTTCAGTCATTTGATTGCTTGCTTTCTACTAGTGATCATTCTAGTGTGAGATACATGTGAGATCTATACACTTCAGATTCGTGCTGAAATCACTGCTAATTCCGTGGCCTCTCATATGGAGATCGATCCGGCCGGTGTACTAGACGCTGGCGAGTACGAATGCGTAGCCAATAATGCACACGGCTACCATCTACAGCACATCCGTGCTGAAGCTCGTCTGTGAGCCCGAGCCCGACTAGTCGTTTCGTCCATTTCAAACAGCCATATCGCAAAGCGTTTACAAATTCTGGTCGACATTCTCGTATGGCAATGCTGTTAAAACTAGTGCCAGTTCTGCTTATTCGGATTTGTGAGCGCCAAGGAGAACAACGCTCCTTGATTTTTTAAACGTATTTGAAGGCTTTTGCTGTAAAATGATCACAGAGTTCATAGTGTTACTGGCTTTCTTGTGCATAAAAATATCAATTCTGTAGAGCAGAAATCCTGACCAGGTAGCACCCTGAAGATGACTGCTTGTACCTAGTTTTTCAACGTGGCCAAGCGGTGCTGTAAGATCCTTGTGAGGCTTTCTTTTAACGTGATGGACAATTTTTGTTCCTCTTAAGGTTGCATAACGTTCTCAGTATGTTTTAGTGCCGTACCATTGAGGAATTTCTGCAAGAGATTACTCTATCAGTCAAGATGAAGATTTGTTCGTGTTAGTTATATGTGCTACATACATTTAACAAGAAAAAGAAAAACTTCATGATGACGAAAGTTTGCAATGCTCGTCATAGCACTGTTATGCAGAGATTTTCAGATAAAAAACAATGGAAGGGAGCTTCATGCTCAACGACGGCGTATGCTATCGGTGTTGAAAAAGCTTTTCATGGTGGGATACAAATCTTCTGCCGTCGATGTACTCAGAGATACTCATACTTATAGTTGACTCATAGATAAACAGTTGTAGCTGTTTATTTTCGGTGATATCTTTGTTCAGCTTCATTAATGTCTCAATTGTGACGTCGTTGATGAGTCAGCAGTACCACCTGTATCACCGGTCGTCCCAATGATTGACGAGTGACTAGAGCGGGCGCTAATAAATCTTCAACTTTTCTCTGTCGAGTGGCAGGGACTCGTTGAGCATCATATCTTCGTGAAGAACTCTGACAATAAGATCGGTGGTCTGGCTGTAGCACATTTGATATCATGAGGAATACTTTCATTAACGGCTCTTGTTCATCGATTCTCGTTCATACGCATTACGTGCCCGGCCCACTTTATCTTCAACTGTTTGGCGCAAAAAACGGCATCTTTGATTTTTGACCGTTGACCGAGGTCGGAGCTTCGGATCCCATCCCTTACGTGACACCGTTCAATTACGCTTTCATCCTGCTTACACAGAGAGCAGGTTTCTGTCGCATGCGTTAATACGGGAAATACCGTTCAGTCGAAAAGATGAACACGGAGTCGGGTGTTCTTTGTTTTCTTCACTATGTCCTCGATGCTCTTGAAAGTTTCCCAAGGCACTGGTTTTCTTCTACTTAACTCTGGAGCTAAGTCGTTGATCGTGTTGATTTCCCGACCTAGGTAGAGGTAATTGGAGCATTCGGAGATATTAATTCCGTTGAACGTGAGTGGAACATACGTCACCAATACGTACCTCATGGATGTCGCTTTTGTGAGATTTAGTCGAAGACCAATCTTTCCACACGCTTTGTCAAAGTCCGCAAGGATTTGTTTTAATCTTTGGTGTTATATGAACAATGTCGTCAGCAAAGCGAAGATGGTGTAATTGCCGACCATCGATTTTCACTTCCATATTATCCCATTCCAATGTTCCCATGACGTTCTCGAGATTGGTGGTAAATAGTTTTGGTGAGATGGTATCGCTTTGCCTAACTCCTGTTTTGACGTCGACGTTAATATCGTTGTAGAATGGTGATATCTTAGCTAAGAAATTTTTATACAGCTCACCAAAAATCTTTATTCGAAGAGTAGCAACTCCTTGACTGCCCAAGGCTTCAGTGACTGCCTCTATCGCAACTGAGTCAAAAGCCTTCTTTAGATTGATGAAATTGAAACAAGGTGGTCTTTTGTACTTTCGTGATCTTTCAATGAGTCCTGCTGCTGTGTGGATGTGGTCTATCGTACTGATCTGTGTAGTAATCGTGAATGATTTTTCAGCAGTCAGCAGTAGTGCAGTCCTCTCAGACATTTCCATGTTAGGAAAGCTGCCTGGCTTTTGCAGACTTTTAGCCTAGTTCTAGCATGACATTTGGCATAAGGAATTAGAAAAAAAAGGTGAAACCCTACACGAAAACTCATCACAGTCTATTAGCGCTGTAATGAATAGGTATGAGCAGAACTCAGAACCTAAGTTGGACTTCGAAAAAGTGATTACCACTGTTGACGTATTCCGTGCTCTCCACCGCACCAACCGGGACCATTGCTTCGCCTACCTCTCAGCCATTTTCTCCTCATTGGTGCTACCAGTAATCAGTCGTAAATGAAATGATCTGGATGGCACAAATCGCCACTCAATAAGGTTCATCTGAAGTAGCAGTTAAAATCCTAATATTTCAAATCTAATTTATTGCCTATTCATTTTTCACGACAGGGTGCTATCGAAAGTACCACAATCCGTATTTTTTCCGTTCTAAATATTAAGGAAGAGTCGGTGAAACTTATCAAGAACTTTTACACCAATGTTTCTACATGATCAATAAACTTCTCCTGCATCCTATTCTGTTGGAACATAAGACCGGAATTTTCTTTAGAGAAAGCCTGGGAATGACCCAATCTTTACGAGATCTGATAAAAGGATAGAAAGAATAAACTACTCGGCGTTGATCAATCCCGAGGAATGAGCTATGCAATCGACCGACTCGCGGTAGCCTACCGATATATCGGGCCAGTGCTGCTATCCTCCCAAACAAGCCTGGTACCAATTTGCCGACTCCGGAGGAATGGAAGGTTTGGTAGGCCATGGGCCCTGGGATCGACTCCACGTGTGTGTCGCAGTGGCGCCCCCAACCACAGCGCCACACACGCCCTTACGGAATCTGATACATAATTTAATTGAGATTACCATATTCCCAAGGCCGACTTTCTGTTAACCTCGGCATTGATTGATACGTCGATGTTTTATTTCAATAAGCAGACACGAGGTTGTTATTATAGAATTTATTGGGATACAATAGCTGACGTTTCGACGGTTTCGCCTTCTTTAGAGCCTGGAAACGTCAAATTGAGATGCGATTTACTCAGCCAAACACTTTCATAACCCTAGCAGATAAAACTTAACAAATAAATAAATTAGTATTCGCATAAGAAATCGCCGAAACGTCAGCTATTGTATCCCAATAAATTCTATAATAACAACCTCGTGTATGCTTATTGAAATGAAACATCGAGATTACCATTTTAACCGTTTTTGTCTACTGCCTACTCTTTTTGATTGTGATTATAACTAAAGCCTCAGCTTAACTGGGTTCATTGCCGATTTGTGCTCCCCAGATCAATCCCGCTGTTGGGTGATTGCTGATGGCAAAAGATCGATAGACCTAGCTGAGAGACAGGCGAAACGAAGGACCCGCATGGTGTGGTGGTGAACGCGTTACTCCCCGGAAAGGACAATAGCGCGTTCGTCCCCACCATAGACACCTGCGGTCCAGCATATCTCAGCTTCATTAAAGTTATATCGAGATTATCATACATCTTTTCCGCTAAAGAAATAAAAGCTACAGTTAGAATCACTCTCTTAGACGACTATCGGAGGTACTGAGCCGTTGCCTATCATAATGGAACAAGGAGGCCTTTCGTTTCGAATGAATTACGTCCAGTTCTCCACCAACATCTATAGTGCCCTCCTCCTCTTCACGGTCGCATTGTCAATAATCTACTTCGGCCTTGAAATAGTATTAACCTCAACTTCACTTGTGGAAGGAAACATTGAATCCTCTCTCAGCATGGCTAACTTCCACCGCTGATAAATGTCTTACCGCAAAAACACTTCTTTTGTGGAAGGAAAAAAAAATGAAAGGTGTCAGTAGCATTTCGTGGCACCTACCGCCACGAGGCAGCGAAATATTAAATGGAACATGCGAAAGTAAACTCAACGAACTGCGCAGTGGAAGGATAGTGTAGTCATAAAAACTTTTAGAAACGCTTTCAGTGTAAGCCAGGAATCTCGAACCACTCAGCAGATGCTTTCTTAACTTTATGTAAGGTTCACTTCTCCACGCTAAAATCCGATGTATTCGAAGTCCAAGTGAATGCTTTGCATTTCTTCATCCTTAACTGAACTGGCATCTTCATCAGTTGAGCAACTAAAGCAGCTGCTGATGACGCTAACGTTTTTTAGACCGTAAAAAATGGCACCTTGGTATTCATTGTTTTTCTTAAAGACATTTGAAAAGCGTTTGAACCGTTTGTCAAGCATCTGCTCTTAAAACCATGGAGCAGGATCGTCCATAATAAGCTTATTAAGTTTGGCTGATCGAGCAGTTTTTGCTACCTTTCACACACAAAGAAGGCGCTCGTGAGAACTACGTTTCGAACAACCACCTCTGTGTGCACATCTAGAGAACTAAAGGAAGAATCGCGCAACTTGGTTCGGGTGATAGCCATCTCCAATGGCTATGAAATAGCAATTCCACAAGATAAGTTTAGAAGGAGAGCGACGCCCCAAAACGAAAGGTTTGGCTGAAAGAAAATCCCGTTTATCATACCCTTCATTAGCGATGAAATAAGTAGAGCGATGAAGTGATGCTTAAGAAGAGCAGATCTAGAAAAATCGGTGGCGATAATTGAAACACCACCGAATACTTTTCGTCGTTAGTTAGTTCGTAATCGCCTATACGACCGTCTATTTGAAACACAAAATTGAGTAATCTGTCCTTATGAGAAATTGATCCAAAGATACGGGGCCAGGTCGCGTGTGACCTCTGGAAATTCCTCCCTGCTATTCATCGCTAATGAAGTATCCCTTTTTTTTCAAGCACCCTGATATTTCCGACATGTGATAATCTTCAACAATCTGAAAATTATCTTTTAGCTTTTATTCACTACCCTTTCTTTTCATGGAAGCGTGCCGTTCGGATTGCAACCACTGTATCACCTGTATCACCTGTAGTCCCGTTGATCGTCGAGTGACTCGAGCGGGCGCTAGTAAATTGAAACGGGATACTCCTAGCATCGTCCTTTCGACTGTGCCATCGATAACGCTGAGTGATCTTCCATCCTGCTTACGTAGCGACAAGGTTTCTGACGCATACGTTAGGGGAGGAAGAACCGTTGAGTCGAAAAGGTGGGCACGGAGTCGGGTGTTCTTTGTTCTCTTCACTACAACCTCGATGTTGACATCCCGAGGAATCCAGTCACTAACGGGTCTTGTCCATCGGTTGTCATTCATACGCATTGGGTATCCGGCCCACCGCATCTTCGAATGTTTGGCCTACAGAACGGCATCTTGATTTTTGATCGTTAACCTAGGTTGAGGCTTCGAATCCCATCCCTTACTTGTGTGAAACGGGATACTCCTAGCATCTTGTAGAACTTCACCAAGTCAATATAGAGTAATAGTTTGATGTCGACGAGTAAACGACGAAGATTGTCAACACCGGTATTGATCAACATCATTTTAATCGTAAACGTCCGATTCAGGCTGTTAGTTGTTCGAATGAATGTTCGAATGTTCATGGCCAAACTCGTGTTGACGAGAACGTCGGCGCAGCCGGCTCCTCTACTGTCGCATATTCAGAGTAACAGTTCTTCTCCGAGGTCATGGACGAGGACTCGGATGCAAGTCCACGTGTATTGTTGGTACAGATTTTCACCATAGTTCTTCGCGATCTAGGCAGCTTTCTTTAGTCCTGAGATTTTAGCGGTCTATCCGTACTCGTCCTACCCAACCCAACCGAATTGGGGGCTCTTTCAGAGTTAGGAGAATGAGGCCCCCTTTTGATACCCACGTATAGTTTGCTGCGCTCTAATCGTGGGAACTGGGTACACTCACGGGTAACTTTCCAGGCCCTCCCAGGGTGGATAGCTAATTTGTTGGAGCCGACTTCTAACTGCTTCCCATATACTTCCCTGTCGCTTGATTGCAGGCTTTTGGCCGAATTGACTGGTGGAATACAATAAGCATAAAGCGAGAACGCACCCACACACGCATGAATGATCACGCCTAGTAAATACAGAAAGTATCTGCCAATTCGGCGCAGCAGAAACTGGGAGCTCATCCCCTGGATCCAACTTCGTCTCAGGGAAGCAAAGGTCACTTTTGGTCAGCGATGAACTCCCTATTCGCCACCTGTGGACACGCCACGTAGCCTCGCAACTAACCGGCTCGAGATCCCTCATGTGAGGGAGATCCATGGAGATCAGAGAATGAATAGCAAAGGAGAATGCGCTGAGATAACTTGTGAACTAGCTCCGTACCTCAGAACTAATTTTTGAAGTTGGGTGGTGCAGTAGTCAGCCATATGCGACTCTAAACGGCTGTTCTTCTTTAGTGAAAAACATAAAAACGGTGGATTTTTCGAGAAGCTGGTGATGGTGTAATTATTGTTCAGATTTTCATCTTTCTGTTTGCGTTGCTGAAGCGTTTGATCTAGTAAATTACATATTATAGTACCCTTCCAGGCTCTGAAGAAGTCGATTCTGCCGAGACGTCAGCTGCCGTTGTTTTATGTGTCTTATATTTGTTAGGAAGTAAAGGTGTGCTGAAAAACAACCTCGCAATTGCTGTAAAAAAGTAAAAAGAAAAAGAAAAAAAAAGAAAACAACAAATTTATACTCCAATTCCGAGGTTAATAGAAAGTCGGTCTTGGGAATTATTGGTTAGTGTTTGATTTATCGTTAAGTGGCTTACATCATTCGTAATTATTTGCGAGCAGACTGACGTTTCGACTGAATTCGCCTTGCACAGAGCCTGGAAAGGTCAAGCTGACCGCAATCTTTCCAGCCAAACACTTCCATAACCAGGTTTCCTTTCCAGGCTCTGAAGAAGGCGAAATGCACCGAAACGTCAACTTGCTCGTAGATAAAAAATTAAAATAACACTTCATGTTTGCTCAATTCGTCATATCTCTAAAATCATTTACCAGTAGATCGTAGACATTCTAGTCAAAAAAGGTTAAGCCGTTTACGTCGAGGTTGACTGTTGAGGGTTGTTTGAAATATTGCTTGTGTCGATGCAATGGGTGACGTGATATAATGAATGAACTCTAATAAGATGCCTTTCTGGAACGATGAGCTAACATGAGTTTGATAGAGATGTTTTTCGGCCAACGCTTCCACGTCTTCGTCTTCCTTAAAGTCGATGCTTTCGGATTTTCTGTGTGTTGTGGAATGAGGCAGAGCTAATGGACCAAGATATTTTTACTACTTGGTTTTCGGTACCATTTCGTAATGTAGCCATTTTCGGACAGGTTAATTTGGACGATCAGGAATGGAAGCCATTTTTTTTCGGTTTCTCTCGAGTGAACTTGATATGCTCTGAGTGTTTATTCAACAACTCGAAACATTTGTCCATTTCCTCTTGTGTTGAGCAAAGGACAAAACAGTCATCTATATATCTACAGTAGAGTAGTGGCCCGAGATCGGTCACTGGTGCTTCCACCTTAGACACAAATGCAATGGGAAGACTTGATGCCAGTCGCTGTACCATAGCCAGGCCTCTTATTTGGGCGTAGTACTTTCCGGACCATCCAAAGATTGAGCAGCCCAGGCATTCTTTTAAGAGTGCCATAAACTGCTCTATCTTGAAGCCATACATGTTTATTTTTCCTTTGTATAAGGAGTTCGGATATGACTTGCATAGCGGAGTTATTCGACACGTTTGTATAAAGGGAGGTAACGTCGAAGGACTCCATCATGTACTCGCTGTTGGGCTGCGTAGTACGTAGACGATCCAGAAACATCTGGATATTCGCAAGATGGGCTAGAATGTGTTTCAGCAACTGCGTAAATATTAGGGCTATAAACGACGTTATCCCAACCGTTGGCCCGTCTACACAACTAATGATGGGTCCAACCTTAAACAATGATGGATCGGTAGACGCAAGATCATCGCTGGGTACTAACTAATGGATTTTGATAAGTAAGTACAGGGCTGAACATGTTGGTAGATCAACTTTGAGATGAGAGATAACTGATGGCTTTAACCCAGCCGCTCTTGCCATTTTAATCCATTCGTGGTTCAATTTTCGATATTTACCTTTAAACTCTTTCTCAGATGATAGGCAATAAAGTAAAGCATCTTTGAGATGCTTTTTCGTTAGCTCAACATCTAACTGGTGAAGATTTACGAAAAACTCTCCACCTTTATCATTAACGGATAATCTTATGTTTTTCAATCTTATCAGCTCTCGTACCTCTCGGATACCACGTTTTTGCACTTCAGTGAGGTTGGAACTGTATCTTTTCGCGCGGTAGTGATTAAGGATATTTAAAGTT
This sequence comes from Angiostrongylus cantonensis, assembly GCA_009735665.1. Lineage (NCBI taxonomy): Eukaryota > Metazoa > Nematoda > Chromadorea > Rhabditida > Metastrongylidae > Angiostrongylus > Angiostrongylus cantonensis. Next base: position 531,700 of record MQTX01000072.1, read on the forward strand.
TCGTTCGAAAATGTCCGAATCTTGATCGACATCGACTTTATTGTTAAGATCTTGTTGTCTAAAGAACGGTTGAGGAAATGATGGTGGTGGTAATACTTCCTGCTGTTGGCTGCTATTTCGCGCTTCTTTTCTAGCTTTCTTATCGAGTTTATCTCGAAGCTAATATGAGGCACATGCGATTCTATGCAAGGTTATCTTAGAAATGAGTACAGATGGAGCGGAACTTTGGCCCAGTTCTAATAGCGAGAGCGCCCTCTCAGGGAAGCCATGCCTCCTAATACGGTTAACCTTGATTTTCCTGGCACATTATTTATCCTACTCTGATTCATTTCACCTTCGTTAGCGGTGTTTCTATACCTTCTCGAAGCACCAGTGGTATGTGACTTACTCAAAAAGTCCTCGAATTTTCTCCGCAAAGTTACTTCATCATTAGACCTAATGGAGTTGCAAATCAACGTTGATCCACCCACTATTCTCTTCCAGAGGCGGTCCTCCAATTACTGGGCACAATGATTTTCCTTCGACTCGCACTTCTTCCACTTGGCGAACATCTGGTTTTGTCGGCATCGTAGACAGGTGCGTAGTATTTGCAATTTGATGTCCAATACTCGGTGGCTGTCTCCTGGGAGTCCGCACACATGGCGTAGTCGTCCTCGTTTCGTGAATTTCGAAACAACTTAACGTTCCAGGCGGCCGCGGAGAAAGTGTATCGCCTGTCGAGCTAAGACGATCTTTTGTCTTCGTGGCAGCGCTTCTCTGTTTTGTAATGGGGGTGTTCGGCCGAATAGAAAGCTGTCAATTTGACCTTTCCAGGCTCTGAGAAAGGCGAAATCCGCCGAAACGTCAGTTTATTCGTGAGAAAAATAGTAAAATAACACGTCGCGTTTGCTCAACAAGAATACGAAGAATTAGTCGGAACTGCTGAGAATACTAGTACTGGGAAATTTAGAAGGGTACTCTCTTATCACAAATGTTCAGCTTTGGTAGTGATTCACTAATCTATCTAAAGCAGACACTAACCAATATTTCAGATTTAAGTTAAGCGATTTGTTGACCGCATTACTTCGACTTCTCATTAGTCTGAGAGATAAGATGGCCTATTCGTAAGTAATATTCAACTGTCGCAGCAGTCCATTTCTTCAAAACTACTCGGAGCTGCCACTGATGTTCATCGTCGAAGTTACCATCACCAGCTGGTCGCTCGCCGTACCTACAGTCTTTGCTAGTCCTACTCTATTTGCTTCTATTACTCGTGGTATCCACTCCATTGCTCGTTCTTCATTTCATCCTTTCGTATTTGTCTCAATAGCCTGACTTTCTAGAGTCGTTTCATGGTTATTAACCAACATGAAGGGAGTTTTTTTTAGGCTAATTTTCTCCCGTTAGGCAACTTCAAGAAGACTCGATGGGTTCTGAAAAATTCACACCGGAAAAACCTTTGAAAAAAACAAAAAATCTTGGGTAGTAATTCTCGCAGAAGCTTATTGATAAGGTTAAACCTGCTGCTATTTTACGATTAACTAGATCCTAAAAGTGGTCGGCCTCTTAGGATGACCACAATAACTACTGTTTAACGAAGAACTTCAGTATAGTTGGGGTTTATTCTTTAGCTTCGATCTGACACATATTTATACCAGTTTTTTCACTCAACTCTTTACCACCTATAACTTCGAAAAGATGTGGCGAAAAGGTGGTCGGTTCCACGCGTGTGGTACAGTGGTCGGAGGCGCCTTGCGACACACACGTGGAATCGGTCCCCGTGCCCATGACCATGATCCCCCAAGCCTTACATCCCTCCGAGGTCGGCAAATTGATACAAGACTTGTCTGGGAGGATAGCAGCACTGGCTCGATAGATCGCTCGGCCACCGCGAATCATTGTAAAGGCCAGATATGCATTCAGTCACCTCCAACGATACTTAATGAAGTCTAATACATGGCGTATCCCTCAGGGACTGATGAACGCTGAGAGCTTTATCCTTTATCCTTTAAAGTTGAAAAGCACGAGTCTTCGGGCAGCCACTATTCCTTTTCTTTTTAAATCATTATTCGGCAGTAGATATTCTGCAGATTTTTTTCTAGTAAACTCTTAGAGAATTTGTCTTTTTTAAGGTGTCATTGTCAATTCCTCAAAATAAAAGTTTTGCTATGCATTTCCTTGTCAAATGAGCAGCTGGAGAAAGGCAGCTGTGGAAGCCATGTAAAAAATGAGCTCGTCACTTTGAACGATCCTCCTCAATCGCTGTGGTTGATGTTAGGTTCCACAAAGCTTTTGACTCTTAACGTTTATGCTGGTTTTTCTTTCAGCCATTGTTCGTTTTGAGCGCAATGGAAACTTTCGCTGAATGCTCCTCTGATGTTGACGAAATGTAAACCAATTGTGAATGACCGAGTTTTTCATCTTATCTTTGGTTGTACTTTAAAATGGAAAGCTAGGATATGTCAGCGCCTCTCTCGAAAGGAACTTCATTTGTTTTAACAAGCTACTGTAGGTATTTCATAGTATTAGAAGCGTTAAATGAAGGTGCTTCTGTATATTCCTCAACGAGTCAGTTCTTCAGCTACTCGATGAGCAGGAGACAGTAAAAAGGATTTCATAGTACCATTCTCACCTTTGTTCAGTTCAGAAAATATTTTGGCGTGTAATCACAAGCTCCTATGTCGTGCAGAATTCTGGCGATTAGCTGTCGTATGAAAAAGAACTTCGGCTGATAAACGATTAAAAATAAGGACAGCTGACAAACTCGTTTTCGTTCAGTTTCTCAAGTTTCATTTTTTCTTTGGATTGGGGAAGTTTTTTTCTTATCGTTGCGCGCTCTAATATAATTGAATTGGCCTTCAACTATTTTCTATACTCAGTCAAGATCATTGCCAACCTTCGAGTTGGTCGAGTCGATGCTCTAGATTTTTTCAAATTTCTTTTTTTTCAACTTCTTTTCCTCTCTTAGATTTTTTTCTCGATTTTTGAAACGAAGGCAAAAAAACGTTGGCAAAACATCAGATTTAGTTTTAAAGCCTTAAGATCTTGGGTTTGGGTTATCTTTTAAACAGTTTAAATATCTTTGAGGTAAACAGTTTTCACCTTGCGAGTAATACGGTGAATCTGGAAACTGATGGAATACTGAAGCTCACTTGTCGAATTCAGGATGGTCTGTGGTTACGCTCTGGCCGTCATGCCGGCTTCACGTGGTTGTGAAAGTCGAGAGATCTTCGCTTCGGCTTTCTTCCTAAGGCAATGCCGTTAAGATGTATTTTATACATCCTACGTCCATTATTTCCGTCTCGCAATATCCGCCGTCGACTTGTTCTCACCGTGAAAGCACAAAACATTTTACAACTAAGACCATGAAGACCACTTTCTAAATTTTATAGTAATTTTTCGGCTTCTACAGTAAAAGAAACGATAAAGCTTTCGGCGTTTATCGATCCCTGATGGATGCGCCGTGAATTCAACTTCATTAAGCATCGTTGTAGGTGTTTGAATGCATATCTGGCCTTTGCAATGACTTGCGGTGGCCTATCAATGTATCGAGCCAGTGCTGCTAACCTCCCCGACAAGTCTGGTACCAATTTGCCGAACCCAGGGGTTGGAAGGTTTAGTGGATCAAGGGAGCGTGAATCGATTCCACGTGTGTCGCAGTGGTGCCTCCAACCACTGCGCCACGAGCGCCCACTGTCACCACATTATTTGGAAAACCTATTTTCCTTTAGCCTCGGTATGACTAACCAACATGTATTCTTTTACTGATAAACCAACACGAGGTTGATAAAGAACTTTATTTGGCTAAGGCTTCGACGTTTTTGTCCTCCACGAAGCCGATGTCCGAGCCGATGGTCAACAGCGTAGTCGGTTGCGCATTTCTTGAAAATATTTTAGAAAGAATATGCGCCCCTGGAAGCACTTCATATTTAATATTCATTTAATTTTTCCTTAACTTTTTTTTTATTTTTATACATTATTGAAGTTATACAAAAGTTAGGACCGCTACTGTAGTTCTAGGTCCATCACATCCTTCTTCCCCACTAGGATGCAAGGTTTTTCACAAAAAGCCCATGCGTAGCGGCGTGTTACAATTTCTTTGGCAACCAAAGGAAATCGGTAGCCTGAGTGTTCTGACAAGGACTCTAACATATCGCTACTAAGGATTTGCCTACGAAGTAATTGGGAATAGTCTCAGCTAAGATTGGGGGCCCCACTTTATCATTTGGTTAGCTGAAGAAGTTGAATTTCTATGAAGATTTATGAAGGGTAGTTAGATGATTCAGCTTGCTATCCACTCTCTACCCATCTCTATTCTAGACCAGCTGCCTATCCGGCTCTTCAATCCATTCTGTGTACATTGTCCATGCCCACATCTCTAAATAATACACAGAATAAACGCAGGTATAATGATCAATCGAAATGAATCCAATTAACACTGTTAACTCTCCATATTCCACAATGCTCGTTAAGTGGCTTAGTGTAAAATGACTGTTCGTAGACATCGAATTACTTTCTGCATTGGAAGTTCACACCCTCATTTGTTTTGTTTTAGTAGAATTCAACTTCAGATCACTGCCTCACTCATAAAGGTTGACGAAGCGAAGTTGTTTTCTGTACAGTGATGTACACTGCTTAAGTCGGATTTCACCTCCGTTATATTACAATGAGACCAAAATACTATGATGGACTATGAGTACTATGATGTTTTTGTGATCGTTTCTGGTCTCCGCTTCGTTAGTGCTTAGACGAAAAGCATTAATGGCATTCAATTTCTTTCTGGCTGATTGGTCGTTTGTGCGGGAACAATACAATGTATTCCATTACCTTTAAATCTCGAAGAAACAAACTCTATTTTTTTTTTGGGGGGGGGGAGAGGTTTCGGTTTTCTTCTGAACTCCGCAATAGTGTCTCGGGGAGCTTCCCGGAAACGAAAGGCTTTCGGTTCCTGGGGTAGTATGGTTGCAAAGCTGAAACTTAAAGAAATCGACGGAATGGCACCACAAGGAGTGGAGCCTGCGGCTTAATTTCACTCAACACGGGAAAACTCACAAGGGCGCCTTCGATTTTTGATCGTTGACGCAGGTCAGAGCATCGGTTCCTTTCCCTTACTTTTGTGAAACAAGATACTCCTAGCATCGTTATTTCGACTACGCGTTCAAAAACGCTGAGTGATCTTTCATCCTGCTTATGAAGCAACTAGGTTTCTAACGCATGCGTTAGAGCAGCAAGTACCGTCCAATCGAAAACGTGAGCCCGGAGTCGGGTGTTCTTTGTTTTCTTCACTACATTCTCGGTGCACTTCAAAGCTGCCCAAGCCGCTCGTTTCCTTCTATTCAGCTCTGGAACTAAGTCGTTCATCATATTGATTTCCCGACCTAGATAGACATAACTGGAGCATTCGGAGATATTCGCTCCGTTGAGCGTGAATAGGACATACGAATTTAATCCGTTCCTCATGAACATCGTTTTTGTGAGATTTAGTCGAAGACCAATCTTTCTATAGGCTCTATCAAAGTCGGCAAGCACACGTTTCGCTTGGCTAATATTTGGTGTTATAAGGACGATGACATCAGCAAAGCGAAGATGGTGTAACTGCCGAACATCGATTTTCACTCCCATGCTGTCCCATTCCAATGTTCGCATGACGTTCTGGAGGTTGGCGCTAAATAATTTTGGCGAAATTCTATCGCCTTGCCTAACCCCTCTTTTGATATCAATGATAATATCGTTGTAGAATGGTGAAATCTTGGTTGTGAAATTTTTGTACAGCTCACGAAGAATCTTTATGTACTGAGTAGGGACCCCTGACTACCAAGGGTTTCCATCACTATTTCTATCTCAATTGAATCAGAGGCTTTCTGTAAGTCGATGAAAGTGAGGTAGAGCGATCTTTTGTACTTTCGCGATACTTCAATGAGTCTTATTATCGTGTGGATTTGGTCTATAGTACTAAATCCTTTTCGAAACCCTTTTGCTCACATGGCTGTCCGTCGTCCAGTGTTCTGTCAATCCTGTTTAGGGTGACTCGAGTGAAAGGTTTGTGGACGACAGACAGTAACCAGATTGGGCGATAGTTGCGTTTATCGTGTAGGTCACCTTTATTGAACAATAACACGGTCTTGCTGGTCTTCCACTGAATAGGGACCTTGAAATCAGAGAGGTAACGTATGAAGAGCCGAGCCAGTGTGTTACCGACGACTGGTGTAAGGTTCTTTGAATGTTTTGGTCTTAGCCTGTCCGGACCTGGTGCTGTCCGATTTTTCACCGACGAAACAGCATGTCGAGTTTCGGAAGGAAGAACCGGTGATGCAACATATCCATCCCACTTTATTTCATATGACATAATGTGGACGTGGCTATCGAAGAGATCAGAGTAGTATTCGTAAAGATTTTCTCCATTACCTTTCTGGACGCTGTAAATGTTCCGTCTGGGCATCGGTGTTCAGTTATCTGGATCCTGTAATTGACGAAATTTCGGTGGGCTTTGCGAATGCTTTTTGTAGTCTCTGCAGCTTCGACCATTACTGCTGCTCTTCTCTCTTTAAGATCTTCTTTTATCGCCTGACGGCATTGTTTCGCAAGTTCGCACGTTAGATCGCGGTTGCCTGCCGACTAATGAATTGAATAAGCCTCAGTTTATGGTGGTTCTGGAACATCGGTTTTCGAATTTAGCAGTGTTTTCTTTCCGCGAGAAATAGAATGAATCTTGCACGAAGGAGACGATGGCTTGATCTCGTGTAGAATTTTGTGGCAACACCGCTATCGATTAGGCAAAACCTTCTATTTACTATGATGTGGTCTCTTTCGTTATTGTACTCTCCAAAGGGAGACTCCCACGTCCAGCGTTGAGGGTGGGGCTTCTGGAATTGCGAGGTAGCATGGATTGTCTTGATCTTCATGATAAACTCAAAGAGCCGTTCACTAGTTTGTTCCATTCTAGTCTGTGGGTTCAAATTTGACGTTCATCAGACGTTCTTGGTCCAATTTTGGCATTGAAATCTCCAATGATGACCTCGAAGAATGTATAGTCTTCCCTGTAGAACATCTCCAAGTTTCTATCTTTTTAATCGTAAACGTCCGATTCGTGTTGTGAGCTGATCGATGTTCATGAAGAAACTCGTGTTGACGAGAACGCCGACACCGCCTACGCCTCTACTGTGGCATGTTCCAAGGAGCTGCTCTTCTCTCTTTAAGACCTTCTTTTATCGCCTGACGGCATTGTTTCGCAAGTTCGCACGTTAGATCGCGGTTGCCTGCCGACTAATGAATTGAATAAGCCTCAGTTTATGGTGGTTCTGGAATATCGGTTTTCGAATTTAGCAGTGTTTTCTTTCCGCGAGAAATAGAATGAATCTTGCACGAAGGAGACGATGGCTTGATCTCGTGTAGAATTTTGTGGCAACACCGCTATCGATTAGGCAAAACCTTCTATTTACTATGATGTGGTCTCTTTCGTTATTGTACTCTCCAAAGGGAGACTCCCACGTCCAGCGTTGAGGGTGGGGCTTCTGGAATTGCGAGGTAGCATGGATTGTCTTGATCTTCATGATAAACTCAAAGAGCCGTTCACTAGTTTGTTCCATTCTAGTCTGTGGGTTCAAATTTGACGTTCATCAGACGTTCTTGGTCCAATTTTGGCATTGAAATCTCCAATGATGACCTCGAAGAATGTATAGTCTTCCCTGTAGAACATCTCCAAGTTTCTATCTTTTTAATCGTAAACGTCCGATTCGTGTTGTGAGCTGATCGATGTTCATGAAGAAACTCGTGTTGACGAGAACGCCGACACCGCCTACGCCTCTACTGTGGCATGTTCCAAGGAGCAGTTCTTCTCCAGTGTCATAGTCGGCGTTGAATGGGTGGCGTCGTCTCGTCTCGGCCAGGCCGATGACGTCGCACCTTATTATTCTTGCTTGCAAGAGCAAGTCCTCTATCGAGGACTCGGATGCAAGTGTACGTGCGTTGTAGGTACAGATCGTCACCATAGTTCTTCGCCATCTAGGCAGCTTCCTTTAGCCCTGAGATTTTAGCGGTCTATCCGTACTAGTCCTACCCAACCCAACCGAATTGGGGCTTTATCGGGGTGAGGGGAATCACGCCCGTTTCTTCTGCTATTTTTAGATTTTTGATACCCACGTATAGCTTGCTGGGCTCTGAACGTGGGGGCTGGGTATACTCACGGGTAGCTTTCCAGGCTCTCCCAGAGTGGATGTAGAGCTTATTTCTTGGAGCCGACTCCTAACTGCCTCCCATATACTTCCTTGTCGTTTGATTGCAGGCTTTTGGCCGAATTGACTCGTAGATTACAATCCGCAATGAGCGAGAACGCACCCACACACGCATGCATGAATATGCCTAGCAAGTACAGAAAGTATGTGCCAAATCGGCGCAACAGAAACTGGGAGCTCATCCCCTGGATCCACCTTCATTTCAGGAAAGCAAAGGTCACGTTTGGTCCGCGATGAACTCCCTATTCGCCACCTGTGGACACGCCACGTAGCCTCGCGACTTACCGGCTTTCGGGATCCGTCGTGTGAGAGAGATCCGTGGGCTTCAATAACGCAAACAGAGAAATGAAAATCTAAATGGCAATCACACGATTAGCCTCTTCTCGAAAAGCTCACCGCTTATTACGTGCCTTCCTTTGAACTTCCCTTATCTGACGTGAGGTTGGTATAGATCGTCTTGTTGCTTTTGTTGTCGTTGTTCAATGGCTGACGTTTCGACGCCTTCGCCTTCCTCAGAGACTAAACGTGCCATATGTAATAGTAAGTCTAGGTTTTTATATGAACTCCATGGTATTAATGAGGATCCATCATAAGAATAAGACACTAATTTTCATAAACTACGCACGGTGCTGTTGGACAACTCGTGTGTTGTTTACGAGGTATGACGAGTGGCACACCCGCGGGGATGTGCAACAAGAAACCATTCTATGATAGCGCCAAATCACGTGGAGTCTGAGGCATATGTCTTCCCTGTTCATTTTTGGGCTTTTGAAATTTATCTTAACGCCTCTAAGTCTTGCGCGTTGATGTCTTAAAGTCTTGCGGTACGATCCGGACATTGACTTCAAACTCATCACCATTGTGTTTTTGTGTTCCTTGTGTACCTAGAGGAGTACTTTGTCCTGTTTTAACTTTGTTATCTGGATGTTCTTTTATGCGGGCACAAAGTGGCTTACCTGATTCCTCTATATATAGCTCACTGTGATCCTTATATGTAATCAGGTATATTGTACATGAACTCATGAATTCCCGGTCTCTGCTCACCGCTTATTACGTGCCTTCCTTTGAACTTCCCTTATCTGACGTGAGGTTGGTATAGATCGTCTTGTTGCTTTTGTTGTCGTTGTTCAATGGCTGACGTTTCGACGCCTTCGCCTTCCTCAGAGACTAAACGTGCCATATGTAATAGTAAGTCTAGGTTTTTATATGAACTCCATGGTATTAATGAGGATCCATCATAAGAATAAGACACTAATTTTCATAAACTACGCACGGTGCTGTTGGACAACTCGTGTGTTGTTTACGAGGTATGACGAGTGGCACACCCGCGGGGATGTGCAACAAGAAACCATTCTATGATAGCGCCAAATCACGTGGAGTCTGAGGCATATGTCTTCCCTGTTCATTTTTGGGCTTTTGAAATTTATCTTAACGCCTCTAAGTCTTGCGCGTTGATGTCTTAAAGTCTTGCGGTACGATCCGGACATTGACTTCAAACTCATCACCATTGTGTTTTTGTGTTCCTTGTGTACCTAGAGGAGTACTTTGTCCTGTTTTAACTTTGTTATCTGGATGTTCTTTTATGCGGGCACAAAGTGGCTTACCTGATTCCTCTATATATAGCTCACTGTGATCCTTATATGTAATCAGGTATATTGTACATGAACTCATGAATTCCCGGTCTCTCACGTTAGAACAGATCACATAGTTGTCTGAGGTGCACCAACGATCATAAAAGCGATTGCGAACTAGCAGACGGCGTAGAGTATTGGATAGGAGGTCAATAACTGCCACATACCTTTCAAGACCATTTCTTCTAATGTACCTCTTTATGGCGTAAGTTAAGTCGTTTGAAAAGAAGGGTTATTTGAAAGGAATCTTATTTAGATTTGGAGCATTGTTCCGGGGAATAACCCTACCTTTTGGTCTGACTCGAGAGGCTTCTTCTTCGTAGCCATTGGAAACGGCTATTTTTTTACGCCAAATTCAGCGATTCCTTCCTTTCCTGTTCTCCTGTGCACACATTTTTAGCTGTTCGGTACATGTTTCTGATGACGGCTTTTTTCACGTGTGAAGGATGAGTGGAAAGTCGGTCACCAATATATTTTTACTGCTCAATTTTTGATACCATCTCATCATGTATCCAATTTTAGAAGGGTTTACTTGGATGTTTAAGAATGGAAGCCAGTTTTCGGTCGGTTTTTCTCGTGTAAATTTTTTATACTGACTGTCGGTTTAACAATTCAAAGCACTCATCTATCTGTTCCTGTGTGGAACAGACGATGAAGCAGTCGTCTATGTATCGACAGTAGAGTAGGGATCGGCCATCTAGAACTGGAGTTTCCACCTTATACATGAAAGTGATGGTAAGCCTTGGTGTTAATCGCTGTCCCATGGCCAACCCTCTAAGTTGTGCAAAATACCTTCCTAACCACCTAAAGATTGGACAGCTAACACACTGTTTTAAGAGGGTAATTAGTTGTTGGATCGACAAGCGAAACATACTTATGTTTTTTTCATGTTCCACGAGCAGCTCGGGAATAGCTTGCATTGCGGAGTCATTCGAAACATTGATATAAAGTGAGGAAACAAACATCATATGACTCCATTACATGCGTGCTGTTTGCTTACGCTCATCGTAGGCGATCTAGAAATGTTTTTTGATGTTGCGTAAATGGATTGGAATGAACTTTAACAACTGGGTCAAGGTAAGCTTTAGCTTTAACCACGCTATTCTATCCGTTGACCCACCCACCTATAAGTGATGATTGGTTTCACTTTAAATGATGACGGTTCGTTGGACGCAAGGTCATCGGTAGAAGTAACTTCGTGTGCCTTAATAAGCAATTAAAGGATAGGACAAGTTCGATCTTAAGCCGAGAATTAACTGAAGGCTCTAAACACGCATTTTTTGCCGCATTGACCAACTTCCTATTTAACTTTTCGGTATTGATTTTTGTACTTCTCTTCAGAGGGTGGTCGATGGACGATGTCTCAACGATGTGTTTCTCCTGTTCTAACGTCCAGCTGACTAGGAATAACTACAAATTCCCACTTTTATCATTAATAGATGGTCAGATTGATTCTGATTTTATAAGCTCTCTAACCAGTGCATTTTGTACATTTGTTAGGTTGCTACATGTGGCGCAGTGGTTGGAGGCGCCGCTGTGGCACACACGTGGAATTGATCCCTGCGCCCATGGCTCACAAAGCCTTCCATCACTCCGGGGTCGGCAAATTGGTATCAGACTTGCCTGGGAGCATAGCAACACTGGCTCGATAAATAGGTAGGCCACCGCGAGTCATTGTAAAGGCCAGATATGCATCCCAAAGAGATTGATCAACTCCGAGAGCTTTTTTTTGTGTTAAGTTGGAACGTAACTTCCTGTGTCGGTAGTGGTTAAGTACTTGTGGGACTTCGTTCGGATATATACATAGTGAGCAAGACTTTGGTGGTTCTCGGGCCTCCGTGCATACGGTAAGGTCGATGCTTAGATGCTTATAGCATCTACTGGGGCTTCCACATGGTGTGAAAAGAATTATGTGCGAATCACAGCGTTTGACAGTTTCTTTTCGAAGTACTCTCTTAAATAAAAAAGTGTGTTATCTAGCAGGCAAGTTTTTTTTTCACAAATTAAAATATTTAAGTGGAGCTGCTAAAGCTACTTTCATTGATAAAATCGCATTTTGCTGAACTATTATTTAAAGTTGCGTACGATTCGTCTTTAGGGCGCATGTGGGGCAGTGGTTGGAGGCGCCACTGCGACATGCACGTGGAATCCATCCCTGCGCCCATGGCCCACCAAGCCTTCCATCCCTCCGGAGTCGGTAAATTGGTACCAGACTTGTCTGGGAGGATAGCAGCACTGGCTCGATACATCGGTAGGCCACCGCGAGTCATTGTAAAGGCCGGATATGCATTCAATCACCTCCAACGATACTTAATGAAGTCGAATGCATGACGCATCCCTCAGGGATTGATCAACGCCGAGCGCTTTATTCTTTAGAGCTTACGGTTCGTCTTCACCAGAACACCAATTAATCAGTGAAACCGCTGTGCGGCGTTCGAGAGTAGAACAATGCATTTTGACTTGAATGTTGGCGAAAGACCACAGTAGAGAAGAGTCGGGCGATCGACAAAGCACACTAGAACATTAGAAAATTCGTGGACTTTTGGAATTCTATGAGGTGAAGTAAATAGAGCCATATATCGTTCAAGCATATTTAGTGGATTGGTTAGAGATTATTCTGAGGTGCACACAAATTCACTGGTTTAGTTACACGTCTCAGGCAGAATGTGCCCTTTTTCCCTCATGAGTTGGCATATCGATTTTAGCCCCATCTGGGAAGGTAAGAACACTGACTTGACACATCGTTATGTAGCCCTGGAGTCACTGTTTTGGCTAAATATTCATTCAGTCGCCTTGGCAATGAATAGTGGAGTCGAGTCCATGACGCATTCCTTGGAGATTGATCCAGTCGAACATTTAGCCTTCATTTTTTCCACGTCCATGATATAAAATGGGCAGATTTAAATTGTTTTTGTTACGCTCCAGTGTCCTTTAAGTTAATGGATACCCAATTGGTTCGTGGCGAGGCTACGTGGTACACCCCGGATGGCAAATGGCGAGTTAAAAGCGAATCAGAAGCTGCATTTTTCTTCTCTGAAATGCTTGTGATGTGCGGTGATTATTTTTTTTGACAGGTTTATTTTCCATTGTAACCGATGTATTTAATCTGCATGCTTAGCAAACGAGATTGATTTATCGCTTTCCTCTAATAGTTCTCGTTGACGTAGTTCCAGGATCGCTTGGTTTCCCGTCGAGCATCACATACGAGTGATAGTTTCCTGACAGGTGGAGGGTGTGGCTACCAATAGTAGTTGTTGCTTTGCGACTCGATTCAAGCTGCATTTGACCATTTCGTCATCACGCTGAACCTAACCTATCGTATTTACCAATGAGCCTCTCTACATTATTTAAAGTTTCACCATGGTTTCAGTCGAAAGAACTGAGCGAGCAGAACATAACAGTGTTGCTTAGTTTTCGAAGTCATATACATCGATCATTGCTTTATTACCACATTATGGTTTGAATGCTTCTGGGTGCTTAACTGCAATGCATTGTGTGGTTTTATCTCACCACTTTAGTCTCCCAAGCAGTTGGACACGTCCATCAGCACCATTGCTCTATTACCACATTATGGTTTGAATGCTTCTGGGTGCTTTGTGCATTGTGTGGTTTTATCTCACCACTTTAGTCTCCCAAGCAGTTGGACACGTCCATCAGCAAAGATGAACAACTGTTAGAATTACCTGCCGTCATGATGGCAAAAGCTAATTTCAAAGGTGGAAAATCTCCCACCGACTGAAAAGAGTGAGATATTTCTTGTGGTGACGACTTAAGAATAAGCCATCCAAGGTGATGTCGATACTCAAAAAGAAGAAAATATTGTGTGGCCAATAAATCACCAGTTGAACGGAAAATGTGACGGAGCATGGGGATTCTTCCTGAAGGCAATCCATTCAAATATCGGTGGTAGTCTCACTCTGGCACTTCATGGTAGCTTATTTTCTGCATGTTGCTCTGCCTTAACATTTGGAAAGTTTAATTCTATTACCAATAGATACAGTAAGAATACTTCCCTTCACCGGCTATGTTAGTACACATTATCTGTTTTACAGTTACAATTATTTACGTTGCCTAAGTGAGTGCTTTCATTGAGACGAACTTAAGGGTTATGGGGACGTCCTTTCTAACCTTGCATATAACTTTTTACCTCTTTAGGAAGCTATCATCAATTGACGACACAATGTACCTTCACGGATTTTAGAGCGCTCAAGGTCGTTTTCGTTCTCATCACGTATAGCAATGCTTGTGCCTTGACATCGATGTTGCCGTAGTTGCCTGAAGTGGCACAAAGCACTCTGTAAATCTTTCATTTAATCGAAGCGACAGTTCATTCATCCGTAAAGTGACGTTTGTCCATTTGGGAAAGTATGGAGTGCGCTTAAATAGAGCCGTCCGTGAGTGTTGTTTGTTGGCAATTCGTTAGGAGTATTCACAGCGTTGACGTTAATTTTTTCCTAAAAGTAGTGTTTTGCTAGTACCTTATTAACATCATCACCATCACTCACATCTGCCGCGTAGTTTCATTGTATTATGAAGTAATTCTAGCGAACACCAGTAAAATCTTCGTTCTTCCGTTAATAAATGTTACTAGTTGGACCATGCTATAGCCCGTTGACTGCTACAGGATAACGCAAAGTTCTGCAATGGTATGGATTTACAACTAGCCTTCTTTCTTATAAAAATGCCCGGTCCTTTCTCGGTTCACATTGCTTTGTTGCTGGATAAACTCAATACTAGAACTCATTGCTGCGCAACGAATTTCGACACTCCAGAGCACTTCCCAGTTATCATAGAGGTGAACCACTTACGTTGGCAACTTTAAAAAGGATAAAGGATAAAGCTCTCGGCGTTGATCCATCCCTGAGGGATGCGCCATGCATTCGACTTCATTAAGTGTCGTTGGAGGTGATTGAATGCAAATTTGGCCTTTACAATGACTCGCGGTAGCCTGCCGATGTATCGAGCCAGTGCTACTATCCTCCCAGACAAGTCTGCTACCAAATTGCCAACCCCGGAAGGATGGAAGGCTTGGTGGGCCATGGGCGCATTCCACGTGGTTGGCAACTTTACTGATAAAAATACAAACTAGAATCCGCATTATTTTGCCAAGATAATACGAGCTCAGTCATTCCAATAAAACAGGATTTTGATGTTTTCGTAGGCACAAATTTTCTGTTGTATTTGGGTATCGCCTTTACGAAGTCCTCCGCATGCTTCATTTGCGCAATAAAATACGCTTTGTGATCTGTGATGAAAATGGAATATATGATTAAGCTCTTAGAGATTATTCAAAGTCGAAAACGCACCAGTAGAAGGTATTCATGCTCCTAGAGATCATCTAAAGTCTAAAATGCAGCACCAGTAGAAGGTATTCATGCTCCTAGAGATCATCTAAAGTCTAAAATGCAGCACCAGTAGAAGGTATTCATGCTCCTAGAGATCATCCAAAGTTGAAAATGCACCGAAAACCGGTAACATGCACCAACCACGGTAACAACCACGGCCCTTATGGTACGAATTCTGTTGCACAATTACGGCCAGTCACATGTCGCATAACTAACGCTGTAGAAGTGAAACAAGTTGAACAACTAAGGTCTGCTTAGTTCACGATGCTCATAGGAAACTCTCGCTAATGAAGTATCCCTTTTTTTCAAGCACCCTGATATTTCCGACATGCGATAATCTTCAACAATCTGAAAATTATCTTCTTTTAGCTTTCATTCACTACCCTTTCTTTTCATGGAAGCGTGCCGTTCGGATTTCAACCACTGTATCACCTGTATCACCTGTAGTCCCGTTGATCGTCGAGTGACTCGAGCGGGCGCCAGTAAATCCTCCATTTTTTCCTGTCGCGTGCAAGAGTAGTCCAGTGGGTTCTCCTCGCTTTAGGGACTCGTCAAGCATCATATATCTTCCTTCTAGGCTTTTCGTGAAAAACTTTGACCATCGGGTCGGTGGTCTTCCTGCATTACGTTTGACATCCCGAGGAATCCAGTCACTAACAGCTCTTCTCCATCGGTTACCATTCATACGCATTACGTGTTCGGCTCATCTTATCTTCGACTGTTTGGCGTATAGAGCGGCATCTTTGATTTTCGATCGTTGACGTAGGTCGGAGCTTCGGATCCCATTCCTTACTTGTGTGAAACGGGATACTCCTAGCATCGTCTTTTTGATTGCAACCACTAGAAAACTGAAATGTGAGCTCACTTAACTAGGTTTGGTACCGACTTCTTCTTGCCATGTAGTTTCCGTTGACGGATGATTGCTGCTAACACCAGTTATCATAGAGGTGAACCACTTACGTTGGCAACTTTAAAAAGGATAAAAGATAAAGCTCTCGGCGTTGATCCATCCCTGAGGGATGCGCCATGCATTCGACTTCATTAAGTGTCGTTGGAGGTGATTGAATGCAAATTTGGCCTTTACAATGACTCGCGGTAGCCTGCCGATGTATCGAGCCAGTGCTACTATCCTCCCAGACAAGTCTGCTACCAAATTGCCAACCCCGGAAGGATGGAAGGCTTGGTGGGCCATGGGCGCATTCCACGTGGTTGGCAACTTTACTGATAAAAATACAAACTAGAATCCGCATTATTTTGCCAAGATAATACGAGCTCAGTCATTCCAATAAAACAGGATTTTGATGTTTTCGTAGGCACAAATTTTCTGTTGTATTTGGGTATCGCCTTTACGAAGTCCTCCGCATGCTTCATTTGCGCAATAAAATACGCTTTGTGATCTGTGATGAAAGTGGAATATATGATTAAGCTCTTAGAGATTATTCAAAGTCGAAAACGCACCAGTAGAAGGTATTCATGCTCCTAGAGATCATCTAAAGTCTAAAATGCAGCACCAGTAGAAGGTATTCATGCTCCTAGAGATCATCTAAAGTCTAAAATGCAGCACCAGTAGAAGGTATTCATGCTCCTAGAGATCATCCAAAGTTGAAAATGCACCAGTAGAAGGTATTCATAACTTTTTGTGAAATACACAGAGCGATCGGGCCACCGTAAGTTCTTCGATCTGTTTCAAATCACCAGAGCAGGTATGTGATGTTGGAAAACCGGTAACATGCACCAACCACGGTAACAACCACGGCCCTTATGGTACGAATTCTGTTGCACAATTACGGCCAGTCACATGTCGCATAACTAACGCTGTAGAAGTGAAACAAGTTGAACAACTAAGGTCTGCTTAGTTCACGATGCTCATAGGAAACTCTCGCTAATGAAGTATCCCTTTTTTTCAAGCACCCTGATATTTCCGACATGCGATAATCTTCAACAATCTGAAAATTATCTTCTTTTAGCTTTCATTCACTACCCTTTCTTTTCATGGAAGCGTGCCGTTCGGATTTCAACCACTGTATCACCTGTATCACCTGTAGTCCCGTTGATCGTCGAGTGACTCGAGCGATCTTCCTTCTAGGCTTTTAGTGAAAAACTTTGACCATCGGGTCGGTGGTCTTCCTGCATTACGTTTGACATCCCGAGGAATCCAGTCACTAACAGCCCTTGTCCATCGGTTACCATTCATACGCATTACGTGTTCGGCTCATCTTGTCTTCGACTGTTTGGCGTATAGAGCGGCATCTTTGATTTTCGATCGTTGACGTAGGTCGGAGCTTCGGATCCCATTCCTTACTTGTGTGAAACGGGATACTCCTAGCATCGTCTTTTTGATTGCAACCACTAGAAAACTGAAATGTGAGCTCACTTAACTAGGTTTGGTACCGACTTCTTCTTGCCATGTAGTTTCCGTTGACGGATGATTGCTGCTAACACCGATAGGATTAAAACATACTGGCGAGAATGGTAAAGCAGAGGCCTAGGTTGGTGTGGTGGATGGTACGTAAACCTCTATTAGGGTTGAACGTAGGTTCGAATCCAATGTAAGGTTGCGAGTTTTGCTGATATCTCAACATCTCTTTTATCGCATTCATCTGTTGCAGAATTTTAAAGTTATGCACCATATGAACGTGTAACTATGTCTTTGAGTTTCTATTCGGCTTTTATTTAGTTTTACTCGGCTAACATTTCAGCGCCTTCGCCTTTTTGGGAACCGTGATGATGACTGTTGATTGTCCACCGTCGCTCGTCTTTGCGTTGCAGATCTTCGTTGCATAGAATTGAATCCATTGGAGAGGAGCACCGATCGAATGAAAGAACCTCATGCCTTTTTATTTTCTTCACTTCTTAAACATTCTTGCCTCGACAAGCTGACAAAGGGCTTATTGCTCTCGAAGACTGTTTTTCATTCATGAAACGACTTTTTATAAACCTTAGCATTAGTGATTAATATATGCGTTTTTTCGAATTGTCCTTGCTGAGCTGGCGAGAGGTTGCTACCAATTGTATTTGCTGCTGTGGTTCGATGGATGAGGCTTCGGTGACTTCGTTTATCTCAGAGTCTGGGCGTATTTTATGTAACGGTGAACAATCTATAGCAGAGATAAAGACCTGTTTCATAAATAAGTGCCACTTTATTTAAGAACTATGTACCATTTTGTCAGGTGTGCGACCACCAGTGTTTTGTGTTTTCTTGCATTGTTGAGCTTATACGAGGCTGTTACCAAAACTTTGTGTGAATCACGTTTTGACACCTTTGTCTTCTTACTTCACAGTCCTTTTCTGATGAGAGATTTTGACCGTCTAAGTGAGGTTACTTCAGTCGAGTTATGCATCCTCGGTTTGGAGTCGAAGCTACTGCGAGGACCACCATATCAGAAAAGGGGCTGTGGGCGATCGTCTCGAACATTTCAGCTCCGAAGAAGGTAAAGGACATCGAGAAGTGAGCCACAACATAGTTTTTGAGCTAGCTTGCTTTGTTTAATTTTACTCAATGGGTCACTATACTGACGAGTTTCGTTGAGTTATTTCAACGAGCGCTTGCCACGAAGTTGCCTGAGGCGCCTGCAGTATGCATGTTGCCATTAGATCGACCTACGCTTCGAACTAACCAAGGCTCCCATCAGTATTGGGATTGAGGAATTACTACCACACGTGTACGCGAGATAAACACTAACCTGATACAAGGCAGGCCCTTACGCATTCAGTTACCTGTATGTTGTTCACTTATTAGTTGAATGGCTGGTGCATCTCTTAGGCATTAATCAACGTCGGAAATTCTACTCCTAATCATTTATCGTATTTTTCTACGACAACGTTTTGAGTTTACATGGGTGTTTTATGAGTTTTATACTCTACAGTCCTTCAAGGAACTATGATCATCTGTCATTAGTCTGTCTGACGTCATCGAACAGCGTCTTTTTTCTTGCCTTTGGCTTAATTTTCAACGAATTTTGTCTCTTTAAAACTCTTATTGGCTCTCAATAGGACATTTGTGGCTTAACCACCTTGCTAATTTTATTTTGGAAAATTGAATACCACATTATACTTTCACGAGTCAGCTCCACTGCATCATAAATATTCAAACCCCTCTAGATGGTTCTAGGACTCGCCGTGGCTAGACGATGTTTCTGGTTATCCAATTATGACGTGCATTGAAGCGTTTATCCTTTGAAAGTTGTCACAAGGTTGAGCACTAGGACATCTTTATTCAGAACCACAACTAAGAGTAAATCAACGCCGTATATTGCAGCTA
The DNA here is from genome assembly GCA_009735665.1 of Angiostrongylus cantonensis. Classification (NCBI taxonomy): domain Eukaryota; kingdom Metazoa; phylum Nematoda; class Chromadorea; order Rhabditida; family Metastrongylidae; genus Angiostrongylus; species Angiostrongylus cantonensis. The sequence continues at coordinate 551,147 of MQTX01000072.1, forward strand.
TTCTAGAAGAATCCGTGTTCAGAAAATGCTGTGCGTCAATCCAGTTTCAGGTAGGCAAAAAGCAGCCAGTGGTGATGATCTGATAATGTTGCAGGCTTGGGATTCTCAAGACTGTTAGGAAAAGAAGCTTTACAAACAATTACCATATAATATAAAACGATAGCCTGACGACATGATTCTTCGGAAAGATTATTCATTAAAGTACTCCACGTATCCTAGTCACTACATGACAACCTCAATATGCACTAATGTGGAGCGCGAAAACTCAGATAAGATCCCTTTCTATGCGAGATACAACCACAAAATTGCTGAGATATTAAGATATGCTAAACAGAAGTAAAAAAGAATTGCTGAGATATTTTCAAAACTCTGGACCACAGGTGTCTACGGTGGGGAACGAACGCGCTATTGTTCTTTCCGGAGAGTAACGCGTTCACCACCACACCATGCGGATCCTTCGTTTCGCCTGTCTCTTAGCTAGTTCTTTCGATCTAAGCTGAGGCTGTAGTTGAAATCACAACTTTTATTTTCTACCTACTATAATTTTCACGGCAGGTTACTAGGAGAAATACAACCACAGCATTGCTGAGATATTTGCAAAACTCTGGACCACAGGTGTCTATGGTGGGAAACGAATGCGCTATTGTCCTTTCCTGAGAGTAACGTGTATTTCGCTTAGTAACTTGCCGTGAAAATTGTAGTAAGTAAAAAATAAAAGGTAAAACATTCCTTTTTATGTTTTATTTTCTTGACTTGTACGGTAGAAGTGTTATGAGCACGCTCTCTGGTGCGCTCGCTAAATACACATGATTGCTTGACATCCGTCGAAAACGTTTTAAACGTTTACATCAATCAAGAGGGCAATGGAAGACTATCGCCTCAAGGCTCCATTGTGAAGCACTTATGCTATTTGCTCTTTGTCGCCCTTCTTCACAGCACCTTTCTGTAAATAATCTCGTTGTACATTCATTTTTACTGAATGCTCTCTCTTTCATCTTGCCCCTCTTACTGAACTCCAATGCTCTATTTTCACTCCTAAATCCGAGAATAAGCTTTAGAGTTCGCAAATATGCATCCTTCATGACTTTGTAAGATTTAAAATGTTCATGAGTTTGAATATGTCAGTCTCATTTGTTGTTGTTGTCATTATATTATATAATTCCATGTATATCCCTCTCTCAGAAACACAGTGTCTTCACAGCCAATTCTGATGTTGAATGCTTGCTTGGCTGCTGTTACTTTTAGCCAAAGTGTCCTGTCATCCAATCCTGCCATTCACCACAGTTACAACCGATTCTGTTGAAATTCACGGAAATGGGTCAATCGTCGAGGAACACGCGAATGAGGCGAATCCTACGGTAAGTAGACTGTGCGAGAAACATCATGCATGTCAATTTCATTGTTAGGGTTCTGCTACTTAAAGAACGCTATAGGAAAAGGGGAGCGTGTGGCGCAGAGGTGGGAGGCGCCACTGCAACACGTACGCGGAATCGATTCCTGCGCCCATGGCCCACCAATCCTTCCATCCCTCCGGGGTCGGCAAATTGGTACCAGACTCGTCTGGGAGGATAGCAGCACTGGCTCGATACATTGGCAGGCCACCGCGAGACATTGTAAAGGCCAGTTGTGCATTCAATCACCTCCAACGATACTTAATGAAGTCGAAGGCATGGCGCATCCCTCAGGGAATGATCAACGCCGATAACTTTATCCTTTTATCCTTTTATAGGAAAAGGAGGAAGTGGTAATGTCCCCAATTCCTGATTTTCATCCGTATTTGATGTTTTTTGATTGGCCTGATAGTGGACTTGATCTTGAAGTTCGAACAAGTTGGATGCGATCATGCACAAGGTTGTTTTAGAAATGGGCTGTGATGATGAGAAACTTGGGTCCAATTCCAGTAGTGAACGAGTGCTATGAGGCATGGTCATGCCCTCGAGTACGGTGACTCTAGATTTTATTGGTGCATTATCAACTTTATTTTGCTTACTGTTATAAGTGGGAATAGTTTTGTCTATAATTTATTGAGGCCGAGATGTGTATGAACTACTCAGCAGATTCTCGAGCATTCCTTGTAAGGGTATTTTAGCACTAGGCTCAATAGAACTGCATGTCAATGTTGATCCACCATCTATTCGCCTCCAGAGTTGATCCTCCAAACACAAATCACAAAACGGATCATTCGTCATATAATCCCTTATTCTGGCGAACATTTCTCTCTGTTTGCTTCGTAGTGCAACTTGAAGTAGTTCCATTGCGATGCCTCATACTTGTTGGCTTTCCTCTGGATTGACTGCTTATTTCGTGATATTGCTTTCGCTTTATGAACTTCTTTGTCTAAGACAATCTCTGGTCTTAGTGTCATGACTTCTTTCAGAAGTCAGAAGTATTTTGCTCACATATGTTGTAGTAGTTTCCATAATCGACTGACTGTCTGTTAACCTCTGCATTGATCAACTAATTTCCTGTATTCTAGTTTGGTAGACATAAGGTGTTAATTTTTCTTCATTACGGTAAAGCTGACGTTCTTAGCAGTATCGCCTTCTGAAGAGCCTGCAAGGGTATACTCATGCGCAATTTGTCAATCGTGCTAAACTCTTCAATAACACAAATAGAAAGATGAAAATCTATATGGGAATCACAGCTTCTCGGAAAACCCACAGCTTTTGCGTTCCTTCCACAGAGGAAGAACCGCTGATAAGAGACGCACATCATTGATGACTGCACCACCCACATTAAAAATCGATGCGAAGGTACGAGGCTAGATCACGTGTGGCCTCTGAGCATTCTTCCCTGGTATTGAATCCACGGACTCCAAAAAGGGCGTAGTGGTCGGAGGCGCCCTACAATAAGCATGGGATCGATTCTCGCGCCCCTGGCCCAACAAGCATTGCATCCCTCCGGAGTCGGCAAGTTGATGCCAGACCTGCCTGTAATGATAGCATCACAGACTGGATACGTCGGGAAGCCGCCAGGAGTCACTGCAAAGGCCAAATATGCATTCAATCACTTCCAAACGAATCGTTGATGAAATCGAATGCATGACGAATCCCTCAGGGATTGATCAACGCGGAGAGGTTTATCCTTTTATTCTTTTTATTCATTCCACAATTTCTAACATTTGTCAGAAAAAGCCTCAAATAGTTTGCGCACTGGTGTTTTGGTATCCTGTGCACGGATTGTGACTTTTACATCAAAATCGTCTCCGCTATGCTTTTGTATCCTATGCTTCCTTAGTGGAGTATTTTGCCTTTTTTTCGTTTGCCATCTAGATGTTCTTTTTTACTGATACATAATGGTATGCCCGTCTCGCCTGTATTCATCTTCGCATGTATTACAAGAGACCAGGTGTATCGTACCTTAACTCGTACAATAGCCGTTCCTGGCATGAGGGCAAGTTACGTAACTCGCTGTTTCACATAGATGGTCATATAGATAGTTATGAATTAACTAGCGGCGAAGAAACATCAAATAATGGTGGAAATTAAGAACTGGCTGCACCTACCACCAACCTCTTTATCTAGCGTGTTCTTTAGACAGCAGTACCCCAACGTCGAGATGGATAAAATTTCGCATGCTTTCGGGTCTAAGCTCACAGCCACACAGGGATGTGGTATGCGAGAAATTAGCGAATTAATATATTTAGTGATCGTTAGACTACCAACGGGTGAGATTTTGTAGTTATTCCTGGCCAATTAGATGTTAAAATAACGAAGGAGCATCTTAGTGATACTACCCTTTATTAGCCATCATTTTAAAAGGAATAGAAAAGTCAATACCGAAAAGTAAACAATCGATTGGGGAAAGCGGCGAGGGCGACAGGCTTGAAATCATCCGTTATTAGGAATCCTAAAATGGATAGGCCAACATTTCTCTCCTTGTACTTGCTTAGCAAAACAAGTGAGTTAGTTAGCAAAGTGAAGACGATGTAACTGCCGAACATCGATTTTCACTCCCATACTGTCCCATTCCAATACTCGCATGACGTTCTGGAGGGTGGCGGTAAATAATTTTGGCGAGATTGTTTCGCCTTGCCTAAGCCCTATTTTGACGTCAATGTTAATATCGTTGTAGAATGGTGATATCTTAGCTGTGAAATTTTTGTACCACTCACGAAGAATCTTTATGTACTGAGTAGGGACCCTTTGACAACCAAGGGCTTCCATGACTACTTCTATCTCAATTGAATCAAAGGCCTTCTCTAAGTCGATGAAAGCGAAACAGAGCGGTCTTTTGTACTCTCGCGATACTTCAATGAGCCTTGTTATCGTGTGGATTTGGGCCATCGTAGTAAATCCTTTTCGAAACCCTGCTGGATTACATGGTTGTCCTCCGTCCAGTATTCTGTCAATCATGTTTAGGATGACTCGAGAGAAAACTTCATAGACGACAGGCGGCAAGCAGATTGGCCATAGTTGCCTATATCGTGTAGGTCTCCCTTCCTGAACAACAGCACGGTCTTGCTGGTGTTCCGCTGAGTAGGGACATTGAATTCAGAGAGGAAACGTGTGAAGAATCGAGCCAATGTGTTTACGATGACTGGCGGAAGGTTCTTCAGGTGTTATGATCTCTTCCTGTCCGGACCTGGTGCTGTTCGATTTTTCATCAACGAAATGGCTGTTGCAATCGAACAGATCTCAGTAGTATTCGTGAACGATTTTCTCCATTTCCTTTCTGGACGTTGTAACCTTTCCGTATGGGTGTCGTAATGTAATCATATTGATCTTGCAATTGGCAAAGCTTCCGTGGGCTTTGCGGATGCTTTTTCCAGTCTCTGCAGCTTCGACCATTAGTGCTGCTCTTCGGTTTTTGAGATATACTTTTATCGCCTGTCTGCATTGTTTTACATGTTCGGACGTTAGCCCGCGCTGCACTGCAGTTCGTGCGATTCCACCCTGCCGTATCAGCTCGAGCCTTTCTGGAGACAGACGTCTCTTGGTGACTCTTGAACTCTTAACGTTCATAGCGCTAACGTGAAGTTGTTGAATGAGTCGATTGTATTATTCTTCGACGTTATCGATAACGTCATCATCCCAACAGCCGACTAATGCTCTATAAAATCATGTAAAACACACCCGTGGCTGCCAATTAGAACTGTAATTAATAGTATAACTGGCATTATTGATAATACAAGTAAAGTCGAACAATTATTGAACGAATATTGGGATTACGTTAGTGGAAATTACTCGATTGGCTGTCTTCTGCTCTAAAATCAATCTAATAAAACGTTTCAAATTCGATATCAGGATCTTTTTATAGTGAGAAAACTTCGTACTTGATATTTGAATGACCCGTCCTCAGTGGTTGTCCAAGCTCAAGCATAATCTCCATTATTCGGAGATGTGCTGGTTAAGCCCTTGTAATTCCCTGTAATCCCAAGGTCAACCTGGCCAAAGTCTGCCCAAGATCTTCACCACCACAGTTTGTTTTAGTCCTTATGGATCTGAGAAAGATTTGCAACCATGCGACTTTAATACCGCGACGGCTGTAGACCCTGGCATTGGTTTACTCTTTGCTAAGTTTCCTGAAAGGGAGTGTGTGGCACGGTGGATGTAGGCACCACTGCGAAGCACACGTGGAATCGATCCCCGCGCTCATAGCCCACCATGCCTTCCATTCCTTCGTGGTCGGCACATTGCTACCAGACTTGTCTGGGAGGATATCAGCGCTGGCTCGATGCATCGGTAGGCCACCGCGAGTTATTGTAAAGGCCAGATATGCATTCAGTCATCCCCAACGATGCTTAATGAAGCCTAATGCATGGTGCATCCCTCGAGGATTGATCAACACCAAAAGTTTTATCCTTTTTTAAAGGTTTCTCATGGAAACGCCGTACTCCTTCTCAGCTAGGGAGACCCTGCTAGGGGTGAATTCCCCGCTGTACATCGCAGCACGACACCCAAGAACACCTACCAGCCAAGTTTAGGCGGTAAACTGTTGGGAGGATAGGGAGAAAAAAGCGAGAAAGAATGAAGCTCTCGGCGTTGTTTAATTCTTGAGGGATGCGCCATGCATTCGACTTCATTAAGCATCGTTGGAGGTGATTGAATGCATATCTGGTCTCAAGAATGAGCCGCGGTGGTCCACCGGTGCATCGAGCAAGTGCTGCTATCCTTCCAGACAAGTCCGTTATCAATTTGCCGACCTCGGAGGAATGAAAGACTTGGTGGGCCATGGGTGCGAAGATCGATTCTACGTGTGTGTTGCAGTGACGCCTCCAACCACTGCGCCACACGCGCCCTATAGTGAGGAAACGGTTTAAAATTTTATCAATAAAATGTTAAACTGCTTTATTAGTGAAAATAGATCGTGTTCAGGTTCTAGTGGACCAGTTGAGGTTCATCACCCTACGCGAGAATGATTGGCGCGACAATCATCCGAAAAAAATGATATTCTGGTCGATGGAGTCACCTTATCACCGTGACTTCGGCAAGAACTATTTCAAAGGCACCAAGTTAAGGTAACGTTCACTGGCCATTTTCTTGGTGTTGCAGCAAAATCGGCTTTTTATGATGACAGAGTTCTTAATCTAACCTTAAAATCGTATCAAATCAGCGCCTTGACATGCGTGTGGCTTATGACAAATCACTATGCGTGCCATTCATCAGACGCTATTTTATCTCCCTCGTTTCCCATTCATCTCCCTTCTTTTCAACAAACAAGCCTGCCTACCAGCTAAGTAGGCTACTTATTAAACCCACTAGAGCAGATGTAGAAGTAGAAAGGTAAAAAAATGGGCTCCAAAAACGCGTTTATTCGCTGAAATCGATAGACATGTGAAAGGATCATTTTAGAACGACCGGAGGTTCACAGTTGATGTCGTTTCTGATTCTCGGAGCAGTGGTTGGATTCATCATCTATGTCTATTTAGCACATGTGATTATGTTACGAAAGTTGAAGCGTCAAAGCAAAACTATGGAACTACGCAAAATCGTTCAAAGGTATGGCATTCAATGTGTGGAATACAGTCGATTAGAATTAGACCAGCTCTCGCCTCTCATTGGTCGCCGACTATGAGACAATGATGCTTTTCTTTACTACGGACCAAGTGCGAAATTGAAGGCACCATAAAATGGCGATCAAATGCAAATTCATATCGTAAGCAGCTGAAGGGCGCGTGTGGCGCAGTGGTTGGAGGCGCCACTGCGACACGCACGTGGAATCGATTCCTGCGCCTATGGCCCACTAAGCCTTCCATCCCTCCGGGGTCCTCAAATTGGTACCAGACTTGTCTGGGAAGACAGCAGCACTGGCTCGACACATCGGCAAGTCACCGCGAGTCACTGTAAAGGCCAGATGTGCATTCAATCACCTCCAACGATACTTAATGAAATCGAATGCATGGCGCATCCCACAGGGATTGATCAATGCCGAGAGCTTTATCCTTTATCCTTTATAAACTTTTAACCTTAAACGATATAACGGAAGTGGCTAACTAACCTCTTATAACAATTATTGGTGCAGTTAACCATACGGCAAGATTATACCTAAATTGTCCCGTTTTTAGGAATCACGTTAATCCAATAACATGTATTCTTCCATTGATAAACTAACACGAGGCATATAAACAACTTGTTCGGTTATCGTTTTGACGTCATCGTCTTTCTCAAGGTCACATTGATCCGATTAGTTGCTCCACAGTTCGACCTCTTGGTGTGGTGTCTGTATGGAGCCGAATCGTCTTCAGTGGAGCACCACACGAATGATGCATCCTCACTCGACGATACTCTTCTATACAGGATTGCTGTTGTCAACCGTGCTTGTTCGTTGGTAATAGCTTGTTTTCCTCTGGTCAACCCGGTCTGTAAAAGTCGGTACCATTTTCAGCTAGAGACAATACTTCAGTAACAGACTTTCCTTTGATCTGGGTGCGGCTAGCCGGTTCTTGAGATATTGTTACGCTCTATGCTAGCTGGTAATGACACCGACTTCTGCAAGATGAACTGTCTGTAAATAAACTGGTTATTATCACTGGATAATCACTATCGACAACAATCGTCTTGTATAAGAAATCACCGCCCATTGAGGTGGCGCTATTCGAGTGGTGCTCCAATGAACAAGATCCGACTTGATACGACAACGAAGACACCACATCGGCTAGGGCAATCGGCTCTGAGAAAGATGGAGGCGTCAAAACGTTAGCCGAATGAAGTTGTTAATCAACCTCGTGTTAGCTCATTAATGAAAGAATACATGATGAATAGTCATATCGATCTTAAATGACAATCGGTTTTTGAAAGCCCAGCAAATTTATTGTTTGCTAAGGATATCGCTGGTTGGCTAATTTTTTAATATACCTGGAATTTTGATATGACCTCGTGGGGTTAATGCTTTTCACCACGTTTTCTTCTCTGACAGACGACGTTTTTGCGGGAAAAAGATAATTGACACATTTGCTCTACAAATTAGTTGGATCGGATCCTTATCGGGCGTTCTTTTCAGTGGTGATAGTCCTCTCTTGAAGATGAACTTCTAGTGGTCGGTCACAAAAATCGTGTGTTCTTGACTGAACGAATAATGAGAGGAGTTTTACTCCATCATTTCCTTTTACTAATGATAATCTAGTCAAATATATAACTGTCTCATTTAATCTGCTGCAGCGTAAATCCCGGAAAGGGCAAACGTGTGCACGACGCTAACTTGGGATTTCGAGTTTTGTTCGTATTCGAATGCGTGTAGCACAATGGCTCGAGGTCCCCAATGATACAGATTACTTGCGTGCTGGTTCGATCCTGCTCCCTGAGCTCATTAAGCTTTCCATTTCTCCGGTGTCCGCCAATTGTACCAGACTCATCTGAGAGGCAAAAGAACGGTGACTTGCTACATCGATAAGGCACCGCAGGTATAGATCAGACATGCAATTAACCATGTATACGACTTCACAAATGAAATTTAATTCCACTTTCTGAAGGATCATAATAGACGCCTAGTTAATTACTACGGATGCTTTCATCAAGAACATCTTGAAGACACGTCTTCAATTCCAAAAACCAATCAGATATCAGACGTCCGAAGACTGCTGATGTTCGGTCACAACCCCAACACAATCTATCAAATCACCAACTATTACAATGACAAAGTGCAGGTGCGGAAGAACCACGTACATAAATCCGTCTATAGGACGGTTGAATGGGTGCCACACTTTTAGGAAATTAGGCAACGCTTAGAGCTTTACACTTTACTACCTTCACTTTGTGAATGAAGTATTGAAAAAAACTGTTTTTGCATAGATAGCAAAGTGGGAGTCGTCGAGAGCAATACTGCCTCAATGTAACGGCTTTTTTCACAGCATATTCTCTTTTCATACGAGGGTATACTGTGAACTATGACTACGATGATGTTAAGATAATTGCAAGACTCCACAGCACAGGTGTCTGCGGTAGAGAACGAGCACACTACTTCCCATCGTGGTTTAATGCTTTCACCACCACACCTGGCGCGTCTTTTCTTTCAGCTATTTCTCAACCGCCTTTTAGAGGTAGTGTCAGAAGTGATCACGGATCTCCCTCACATGAGGGATCTCGAGTCGGTTAGTCGCGAGGCTACGTGTCGCGTCCCCAGGTAGCAGAAAGAGAGTTAATCGTTAATCAAAAGCGACCTTTGCTTCCCTGAGACGCAGCTGGATTTAGGGAAGGACTCCCTGTTTCTGCTGCTGCGCCAATTTGGCATATACTTTCTGCATTTGCTAGGCGTATTCATGCGTGAGCATGTGGGAGCGTTCTCGCTTATGCGGATTGCATTCTACGAGTCACTTCGGCCAAAAGCATGCAGTCAAGTAACAGAGAAGTATATGGGAAGCGGTTAGCAGTCGCCTAAAACAAATAAGTTCCATGTCCACTCTGGGAGAGACTGGCAAGCAACCCGTGAGTATACCAAGCCCTCACGTTCTGAGCCCAGCAAGCTATACGTGGGTATCGAAGTGCTAAACACAATAAAAACGGGCCTCATTCCTCCCCTTCTCCCTGTCTTCGAATGAGCCCCCAATTTCGCAGTGTTGGGTAGGACGAGTACGAAGAGGCTGCTGAAATCTCAGGGGCCAATGGAAGCATCGATTCATTCAAACAACTTACAACCCGAATCGGACGTTTACGATTAAAAAGATGTGGATCAATACCAGCTTTGACGACCTTCGTCGTTTACGCGCCAACTTCAAACTATGACGAAAAAGAAGTCGAGGTGTTCGATATGTACTTGGAAAAGTCCTACAGACAATGCGATACATTCTTCAGGGTCATCATTACAGATTTGATCGCCAAGATTGGACCAAGAAGAACGTCTGAAGAACGTCACATTGTAACAAACGGATTGGAATTGAATGAAGAAGGTGAGCGGCTATTTGAATTTGTCATGACGACCAAGACCATCCATGATAACTCCAATTCCAGAATCCGCACCCTCATTCAACGCTGGACGTGGAAGCCCCTAATGGAGAGAGCTATAACGAAATAGACCCCATCATAATAATAATAGACCATAATAAGGTTTTGGGTACTTAATCTCGCTGTTGTTCCAAAATTCTACACGAGATCAGACAATGGCCTCCGTGCAAAACTCTATTTCTCGCAGAAAGGAGGAAAAGCCGCTAACTTCAAAAACCGAAGTTCCAGAACCACCATAAACTGGGACTTATTCAGTTCATTAGTCTACTGCTGGGGAGATGCTGTTGTCGACAACATTGACGAAGAATACGAACGACTCATTCAACATCTTCACGCAAGCGCTATGAAACCTGAGAGTTCGGAAGTCACCAAGAGACGTCTGTCTCCAGAAACACACGTGGTAATACACCAGCGTGGAATCGCGAGAGCTGCAGGCAACCGCGAACTAATGTCCGAACATACAAAACGATGCAGACAGGCGATAAAAGAAGGTCTTAAGAAGAGAAAAACACCAGCAATGAACGAAGCTGCAGAGGCTGGGAAAAGCATTTGCAAAGCACCATCAATTACAGGACTCATATGATTGAACACCGACGCCCAGACGGAACAGTTAGAGCGTTCAGGAACGTGATGGAGAAAATCGTTCATGAATACTACTCAGATCTCTTCGATAGCCACGTCCACTTCCTGTCATGTGAAATGAAGGACTGTGGATATGTTCTACCACTGGTTCTCCCTTCCGAAATCCGACATTCAATTTCATCAGTGAAAAATCGAGCAGCACCAGGTCCGGAAAGGATCAGATCATAGCACCTGAGGAACCTTCCGCTAGTCATCGTAAACACATTGGCTCGGTTCTTCACACGTTACCTGTCTGAATTCAATGTCCCTACTCAGTGGAAGATCAGCAAGTCCGTGTTGTTGTTCAAGAAGGGCGACCTACACGATATAGGCAACTATCGCCCAATCTGCTTGCTGCCTGTCGTCTACGAACTTTTCTCTCGAGTCATCGTAAACATGACTGACAGAATACTGGATGGAGGACAACCATGTAATCCAGCAGGGTTTCGAAAAGGATTTACTACGATGGCCCAAATCCACACGATAACAAGACAGTGAAGTATCGCGAGAGTACAAAAGGCGGCTTTGTCTCATTTTCATCGATTTAAAGAAAGCCTTTGACTCAATTGAGATAGAAGTCGTCATGGAAGCCCTTGGTAGTGAACGGGTCCCTACTCAGTACATAAAGATTCTTCGTGAGTTGTACAAAAATTTCACAACTAAGATATCACCATTCTACAACGATATTAACATTGACGTCAAAATAGGGCTTGGGCAATGCAATACCATCACGCCAAAATTATTCACCGCAACCCTCCAGAACGCCATGTGAACATTGGAATGAAATAATGTGGGAGTGAAAATCGATGGTCGGCAGTTACATCACCTTTGCTTAGTTGATGACATCGTCCTTATGACACCAAACATTAGCCAAGTGTGTTTACACTATGTTTAGCTCCCAGGATCGACTTTCCATTAACCTCGTCATTGGAGTATGGATACGTTGTTTTCTTGTTCAGCAATCGCGAGATTGTTATACAGCATACATTTACTTCCATAGAAAAACACACAATACAATACAACACAACAGTAGCTGACGTTTCGGCACTATCGCCTTCTCCAGAGCCTGGAAGGGTATACCCTTTATTAGCGATGAAATAAGCATAGCTATAAAACGATCCCTAAAAAGGGCAGGTCTAGAGGAATCGGTAGCGATAATTGAAATACCACCGAATACTGTTCGTGGTCAGTTAGTTCGTAACCGCTTGTATGATCGTCTATGTGGAACAACAAATTGCGTAATCTGTCCTTATGGCAGGGACGATGATTGCATGAGTTCAGGTAAGATATATCTGATACCTTGCAAGAATTGCGGAGATGAATATACTGGCGAATCGGGCAGACCCTTGTGTATCCGTATAAAAGAACACCTAGATGGCAAACGAAAAGTAAGCCAAAGTACCCCACTAGGCACGCATAGGATACAAAAGCATAGCGGAAACGATTTTGAAGTTAAAGTCAATTTTCTCGCACAGGAGACTAAGACACCAACGCGCAAACCCCTTGAGGTTTCTTGGATAAATGCCAAAAATTCCGCAATGAATAGCAGGGAGGAATTTCCAGAGGTCACACGCGACCTTTGCCAACTACGCAGAGATAGAAGGTTTGGTGATGTTGGGGCGTGGGATCGAACCAACGAACCGATGTGTATTAATGGGCGTCTGTGAGAACTACGTTGAACCCTCTACATGGAACACTTAAATAGATTGAAACACTGAAGCTGTTTTTTTTAGAACATTAATGCTTCGAAACGTTAGCGATTCGATCTAGCTCAGAGCTCTAAAGCGAAATAAGCAGCAAGCAATTTCTTTTGTTTATTGAAAATCCTGCTCTTAAAGCTCACGGGTGTCCTTATACCATGAGGACATTAGGCGGGTATAGTTCATCGTTAAAGGTGCTATTCATGTGATTTTTGGCACATTCTCACAGAATTCATGTCATGGTGATCTGCGTTAACACAATCACCAACTTGTGTTATTGGTAAGTTGGAGTTTCCCAGACAAACATGTATTAAGGTTTCATCCACCTGGCAGGGCTCCCTAACTGAGAAGAAATCCGGCGTTTCCATCAGGAAGCCTAGCTAAGTGTGAACCAATACCAGGATCCACCACCGTCCTGGTATCAAAATCACGTGGTGGCAAATCTCCCTCTGATCCACAAGGGCTGCGGCTGCCTGCTGTGGTGACGACCTAGAGCAGGCTTTGGCCAGGCTGTCCTCGCGATGCCAGGGAACCACAATAGCTCAACCAGAAAATCTCCTAAAAACCGTGATTGTGCTGGGGCCCGCACAATCAGTGAGGACGGACCGTTCAAGTATCAAGTAAGGATATAATTTCCAAGTAGATTCACTTGGAAAATGTAAATAAAAAGTTAACCTGCTAACGTTATATATAACTTTTTCCGCTTTGAGTCCATGTATAATCAAAATTTCGTTTCAAGTTTAAATTCCTCCCAATAGTTTACTGCCTTGTCTTGGCTGGGAGGTATTCCTGGGTATTAGACTGCGATGTACAGGGTGGGGGGATTCATCCGCTGGCAGAGCTCCCAAGCTGGGAAGGAGTCCAGCTTTTTTAAAAGAAAGCTTAGTTAAGAGTAAGCCAATACCAGGATCCACCACCTTCCTGGTATAAAAGTCACATAGTGGTAAATCTCCCTGATCCACAAAAGCTGCGACTGTTTGTAGTGGTGAAGACCAAGGCCGGGCTTTGGCTAGGCTGACCTCGGGGCATCCGGGAACCAGATTAGCTGAACCAGCAAATCAAATCAAAGATTGGAGATTATGCTGAGGCACTCACAACCAGCGAATGCGGTCCATCCCGGAAGTTCTAGAATGTTCTTAATTAATGGTTTAAATATTTGGTCTTTTTGTTGTTTAGTAAAAGATAGACGGTAAAACAGTGGACATTAGTCTACGTAGGAATGATACGCTATGTATTCCACTATATTTGATCATAATTAATAGAGGAGAGTAAACGCATACATAGCCCACACAGTAGCGTGCCGAGGGTAACCGGTGTGTCACATTCTTTCCCTTTCCCTTCCAAACCGTCCATACAGACAAGTCGGGGACTAATTTGCCGAGCCTGGAAAGATTGAAGAGTTTGATTCATGCAGCCGATGATATCGAATTAACCACCGATTCCGTGTATTTAAGGACATTTTTTACCACAGTGCTACATCAACCATTATTATGATCCAATTTGAATAAGATCAGCAGCATTTCAACGTAGAGGAATTGCTGGCGCTAATTCTATAGCATTACCATCGACAAAACATCACTTATTTTATGCGTGCATCTAAATTATTTGATTAGCTGAACCCGTACATCTCATTAACTTCGGACATGAGCTTAAAAAATGGTGCTAATCTTCGGAGCAAGTGACGCATCGCCTGAAATCTGTGGCTAAATTCCTTAAGTTATAGCTGGCCATCCGGCCAACATCAAACGAATCCTCGCAAATCGTTAACGCGGCGAACAGCGTCATCTATTTATAGGAGGGCACTCGTCTTAACCGATCCGGGTGACTACAACAAGTTAATTCATACGGAGAGGCGTCACTCTCTCATCAACATATTCAAGGACTTCAAGCTGTGACCCAAGTGGATTTCGTGGACTTACTTGATCTGTACGACGGTTGGTGAGATTTCCATGTTTGTACACAAATGTAACGAGAAAATTTGACAGATGAGGGGATGAGCGAACGCCAACATGAGCTGCTCGACGTAGTGCTCACTCCACTCTTCACCCCTGCACACTTTGTAAAATCGTTCTCTAACAATGAATTAATCTTCAGTTTTCTGCTCACAGTTGTAACTCATCATTGTTTTTTCCTTAAGTTTTGTGTGATATACTCTTAAGCCTGATTAATCCTGTTTAGCCGTAGTGAAAACCCATTAAGGGACGATTTATTTCTCTGTCAGTTGTTGTTTTAAAATAGCGTTAAATCCTACGTAATAATAAGCGAAGACAACAGCGTTGTTCTAATGTCGTCATCCTTAACCGCTTTATTTACTGCCTACTCTTTTTAATGGCAGAGTATATTGCGAAATATAACTCCAATGATGCTGAGATATTAGGAAAACTCCGGACCGCAGGTGTCTACGGTGGGGAATGAACGCACTATTGTCCTTTCCGGGAAGTGACGCGTTCACCACCACACCATGTGGGTCCCTCGTTTCGCCTGTCTCTCAGCTAGTTCTATCGATCTCTGCCTTGAGCAAACACCTGTCTGCAAGATTGTTCTAGAAAGCACACATCGGCATTGAAACCAGTTAACTAAAAGCCTCAGTTTAACTGGGTTCAAAGCCGATATGTGCTACCCAGATCAATCCTGCTGACGAGTGATTGCTGATGGTAGAGATCTATAGAACAAGCTGAGAGACAGGCGAAGCGAAAGACCAGCATGGTGTGGTGGTGAACGCGTCACTCCCCGAAAAGCACAGTAGCGTGTGTTGGTTCTACACTGCAGACACCTGTGCCATTTTTCTCCATTGATGTATATTTGGTGTTGTATCTGGCCCACTTTTGTACCTTACCGACTTTTAATCTTAATCAGAGAAAGACCTTCAAATCGCTTTGTTCCAAGAGCTATGTGAAAAATCCCAAAAAAAAGCTGTTGCTTTTGCACCCAAGAGAAGAGCGTGTCCATACAGCATAATATATGTCGATGGATTGCACTAAACTTTAACCTCATAGGAATTGACCGGATATTCTTCCCCCAATCATCATTTCGGGTGTTCTTGTTCGTTCCCACATTTCTGTTGATGTACTCTTTTTTGGCGAAGTAAAATTCAAATTTTGTTGTTATTACACAAATGACAACAATTTTCTGCCGATAATATTAACGCTTCAGCTTAATTTGTGCCTTCCAATGAATCAAATGCTAATGATAATATTTTGTCATTTTCACTGCCTAAGCAACAATGGAGCGCGTGTGGCGCAGTGGTAGGAGGCGCCCTGCAACACACGCGTGGGATCGATCCCAGCGCCCATAGTCCACCAAATCTTCCATCCCTCCGGCGTCAGTAGCAGACTTGTCTGGGAGGATAGCAGCACTGGCTTGATACCTGGTCAGCCACCGCGAGTTATTGTATAGGCCAGGCATGCATTTGATCACCTCCAAACGATGCTTAATGAAGTCATGGCGCACCACTCAGTATCGCACCTCATAGACGCCGAGAGCTTTATCCTTTCATCCTTTAATCAACGATGAATAAGAGGTGATAATCACTTAGTGTTGCAATCAATCTGAGTAAAACTGTATTTTTGCTAGAAACATGTTAAACGAGGAAAGCGATTCATTCAATTTTGTTGGGTCGTCACTCGTAAACTTCAGCAGAAGAAGTAGCGCAAACTTTTTCTTTAATTAACCGATGCTCTTCCAAGATCGCCTCTTTAGAGCGACTGTGTCGGTTAAACGGAATGCTCTCGATCAAACACCTTCCAACAGTTCGTGGCGGAGCTACGTGACGTTCTCTATCTACCAGGCTTAGTTAAAAAAAAAAAGCAGCGACCACTTATTTCACCGCAGTGATAGTGCATTCAGTATATGGTTTTCTTGTAGATAATATGAGCTGACTTCAGATTCCTTTTTAATACAGATTAAAATACTCGTGCATGTGTGTTGAATGAGCACCTCGTGCAGTGGTAGGAGGCGCCACTGCGACACCCACGTGGAATGGAACCCAGCGCCCATGGCCCACCAAGCTTTCCATCCCTCCGGGGTCGGCAAATTGGTACCAGACTAGTCTGGGAGGATACGATACATCGACAGGCCACCGCAAGTCATTGTAAAGGCCAGATATGCATTCAATCACCTCCAACGATACTTAATGAAGTCGAATGCATGGGCATCCCTCAGGGATTGATCAACGCTGAGAGCTTTATCCTTTATTCTTTAATTGGCAGCCAAGGGTGTGTTTACATGATTTTATAGAATATTAGTCGGCTGTTGGGAAGGTGCTGTTGTCGATAACATTGACGAAGAATACGATGGGCTCATTCAACATCTTTACATTAGCGCCATGAAAGCTGGGAGTTCGAAAGTCACCAAGAGACGTCTGTCTCCACAAACACTCGAGCTAATACGCCTACGTGGAATCCCGAAAGCTACAGGCAACCGCGAACTAACGTCCGAAATTGCAAAACGATGCAGATAGGCGATAAAAAATGGTTTCAAGGAGGAAAGAGCAACAGTTATAGTCGAAGCTGTAGAGGCTGGGAAAAGCACTTGCAAAGCACATGGAAGCTTCACGAATTACAAGACCAAGATGATTGCAATTCGACACGCAGACGGAACGGTTACATCGTCCAGAAAGAAAATGGAAAAAATCATTCACGAATACTACTGAGATCTCCTCGATTGCCACGTCCACATCCCATCATATGAAATAAAGGAAGAAGGATATGTTGTATCACCGGTCTTCCCTTGCGAAATCCAACATGCCATTGCGTTGGTGAAAAATCGAACAGCACCTGGTCCTGACAGGATAAAACTAGAACACCTGAAGAACCTTCCGCCAGTCCTCGTAAACACACTGGCTCGGCACTTCACTTGTTACTTGTCTGAATTCAATGTCCCTACTCAGTGGAAGACCAGCAAGTCCGTGTTATTGCTCAAGAAGGGTGACCTACACGATATAGGCAACTATCGCCCAATCTGCTTGCTGCCTGTCGTCTACGAACTTTTCTCTCGAGTCATCCTAAACATGATTGACAGAATACTGGACGGAGGACAACCATGTAATCCAGCAGGGTTTCGAAAAGGATTTACTACGATGGCCCAAATCCACACGATAAAAAGACTGTCTGAAGCATCGCGAAAGTACAAAAGGCGGCTTTGTCTCATTTTCATCGATTTAAAGAAAACCTTTGACTCAATTGAAGTAGAAGCCGTCATGGAAGCCCTTGGTAGTGAAGGGGTCCCTACTCAGTACATAAAGATTCTTCGTGAGTTGTACAAAAATTTCACAACTAAGATATCACCATTCTACAACGATATTAACATTGACGTCAAAATAGGGCTTGGGCAATGCAATACCATCACGCCAAAATTATTCACCGCAACCCTCCAGAACGCCATGTGAACATTGGAATGGAATAATGTGGGAGTGAAAATCGATGGTCGGCAGTTACATCACCTTTGCTTAGTTGATGACATCGTCCTTATGACACCAAACATTAGCCAAGTGTGTTTACACTATGTTTAGCTCCCAGGATCGACTTTCCATTAACCTCGTCATTGGAGTATGGATACGTTGTTTTCTTGTTCAGCAATCGCGAGATTGTTATACAGCATACATTTACTTCCATAGAAAAACACACAATACAATACAACACAACAGTAGCTGACGTTTCGGCACTATCGCCTTCTCCAGAGCCTGGAAGGGTATACCCTTTATTAGCGATGAAATAAGCATAGCTATAAAACGATGCCTAAAAAGTGAAAGTCTAGAGGAATCGGTAGCGATAATTGAAACACCACCGAATACTTTTCGTCGTCAGCTAGTTCGCAAACGCCCATATAACCATCTATGTGAAACCCAAAATTGCGTAATCTGCCCTTATGGCAAGGACGGTGACTGCATGAGTTCAGGTACGATATACCTGATCTCTTGTGGTACTTGCGGAGACGAATATATTGGCGAAACGGGCAGATCTTTATGTATCCACGTAAAGGAACTCCTAGATGGCAAACGAAGAGCAAAACAAGGCACGCCACTAGGCACACCTAGGATACAAAAACATAGCGGATATGATTTTGATGTAAAAGTCGCTATCATCGCACAGGAGACTAAAACACCAACGCGTAAATTTCTCGAGGGTTTATTGGATAAATGCCAAAAATGCGAGAATGAATCACCTGTCACCTGTATCACCCGGTCAAGGCAAACAAGACACTCCACTGGGTACAAGCCTAAGACACAAAAAAAAAAACGAAGAACACTGAAAAGAATTGACTACCCGCGAAGGAATTCGAAGTATCACACAAAACTCTTAAAGAGTTTAGGATAAATTCCACCTATCTAAAAATGAACAGCAAGAAGAAGTGCTTTGTAATAACGCGCGACCTCGCGCCATACATCAAGGTAATCGTCCATGGCATGCGCCAGGCACACAACTAACCCAGATGGGACTCTGTGCTGCTGGCTGATAACAATAGTTTGAAGGCTCGTAGAGAATAAAGCACTGAAGCCTTGAATGAAAATGTTTATTAGGCAAATGAAATCGTTCGAGGTAGAGAAATTCACAACAGAGTCAAGTTCAGCCCAAGTTCAACAAAATATTTTATTGGTAACAGAGTCATTTCCTATCGGATGTCATCAAAACGAAAAACTCTTTTGTTCTCTACAGTTCTTCGCTTTCGAATGTAATGAGAAACGCGTTTTATTCCGAAATTTGCTACAGCGCAGCTTTTTCTGGAGTTTTTGAATGTAAAATATGTTAACTCAAAACTGCGAGCAATACGCCTCGACGATTCTCTTGCAAATAGCAACGAGACGCAGCAGTCAGCTGTGTAGCCGTTCTGGTGGGGTTGCAGGCAAGGCGTGCATCACACCAGACTGAGTGCACACACAGTGCGCAGATGGAGCAGGCGATGGGCACGCAACGCGCGCCACATCGAAGACGGTGGCACTGCCGAGAACACCGTCGGCGGGAAAAGTGAGCTGAATCGCCCGTGTGCGACGGGGGCAGGCAAAAAATACCCCGGCAGTGGGCGAAGAGCCACAAACGGCGAACATATAGAAGAGGTCCCACGCCACCACGAAAATGGGAACCAGCACGAAGCACCGCAACCAACCGGGCATGGTCCAACAACAACCAGTCTTCGAAAAAGTCCCATTCTCCGATATTGCCCAATGTTCTCTATTGTAACCATATCCTTTCACTGGTCGGCTTGCAAACTACATCGCTATTTGAGCCATTGTGAAAAAAGCGAAAGATGATTTCTAGTCCACTAGAAATTCAGAATTTGGTCTCAGTAGGACAAGAAAATGCGCTTCTCGTTGACAGATTTCCGCAAATACAACTTTTCTACATCAACAGCAGAGAAATACGGTATGGAAGTTATATCGAATCTCGAGGAAAAATACGAGGATGATCAAAGTGCCCAAACAAATAAAAAAGGTGATCAGTTGCATGCCTTAATTGATTAATTCAGCGATTTTAACGTTAAGGTTTTAAAACATAAAAAAGAAACATAAAAAAAGAAAAAAACGAAGAAAGGGGATTTGGAGAATACAGTGGAGAGCCGGAGTGGAGGATTCCTCTGCTAAAAGCAAGACAAGGCACGCCAATAGGAACGCATAGGATACAAAAGCATAACGGAAACGAATTTGACGTGAAAGTCACTAACCTCGCACGGGATGTCAAAACACCAGCGCGCAAGCTTCCTGAGGCTTTTTGGATAAATGCCAAAAACCCTAAAATGAACAGCCAGGGAGGAATGCCCCAAGATCACACGTGATCTCGCCCCATACCTTCGTATCGATCGTTGATGTGGGGAGGTGCAGTCGTCAACCATATGCGAACGGCTCTTCCTCAGTGGAAGGCACGTAGAAAAAACGGCTCTGAAGAAGGCGATTCTGCCGAAACGTCAGCTACGATTGTGTTGTATGTGTAAACGTACGCTTCTTGACAACCTCGCGATTGCTGAGGGAGAAAACGACGAGTTTATACAAGAAACGAGAAAGTGGTCGCCGAATTTAACAATAACGAAAAAAGAAAAATTGAACATTTCTTTGTCATTTTAGCGTTTTTGCTCAGTGTGGACTTAAAGTCGTAGACATCGACTTAAACAATAGTTCGAACAATCGATGAAACTAAAAACCGAAAACAAGAAAAAACCAACAAATCTCACCTCTGGATGGACGGCAGTTCTTGAGCTGTTCATCCCATATCGTTGTCGACACTATGTCGCTGCGGGTCGGATCCCGAGAACTCCGTTAAATCCACATGATTAACGGTGCTCCCGCGATCCGGCTCGCGTTGACGATAGACAGTGCGAGAACCCTCGAATGTCGCGCTCTGTTGAAATCTTCGTATCCCTCGCGGTTTTCAATACGCCGTTTTCAGCGCGGAAAGTCACTGCTTGGTACGACGCTCCAGTAGTTATGGGCGCTAGCAAATGTTCACTTATATTTTCGAATTATTTTCAGGAGGATTCGTGCTCTACCGACCAACTAGTCCAATGACTTCTACAACCACTGCGATTCTATTCCGTTTCGACCTCTTAAACGTTGTTTTCTCTTGGAATTTGTGCTCAATGTGTTTTCATGACCTACACTAAACACACCATCAAACGAAGAAGACGAAGACATTGAAACGTTAGCCGAAAATAAATTTACTTATCAACCTCGTGCAAGCTCATCAAAGAAAGAATACACCATCAAACGTCCATAATTTCAAGTAAGGAGAAGTATGCCTAAATTGAAAACAACAGAATACCTCCACAGGTAAACTTCATCTTTACCTTGGTAATTCATAGTATCGTTGATGATAAAGCCCTTCGCAAATGAAATTGTGAGCCGCAGTTCCTCATTGGTGCAAGTTTGCGTTGATTCTAAAACATTGACGTCCATTCTACATTTTGCCCTGTTCCTTGTAAATATTCGTAAAAGGAACTAAACGTGAAGAATGGATGACACAGTGCAGCACCATTTTTTATACGAGGCTTTCCCAAAGAAAACTTTAAAGGGACCTTCGCATCTCGATAACCCTTTGGATTCATGCCCAGATAAGCGCGACCATCCAACAAAGCAAAATTATTAACACCTCAGATGCATCGTATGTTAATCATGTATGTTGATGCCAAATAGACGAGCTACATGTATCCTATACATTTTCTATTCTTCGGCGATTATTGCACTTTTTTATTTGATGATTATCCAACGGAGTCAGGCTTGCTGGACTGATTACCACTCACTGTTCATCCACATTTCAGTTAAAAAAAAGAGTAAAGCTCTCGGCGTTGATGAGGGATGGGCCACGTCAGCTTTTAACGGAATAAAGATTAAAGTAACACCTTGTGTTTGCTCGACAAGAATATCGAGACTTATTTGATCAATGCCGACGTTAATAAAAAGTCGGTCGGGGGATTCAAAAAAAAGCTCTCGGCGTTGATTAATCCCTGAGGGATGCACCATGCATTCGACTTCATTAAGTATCGTTGGAGGTGAATGAATGCATATCTGACCTTTACAATGACTCGCAGTGGCCTGCCGATGTATCGAGCCAGTGCTGCTATCCTCTCAGACAGAGCTGGTACCAATTTGCCGACTCCGGAGGGATGAAAGGCTTGGTGGGCTATGGGCGCAGGAATGGATTCCACGTGCGTGTCGCAGTGGCGCCTCCAACCACTGCGCCACAAGCGCCCTTCACATTTCGATATCGATAATATATCCCTATAACTGAAATGGGACAAATGTGATAGTATCTGTGTCTGTCACGTTTCAGTTATAGGGATATATTATCGATTTCATCTGGATGATTCTTTTCCGATTTCACCAGATTATGTAAAACAATGAGGAACACCAACATGATTCTGCCAAGCATAGAAAAGTCATTTCAACTTTTTTACCACTTCTTCCTTGTGCACCCACTGCGTCTCCAACAATTATGCTAGGTCCACCTCTTGTTAAACATTACAAAGCGATTTCAAAAAGGATCGTTCTTGTCGAGCAAAGACACCACCCAACAGGTGCTATAACGACAATCCATTTGCCCTTCGTTTAGTACATTCGGGCCCATTTTAATCCTATTCGAATTAAACTTGTTTTTTATATATGAACCAGTACAAGAAATGATAGCGTGTCATGAAATATACGGAAGAAGAAACAAATTAGATCACCAGAAACTTCTTCGATTCACTCCATCGAGATTACAACATTCAACGTGGAATTCCATGTCAGTACTATCTAGAACGGTTAGTCAAATAAAATAGTACAGTAACACTGTTTAATAGTGCTCATAACGGTACAGAACAGTGTTTAGTGCAGTGGTCAGGGGATACACCCTGCAATCCAAACGCGCGCGTTGGTTCGGTCCCACGTCCAGGATTCACCAACGCTTCCATCACTTCGTGTTCGATGACTTGTTCTATATTTGTTTAGGAGGATAGCACCATCGCTTTGATACGTGGGCAGACCAACGCAACGAGAGCTGCTTACAGCAGTCTCCATAAGCTCATTCAGTGGATGCTAACAGATGCCTGGTCTGCTGTGCGCATATGTTGTAATCTCTATTCGTTAAACGTCATGTGATATTTTTTATTTATTTACACAACCCGTCTTCGTATATGCTTTGTAGATGCCAGCACTTCTTGAATTCGACTCGTTTGCTGGCATCCATCGTACACGAAGGTCCTCGAACTTTCGTGTGTGGCTGTGGCTAAAGTTTGAACGCTGTTGTCTTCCTTCTGAATGTCGTTGAATGTTTGTCGAGTCTGTTCTCCATGGACTCCTTGAATAGTGAGGCTTGACCATTCCTACTTGGATTACAGAGTGTGAACGTTTTAAAGACAAATCTGGTGCAGATTTTCCGACTCCGGATAGATGAGATGCTTGGTGAGTCTGTGATGGGTTCTAACCAACGCCTTTGACATACGACGGCTAGCACGTCTGCTCATGGCTTTTAATATAAATTCTTATAACGCCGTAAAAATGCAACTTTAATGAAGCTGAGATATTTGCAAAACTCTGGACCGCAGGTCTCTATGGTGGGGAACGAACGCGCTATTGTCCTTTCCGGGGAATAACGCGCTCACCACCACACCATGCGCGCCCTTCGTTTCGCTTATCTCTCAGCTAGTTCTATCGATCTTTTGCCATCAGCAATCACCCAACAGCGGGATTGATCTGGGGAGCACAAATCGGCAATGAACCCAGTTAAGCTGAGGCTTTAGTTATAATCACAATCTTAACCGTTTTTGTCTACTGCCTACTCTTTTTTTTTTGATGGCAGGGTATATTGCGAAATATGTGGTGTGGTGGTGAGCGCGTTACTCCCCGGAAAGGACAATAGCGCGTTCGTTCCCCACATAGACACCTGCGGTCCAGAGTTTTGCAAATACTTCAGCTTGATTAAAGTTATATTTCGCAATATACCCTGCCATCAAAAAAAGGAGTAGGCAGTAGACAAAAAGGTTAACACCGTAAAAATAGTTGATTGAAATTTTGTCTTTGAGATCATGTTGTTATTTAGTTGGTTATCCAACCTTGATTTTTTGCCCACTTATGATTGATAAATAGAAGATTTTATGCACTCCTTGTTTGATAAGCTTGCACGAGGTTGATAACATTGCTTATTTAGGGCTAACGCTTCGACGGTATCGTCCTCGTGCGTCGAGATGGATCTTCCTCAGTGGAGCATCTCTCTCGAATGAACCATAATATCTCGACGATGCCCTTTTATACAGTACTTTGGACGTTGATAGCAATGATTGTCCGGTGATAACAACTTGTTTTTCCAGAAAATCTACCCAGCAGAAGTCGCTATCATTATCAGCTGGTATAACAAGGAATACATATTGATTAATCATGCCGAGGTTAGAGGAAAGTCGATTTTGAAAAGTCGTTATTATTTGTAATAGAATATTTTATTTTTACTACATGACCCATCATTACTTTCACCGTATAGGTCCCAGCACTTATTGTACTCGATTCGAGTTCCTCGCATTCATCGCTTACAAAATTTTTTTTTTGAATGTTGTAGACTCGCAGCAGAGTTAATTCTTTTTACAATCTTGGCGACATCCAAGCTAAGAGGTTCTCACCCGATTGGGAGGAGAGCATTGAGCAGATGATTGAAATAGCACCTTTCTTCCTGATGGACTGCATCGTTAACCACTACGTTAGAAACTTGATCCTGAGAGTCTACAAAATTTTTCAAGCGTAATTTGCAAACAAATTTCTCGTGTTCTTAGAAGTCATTTAAAAAGTCGTTTCCATAGAACGGCTGTAATTTGTTACGAAAAAAAGTGGCTAGACGGATTGATCCAAAATGGATAGAGAACGACCAGCGTCGACAGTTGCAGATAATCGTCTCTACTTGCTGATACGGGAGCGTGTGGCGCAATGGTTGGAGGCGCCACTGTGACACACACACACACACACACACACACACACACACACACACA
>MQTX01000072.1:576304-687625 GCA_009735665.1 Angiostrongylus cantonensis
CACACCCATGGCCAACCAAGTCTTCCATCTCTCCGGGGCCGTCAAATTGGTACCGGACTTATCTGGGAGCATAGCGACACTGGCTCGATGATACATCGGTGGGCCACCGCGAGTCATTGTAAAGGCCAAATATGCGTCCAGTCACCTCCAACGATACTTAATGAAGTCGAATGCTTGGCGCATTCCTCAGGTACTGATCAGCTCCAAGAGCTTTATACTTTATTATTTACCTGCTGATGCTAAGTATGGAACCCTTGTCTTAGTTGAGTCGGTAATGTGACTGTATCTCAGCTTAACGTTCCAATATATCACGAAATATTGTTTAAGAAAGCGCCGAATATCGACATCATTTTCATCGAGACGATATCATTGATCGCTCGATGATGGACTCACGTGATTGTAGCATTGTGATACTTTCAGCAATCACACAGTTCCTCATGCTTGTCATTCTCCTATTCAATTCTAGCTTATCAGTGACTTGTGCTAGTCAATATTAACCTTTTCATCCATCTTCTTAGCTCGATGTGTTCGTCTCTATAGATCACATGCAAGGCTATGTTTGTCAAATTGAAACGAGCCAATCCACCTTCCTACACAACACTATCTGCCAGCCTGGTATATCAACTTATGTCTTTTGTTAAGAAAACAACAGATTTTAGGATGTAAATTATGCTAAATTTTATGCTTGTTGTACATGCTTTTCCACTAATACTGAAGTTGATACCGAATAGTTTATTACTTCACGTCGGAACTTTTGTATATACCCCGGACCTATAAGCAAACGTAGTAAACGCTCAGCGATATAGCTGGCAACAAGATGAAGAAAATATAACCAAGTACACTTACGAATCGAATCCGCAAGCGATCCGCATGGTGGACGGGGCTGCTGGATTGGCAATTGAGATCTTCGTTAGTCAGCAAGTCCCATACGCCAACACCATAGGCAATCCAGCAGCCACGTCCACCATGCGGATCGCTTGCGGTAGATCTCGTTACCATCCTGGCTGAAGATGGATTCGATTCGTAACTGTACTTCGTTATATTTTCTTCGTCTCGTTGCCAACTGTATCGTTGAACGTTTACAATGTTTACTTATGGGATCCTGGTTATATACAAAAGTTCCAACGTGAAGTAACTATTCGATAATTAATTAACTATTCGGTTCCAATTCACAAGGCTCCCGACGTGACGTTTCGATCAGGGAGAGATTTAGCCGGTATGGGATTTTCGTTAGCCAGCAAGCCAACACCATTGTCAATCCAGCAGCCCTGTCCACCATGCGGATCGCGTGCGATAGATCTTGCTACTATCCTGGCTGAAGGTGAGTATCATTGGAGTACCGAGGTTATGCTTTGCTCGGAGAACGCAAACTAGTAGTAGGCCGTTTAGACTTACTACTTCCATGTACAGTAGTTACAACTATGTACATATGATTTCGACTACAGCCTCAACTTAATTGGGTTCAATGCCGATTTGTGCTCCTGTGTGAGATTGTCGTTAGTCAGCATACTCTATACACCAACACCATTGCCAATCCAGTAGCACTGTCCCCCATGCGGATCCTATTCGGTAGATCTCGCTACTCTCCTGACTGAAGATGGATTCGATTCGCAATTGACGTTCTAAAAGTTAAAAAATCAGAAAATTAAAAAAGATAAGATTAGAAAAAATATGAAAACGAGACTTTCTGTAGATTACTGCGGGCACAAAATTATGGAATTTCGATGTACAACCTGCTGGGGGTTCACTCATATTTTGCTGAAAAGGCTCACGAAAAATGTATCATATGGAGGCAACACTTCTATAATTTTTTATTCTCCATTAAATAACTATAATTTCTTATTTTCTCTTAATCATTTTGTACCATTCTATCATTTTGCTATAAAATTAGTCATAAGGTGGCAAATCTCCTTCGGATCCACGAGGGCGGCCGGCGATTGATTGTGATGGTGGCGACCTGTGCAAAGGTTCAGCGAGCTTACCTTGGCATTGTAGAGAACCACTAATCGCTCAACTAACAATGGTCTAGCCTCAGTACCTCGCATACTGAGTCCTTCCATATATAACCTTGTAAAGACAGCTTCTTGCTCCTGCAACACACCTACTGCGGCTGTTGATAAGTGCCAACTATAGAAGGTTCTTCCAAGAAGATTTACAATGGTAAAGAAACAAACAACAAAAAAAAAGAAATATACGAGACTATTTCCACATAAAGCCTTTGCATGGAACTGATAACGGAAAGTTTCTATAGCAGTCATTTCCGCTTCACAACATCCATCTCAGACCACGATATCTCCGATGGAGAACAACTGCCAGCGATTCTACACTCTGAATTTTAAGTTGCGATGGAAACATAAGGAGATGTGTAACTCTGACCCCATAGTATCGCTGCTGAGTTTGTTCAAGCTGGAAGCCACAGATTAGATATACTTATCGCAACCCGTGCTGTATCTTACCTTTAAAACGGAGAAATTTAGGACCAGTTGAGAACGTCCCACAGGCTCACCCTGTTTATAGGTCACACTATGGATGCATCATGAATTTGGTCTTCTCCCTGTTTATACGCATTCCATTCTTTCGCTTCATTGTGCACATCGAACACCTTCAGTGCTCACTAGTACTCCTTGAAACGATGATGATGTCAGCTAGGAAACGAAGATTTGTTAAGAATTTTCCATCATTGCTTTTTCCCTTCTTATCCCAATCGAGTGGCTTCATCATCCATTGGAGTGTAGTTGCAAACACCTTTGGCGATATTGCGCCACCTTGACGAATCCAGTGGTTGAAGACCCTACTGCGACACACACACGTGCGATCGATCCCCGTGCCCGTGGCTCACCAAGCCTTCCAACCCTCCGGGTCGGCAAATTAGTATCAGAGTTGTCTGAAAGGATGACAGCACTGGCTCGATAGATCGGTAGGCCACCGCGAATCATTGGAAAGGCCAGATAAGAATTCAATCACCTCCAAGCAATGGTTACTGCAGTCGATGCATGGCGTATCCCTCAGGGATTGATCAATGACGAAAGCTTTATCTCTTAGCTTTATGCGTATTTGTATAAAGCGGCTTGCAACTTACTTGCCGATATCGCCGTGGATTACGACAAACTAGTTGAGAATTATTATACGAGAGTCGTTTCTAGGTTAATTCCAACAAATGGACTTCTCATTTAGTCTGGAGAAGCATGGAAACTCACCTTGAAAATCGGCAATATCTCAAAAGCTGCCGTTAGAAATGTATCGCTTTTGGAGAATTTGGGTGGCACCGACTTCTTTTTCTTCTTCATTCTCATAAAAAATCTCATGGCTTCCACATTAAGCCGAAGCATTTCTCAGGGAACTATATGAGCATGCTCATACGCTATTTGTCTATGAAAAAGATTAGGCTTTCTTATTGCTTAGGGAACTTAAAAAGGTAGCACTATATATATAAGATACATCGAAGAACAGAATTATAGCACGAAATTTATAACAAACGAGACCAGAAAGCCTAGCGGTAAGAGTCTTTCTTTAGCAAGAATAAGACGGTGGTCGGATTATGGACTGGGCTCACCAAGCCACCCATATTTGCGGGCTCGGGAAACTAGTACAGACTAGTCTGAGACCAGCTTAGTCCTCCAATCCACGAAAGATAGCGTTGCCTATGATGGAGATATTGTACGAACGCCTCATAATGAATATCTCAGAATTCGAAGAATAATGGACTCGATCACTATTCAACAACATTCATGAAAAAGAGGAAAAACACTAAAGGAGCAGCCGAACCTACAAATCTAAAACCCTTTGTGGATAACGTATGCAAAGAAACGAACCGAAGGCAAGAAATGATGAGGTTTACACAAGATGTGGTGTTGATTTGCGTAAAATAAAATTCGACAAAATGTGCAGTAAAAGATCCAGGGTTACTTGATAGCGAGCACATCAACTGACATGAGTTGGGAGCAACTCAAGGCAGGTGTGCCGAAACGGAAGGTGAAAATTATAAGTATTAAACATAGAGTTCAAATTTCAAAGGTAACCACTACACACAGTAAACCTTGAATGGACAAATAGGTCCTATGTGCAGCAACGGGATTCTGGTAACCTCGGCATTGTTATACAAGTCGGTATTTTATTTCTATGAAGATACGATATTTACACGAACAAGTTTTATTCAATACTGGCTGAAGTCTGCGAGTTTTCGCCTTCTTCAGCCTGGAGAAGCATTCCCTATCAGTATTTTTACGCCGTTACATTATTTCGATCACATAGCACTTTCACAACCCCTTCTTTAAGAAAAAAATTCGGTGGGTCGTCGAACATACTGGGCTGGTCCATGTATACCACTCAACCAGTTGTGGCGTTGAGCTCACAACTTTATATGGATACAAGGTCGTTGTAGCTGCGACGCTGAGCTTTTGTGCCACTCGCTGAATCGAGCGCCTAAAACTTAGGTAGTTAAACCATTTATACACGTAATATTTACACGATAATGCAATTAGACCAGAAATGATTGTGATTGAAAATAAATTGTAAGTGAGGTGGTTCAATAGAGAGTAATCTAACAAAAGAGAATACGCTAACAAAGATGTAGATCAATATACAGCAGGATTATAATGGTATGAGAGATAATCAGGAAATATTGTTCGTGTAACAATACCACTATAACTACAACAACATAAGAGTTTACATTGATACAATAAGGAAAACAAATTAATTTGGAAGGGTGCTAGCAATCATGACGAGCCATCGGGAAGCGAATGGCAGTGCTAAGAGGCGTGGCTGCATCCGAGCGAGTGTAATGGGTCGCAGGGTCAAGGCACAGGTCGCAACATCTAGCCCCTGAGTCGTGGCTGCTAGTCTACCTGGTGGTGTGTCTGATGGTTAACAGCTACCGTATCTAGTGGCGTGCCCGATGGTTGAGACGGGATATGAATGCAGGGCACTCACGCGGTCGTTATGGCAAATCTTTGCTATAGAGAATATAATTTCTTTTATGTACGAATGAGCAATTTGATGAAATGGAATTCACATGTCTACGAAATACACATTGCTCACATTTCGTATTGCTCACATCTTCAACACTTGAAATGAAATTCACAAGTATTCAAGATTTGAAAAACTGGCATTTAATATTTAGATATCAGAAAGCGGGTGGCATGTGGTAGCGATGCCGGTCATTATGAGCACGGTCCTACCTGGTCCGATTCAACCCCGGGTTCACCAAATCTTTCTTCCCTCTATGGGCGAGAAATCGGTATCGCACTTGTCTGAGTAAAAGCCGTTGTCTGCAATCCTGGTGGGAGTGCTCTGGCCCAGCAGACTGTGGACTCCAGGGACAATAGCCTCGACCAGCATTCTATGACATTCAAGAAGAAGTGAAAATCCTGTCGCAACAGGCGTAAAAGTCGGAAGGCATTAGTAGTTGATGGATGCAAGGAAGCGAATCGAATATGAGCAGTGCTGAGATCCGCACAGTAGGTGAAAAATACGGGTCGTATAAAATAAGGAAAAATATTTAATAGTCAGAAATAAATATAAAAACATCAACAGAGATCAAATTGAAAATATTGCCTATATTTGCGACAAAGAACCCGCTAACTACAATCAATATGTGGCATTTGGATTTTACAGCATTTGGAAGATTAAAAGCTGTAATTAAAGAAAGACTAAGGATACTAACCTAATCAAGTCATTTTTCGTATTCTTGTTGAGCAAAAGCGAGGTGTTATTTTATTATTTTTTCTCGAGACCTCGTGAAGACTTCCGATGTTACCAGTCCTGGCTTGGCTTTGCCAGTGTATCTCGGAGGGTCTTCACTTCCACACCTAGTTCGTTATTGCGTTTCTTCAAAGCATGATTTTTGCAATGTGCCTTCTCGAGGAAGCCACCCCTGAAAAACCAAGAATGAAAGAACAATTTGGTAAGTTGCCGTGCTTCATGAATTGGTGTTCTTTTAAGTTCCACGCAAAATATTTACTAACAAACTAATGCAACATAAGGGAATGGGACATTAAAGCCACCAATTACCGAAGGACGGCATTAAGCACTTCTCTGTCTTCCTTTTTACCCGTAGTCAGAAAACTAATAATCTGTGCTACGCAAGCCATCGAATGCCCAATCCTTTGTCAGAATTCGAGTATACCCTTATTGACAGACTACTGTGCTCCACTGTCGCTCATAAGAATGTGGAAAAAAAAAGAATGTCTGCATCTTCAAAACATTTCTCACAACGGTAAACAGGTCTTTGGCATTATTATAAGCGATGTAACATTTATGTCATGTTGTCATTAAAAATTTCGTTCAATTACCTGTTGCTTGTAAATGTTGCGACCGGCGAGTTCAGTCGCACCATGGCAAGCTTCTTCCTTCTCATCGCGCAATAACGCCATTTCCTACAATAGTGGCAAATGATGTTATCTCACTGGTTACATGATCGTAGAGTTGAAGTTACTCATGTTAAAAAGAAAAGCAAAATTAAGGACTTCATTCAAAAAAATGTGGTACTCTTCATATTCTTCAAGCAAGTGGACAAATAAAGAAGATAAAGGAGATGTAACTAGTGCCGTTCGCCGATGATTAACGAGATTACAACCGATATTGGTATGTGACAAGTAAGTGATATTGTAAAACTATTGCCGCGCTTAAAACTCTACTAACGTACATTGCTTCCTTGACGAGCATGCTCGAGGCTGTTGACGATAAGGCACTATAGTAGTGGTAGGCATTTCGGCGGATTCGCCTTGTTCAAAGTCTGGAAGAGTCCAACTGACACACGGTTCACTTAGTCAGAGACCTTCATAACGTCGGAAGATAAAACTTAATACATAAATATCTATCGCATAGGGAACAGTTTCTCTCAAACACTCACCGTTTTGTAGTTTGAAAGCCTTCTTTTTGCATGGTAGAAAGAAGCCGCACGGCGTCTTACGTAGGTGAAAAATGTGAGTGGTTCGAAGAGAAAAAAGTCTATCTGAGATATGGAGAGCGATGAAATGTTACTACAAGTCACTTTTCCTCGAGGTTCATTTTGGGATTTATGGATTTTATGCAGAACGCTTCAAAACCTCAGTAGCTAAAGTTTTAGATTCCCGTGCGAGGATGATGACTTCTGCTTCAGAATCTTCGTTATGTCTGTAGGTCCTACGCGGGCAAAATGGAATACTTCGTTTGACGTGAGATTTACTGACTAAGTATTCTTCTGTATGGAAGCAGAGAAAAGCTCGCGGTCGTGAGAAGGTTCAACCTCTTGCATTGTAACAACTATTTAATTCACGGAGTTGACCAAAACTTTGTAAAAAAAACCAAAACAAAGCTTTGTCTTCAATATTTTCATGTAGATACACTAGTCATTCCTCACATGGCCCTACCCAAAAACCACAAAAATTAATACAAACTAAAAACATCAATGTCCGATAACTGAATAACTGATGAATTTTCTCATTCATCACACGCTAGAGGTTTCCATGAACATGGGAACATAAACAGAAGAACATAGCGTGCATGAAGAAGTTGTAGACACATGGTAAAATGTGGGGGAATGGAACAATGCGACGATAATCTCAGGAAATCTTTTGAGCTAAATTATGGACCGTGCACCCACGGCAACGCGCGGTCGGGAAAGGGTTTACTCGTACGGAGTAGCAAAACAAGTTTCAGCCATATTCAGCATCGTTTCCTCATTGACCTAGTAACGTCCTCCTAAAGCATTAGTAAATGCACAGCAGCTAATGTTTCGCTCGTTCAGAGTATGAAAAGGTCAAATTGACATGCAATCCACTCAGCAAAACACGTTCATAACCTCGCCAAACAAAACTTAACACACAAAATCTTATTTACGTAACAAACAACTTCTTTTAAACACCATAAACACCCAATATTTTGGACGGTACTTAGTAAACGGCCCAGAAGAAGGCGAAACTGCCAAATCGTCGGTTTTAACTGGATGAAGAATAAAGGGACGCCTCGCGTTTACTCAGCAAGAATATCAACAATGCACCACTTTGTTCTTTGTAAGCCTTACATTTACTCCAGTTACGTTTACTCAGACTTGTTCACATACTCGAGAATTCTCTCGTTATTGGACTATAATGGCAACGATCTTCAGCTTGGTGGAAAGAAGAGCGGAGTAGGGCAGTTCTCATACCGCTGAACATGCCTTTTAAAGCAAGTTTTCTCACCCACATCCAGCTCAGTGTATGCAAATGATTTTACATACCGCCGGCACGAAATTGTAAATTGTGTGGCGTTCCAATACCGAATTTTGGTAAAACTGATAGAAATACTATCGGGCATCCTATGACGCTAGCTGGTTCGTAACGGCTTATATGACCGTCTGTGTACAACGAAAAATCTCAGAATACCCTAACGGTAGAGACGGTGATTGCATGAGTTCGGCTACGGTGTGCTCCTTCAATGTTTTTCTTCAATGAGCAAACACGAGGTTGATACTAGTTACTTGATACTTGAATGACCCGTCTTCACTAGTTGTGCGGCCCTCAGCACAATCTCCATTGGGAGATTTGCTGGCTAAACCATTGCGGTTGTCTGGAATGCTGAGGTAAGCCTGGGCAACAGGCCTCTTCATAACCATAGGCATTCCCAGCCCTTATGGATTAGCGGGAGATTTGCCACAATGCGATTTTGATACCTGGACGGTAGTGGATCCTGCTATTGGATTACTCTTAGCTAGGCTTCCTGGTGGAAAGGCCGGACTACTTCTCAGCTTGCGTGACCTTACCAGGGGTGAACCACGCACTGTACATTGCATGCTGACACCCAAGAACACCCCTGTCAGCTACGATGAGGCAGTAAACCTCTGCGAGGGAGGTTGATATTACAAACTCTATTAGCATGCGATAGCTGACGCTTCGGCGGTTTTGCCTTCTCCAGAGCCATTTTATTCTTTGCCTGTATTGTGATCACGCGTGAATCAGCGCCATACCTCAGGATCATTCCATGACCTGACCCAGGCAATATTTTCGCCCGTTTGAGACTCCGTGCTGCTGTTCTCCACCAATTAACTGGAGGACTTGCAGCGAACTAAACGGTGAGTGTTTAAAAGAAGTTGTTTGTTATGTGGATAAGGATTTATGTGTAAGCTTTTGTCTGCTGAGGTTATTGAAGTGTTTGGCTGAATGGATTGCATGTCAAGTTGACCTTTCGAAGTTTTGAAGAAGCTAAAACTACAGCCACAACTATTATGATTGAACTATTATGATGTGTTGGGTCCACAAATAGCAAAATAAAGCTCTAGCTTTTACTGAGGTTAAGAGTGGGTCGGTTGTGGGATTGGCCGAACTTTTTTTCGATCCTCTTGCTCATCGAGCTTTCTGTAGTCGCCTTCAATTGTTTTGTGCTGACTTGACTGTCTCCAATTTTTCCTATTCTTAGGTCTCCTTATTTGTGATATTTAGGTTTATAAAGGATAAGGGATAAAGCTCTCGGCGTTGATCAGTCCCTGAGGGATGCGCCATGCATTCGACTTCATTAAGTATCGTTGGAAGTGATCGAATGCATATCTGGCCTTTACAGTGACTCGCGGTGGGCTGCTGATGCATCGAGCCAGTGCTGCTATCCTCCCAGAGAAAGTCTGGTACTAATTTGCCGACCCCGGAGGGATGGGAGGCTTGGTGGGCCATGGGAGCAGGCATCGATTCCACGTGCGTGTCGCAGCGACGCCTCCAACTACTGCGTCACACGCGCCCTCTTCAGGTTTATAGTTTTACATATAGAAGATTTTTGAATTGGTAAGCAGTCAGAGGTCAAAAGAGCCAATTAGGAAACAGAACTCTTGTATTCAATCCTTCTATTTAATAGTTTCAAACTTTTCAATGATTGATATGCTTACTTCATCGCACAATAGCTAACTCATTATGTATTTTTCGCAGTACTACGCATCATGAAATTTCAACACTTTAGGTTTTCTATATACGTGTGCCACTAAATATGGCTAATTTCATAATAGGTAGAGGACAGCTCTTTGAACAAGTTCGTTCCAGCTGTGGTTATGTCTTCTTACTTGAGCTTAGTTTTCTTCTTTATAGGTCACTGCTGAGGATGACACCCATTAAGAGCTATCCCACTCTCCTACTTGATATCCAGACTAGATGGTTTGTCGATTCGATAAACCCTTTTGGTCGTTGTAATTCGAACTCCGTGTGTTTTTTTCTACAGGTTTTCATTGTTGGTGGTACTCGACACGGAGTTTATCACGAGTAAAACACTACAATTACCGATGCAACAATTTTCGTCAACTTAGTCAGAGCATTGAATTCGGCCTGAACGGTGGAATCTGCTTCTCCTTTTCACCTATTATTCTTCGGACTGCAAATATGAGTTCTCATTGAACACTGTAGATGGGTTTTATCAATAGGGGTGTTTTTCTGTGACATTCTTGATACATTAGGCTGACGATTCTGTTATGTCTTGTCGTTATATTGATGCTGTATAGTATAGGTTCATCACTGTAGGATGTGGCTCTGGCTCTAATAGACCAGCAAAAAAAACCTTGTCAATGATTCCGACGGTGCCGACTGCTTCAGTACAGTAGACGTATTGGATCGCAAATCGTCCAACTCCTCCTGAATGCTCACGAGTTCTCCGGATATACGACAGTGCAGCTTTCTCATCTTTTCTTCCTTTTCCACTGTTTTGTTCTGTCAAATAGTTTTATGTAGGAGGTCTTTTTTCTATGTTTTTCTTCAATAGGCAGATACGAGGTTGTTATTATAGAATTTATTAGGATACAATAGCCAACGTTTCGGCGGTTTCGCCTTCGCTAGACCAGCAAAACTCCAAATAAAAAGTGGGAATTTTGCCGGGGCTAGCACAATCGGTGAAATCGGGCCATCCAAGTAGCTATCCAAGTCTCTTTTTTCGCGATTTGTAGTTGCTCATTGTTTTTCTCTTTAGATGTAAATCCTCGCTTTTACTTTGCGAGGGTATTGTTGAAATTGCAACGATGATGATGCTGAGATATTTGCAAAACTCGGGACCCCAGTCCAGCTTCGAACACGCGATTATTCTTCTCCATGTGAGTCCTCAGAAAATGTACTCCCATGTAAAAAGAATGGAAAGTAAATAAAAAAAGGTGCAGTGTTGAGCAGTTTAGGCTTTTTTTCGAGGAACCTTGAGCAGCTGGATCAACAAGATATACACTTCCATACAATAACACACATACAACACAATCGTAGCTGGCGCTTAATTTATTAGGATACAATAGCCAACGTTTCGGCGGTTTCGCCTTCGCTAGACCAGCAAAACTCCAAATAAAAAGTGGGAATTTTGCCGGGGCTAGCACAATCGGTGAAATCGGGCCATCCAAGTAGCTATCCAAGTCTCTTTTTTCGCGATTTGTAGTTGCTCATTGTTTTTCTCTTTAGATGTAAATCCTCGCTTTTACTTTGTTGTGTTCTGCTGCCGTGTATTAGTAAATAAATAATAATTCCTACCACATGTGCAGCCTTAAATCGAAGAGTGGAATTCCACTGTGCATTGCCTTTTGGCTTTTTTTTCTGGTGCGAGTAACATATGCTATTCGTGAAGTTTATTCCCACACACACATTTCAAGCATTGCAGTGACTTGTTGTCGTTTGGCTGTGGAAAGTCGGCAGGCCTATTTGCATCGGTGAGTTTAAAGTATCCTATCTTCAAGTACAGGCGATAGTATGGTAACAGAGTAAGTGAAGGTGAAGCACTACCTAGGAGGATGCTTCGAAGTGAGTGAATAGCTCTGTCGTAGGCTGGTGGAGTGAAGTAGTACGTGTATGTCTGTTCGAATACAGTACGATCGGTACATAAGGTTAGCATGCGAGAGGTATATGTAGTCCTGTGATGACATCAGGTGTTAAAAGATACATTAGGGTAGCATGGGGTTAACATACACAAGTGACTACGTGCTGATAGACTTAATAATTGGGGATCAATTGAAGTAATAAAATAGATATGATGGATGTAGGAATGCTAACCGCTTCAAATGCGTAATAATGTTAACGGCGTGACCAGTACACAACCGAATGGCTTGACCCTATCCATGTTTGAACGGTTCGAAGGATGTGGCAGAGTGGAGCCAGTAGGCGATGTTGCTGTGCCCGGTGGTGTTTCCGGCGGTTATGAAGAAGCAACAACATAGAGCAAGCACGCGCGGTTGCGTCACGGTTGGCTCGGTTTGGTGATTTATTTCTGCTTGTCGCTTAGCCATTAGCCATCGCACTTTCGAAATCCTTTCTTTACTAATCGTTAACGCCCGGTGTGAATTGTATGACATGCATACGTGGTGGGCGGAGGCAAAGTGTAGTAAGTTCGTTGCACTTTATGCATGTCCTTTATAGTGGTCTATATTGCGATACAGAGCTTTCGTCACCTTACTTTTTGCAATAAAACGTTTAAGAACGTTTGCTTTGTGATCAAAATTTGACAATTTGTTCTTAAATGCGAAAACCTTCTATGTGGAACAAAGCCTTCATGGGGAACTTCCAGTTCTTACTGTCCATGAACGTAACTTCCACGTTGAGTTTTCACTTCTTATCCCAAATTGCTAATCTTCCGAGATGTATGCTTTGTGTGGTAAGTAATGGATGATTGGACTATACATCGCACCATGTGAACGTGACATCAATGTTTCTCAGTATTGTGAGTTCTGTAGGGCAGAGTGAAGACTAGAGTATAAATAATGGTAAAAGTAGTTGCAGAATTCGTATTCATCACTGTTCCAGGTGACGGGTCGATCTGCTCAACCCTCCGCTATCGGTTCGCGGTCCTCAAGAATATTTCGAGGTGATGTCCATCACTATTAAGAGCAAAAGTGGTAAGAATGTAGTGTTCACATTGCATGTCTCCATTGATAAATCGTGTTCTTACACGAAGAGGAAGAGAAAGATGCTTCTCTTTAAGTATTTTTCTTCTGCTTTAATCGATTTTATAGGAAATATTTGTGGATAATAGCTGTAGTCACCTAGCATTCATGCCAATAAGATCAAGAATAATATCTTTTTCTATTCTACATATTTTCGAATGCAAGAAATACTAGGCTCCGCATACTCGGATCCTAGTATTTCTTGCATTCGTTTCATTTCTAGCCATTCACCATCCATGATTTTCGAATGTGTGTTCAGCTGCTGGTTTGGGATTTTCCTTTCGTCACGAATATGATTCAATGCTGGTCGAGTAGATTCTTTCCGTAGTGCTTAGATAGCTGGCTTAGACCTTTCCCACTTGGATTACAAAGGGTGAAATTTTCCAGGACAAGTCTGGTAACGATTCTTTGCTCGACGATGCAGAGATATTTCTAATACTCGAATCCACAGTTACGAATCCACGATTACCTTTTGTGGCGGCTCATATATTGCATACTGCACCACAAAGTCCCTTGTTTCTTCTGTTTCTCAGCCAGTTTTTTGCCTTAAAGGTGCATCAGCAATCACCTCGCCATGTGAATGATCTGTGGAAGAGGAACTGGGATTTAACCAAGTTAAATTGAAGTTGGAGTCGAAATTATTATGTTTAACATTATACATGTATATATATATGTATAAACACAATCGTAGCTGGCGCTTCGGCAGAATCGTCTTCTTTAGAGCCGCTTTTTTCACCTGTCTTCCACCGAGGAAGAACAGCATCGCAGAGTCGCATATGGTTGACGACTCGTAAGCAACTCGGAAGTAAACGTATGCTGTTTAACAACCTCGTATTTGCTGAGAAAGGAAACGACGAATTCATAATTCAATGCCGAGGTTAATAGAAAGTCGATCCTGGGTACTATTACAAGATATACACTGTTATTGCTTCTTTGTGTTCTTTAAGGAGTTCGAGGATGGCTGTCATAGTGAAGTGATGCGACACGTTTGTGTAGAAGGACGAATAATACACCTAATACGTGGTTGCAGATTAGGTTGTTTTGCTGATGTTCTAGTACTAGAACATGTAATAGGTTTTCCGATGTGCGCTCTCAACAACACAAAGCCGGAGTGGACTCATCGGACATCAGTGCCTGCTGTGAAGTTATCACAAGAGGCAGCAGACTTTGTTTCCGATAATTCAGCCACTCATAATTAGAGAAATGCCACTCGTTTTTACATAAAGAACTCTCGTACATCCGTATCAAGTGGTATCCGCGGGAATAACGTTCTTTTCAGCGGTTTACTACAAACTTATTTTTGTACTAGCGAGTTTACAGACCATATATGGCCTCTTTTACTGAGTTGCTGGTAAGGTGTGTGGTCTTGATGACGATAGAGCATCTACATTTGAGCTATGGTGAAAACTCGACACTTTGTTGTTTTCGTTTGCCTACAGCGTAGGGTAAGAACGCATGTATAGAATTTATTCGATGCGCCTTGCAATACACATTGGTCCGACCTCCCACGCCAAGCTCGTCAATCCTTCCATTCCTCAGGGTTTGGCAAATTGGTACCAGACCTGTCTTGGGTTAGTGACACTGACTCAACACATCGGCAGGCCACCATAAGTAATTGTAAAGCCCAGATATGCATTCAGTTTGTGGCGTTTTTACGAGCATTCTTACTGTTTACTGTTTTTGTATCATTTTTATTTGATCTCTACCGGTAGGACGCGTGTGGCATAGTGGTTGGAGGCGCCACTGCGACACGCACGCCGAATCGGCCACTGTGTCTATGGCCCACCAAGCCTTCCATGCCTCCGGAGTCGACAAATTGGTACCACACTTGGCTGGAAGGATAGCAGCACTGGCTCGATGCATAGGCAGGTCTTCGCGAGTCATTGGAAAGGCTAGATATGCATTCAATCACCTCCAAACGATACTTAATGAAGTCGAATGCATGGTGCATCCCTCAGGGATTGATCAACGCCGAAAACTTTGTACTTTATCCTTTATCCTGTACCGGTTTCAGCGTCATTGTTGTTAACAGCTGACCAGCTATCCCTTCAGCTGCATTTTCTTCGGCTAGCATTTTTGGATGGCGAAGTATTCCATGCTATTCGACGGCTTAGTTTTCCAAGGCCATTGTCCTCCAAGGGTGTGCACAAACACCGTTTTGGTCATACCCGGTACGTAGATTTAATTTTCGGTTTATACATTCTTTAGATCCCTCCTTTAGATGACGCAATTCACAGTGTTTTCATGACGCACGTTGACGTTTTGAAACTCTTGGAGAAAAATTGCATTGAAGACAGTAAACCTCAGCCATTCTTCTGATATAGATAAGCTCCTTGGCCAAGACGTTTATTACCGTAGGCATAACACAGAGCATTGTTGGTATTTATTTGGTTTTTTTTTTTATTTCTTGAATGCAAACTAATCACTGTTTCACAATTTCTTAAGGCATACTCGGTGCGCACCAGTAATTCTTCACGCTGGCCGAATACGTAGTGGTTCGGATCGTGGCCTGTCCCGTTTGTTGCCAGTCGTGGATTAGCATTCAAACGGCCTCCAGGTGGGCACTGGTTTCTTATTGGCGAGTTGTCCATACATCATTTCTTATTACCACCAACAACTGGTACCTTGATCTTTTACTGACTTTAGATGACGTTTTTCAGAAAAAGTCTCGAATGAACAACAAAATAGCCTAGTAGAGAAAATATCAATAATATAGAGAACAATTGAAATAGATATGATGAAGAAATGAATAAACATACGGAAGGCACTACAACTTTCAGTTTGTCTCATTTTATCTTGTTAATGTTGTTGTTTTTTCAGGTCATCTTGTCTTTCTGATAGGATTTATACTATTGAACCCAATACTTCAATGGAAGAATTACGCACATTCAAATTTCCGACTTTTCTCCTCAGGGATTCTTCCTTGTTCTGATGGTGAACGTAGGCTTCCCGACTACGTACGATCTCGGTGATTACGCTTTGTTTTGACTGTCTATATTCAAGAATAGCGTATAGAGCGAGCAAAGCCCACTGGGATACTCTTGCACGCGGCAGTGAGAATGGAAGAACAACTGGCGCCCGCTCGAGTCACTCGACGATCAACGTGTCTAAAGGTGATACAGGTGATATTCAAGATTTGCCTTTAAGAATATAAATGAGCACTATTTTTACTACATTTTTCGTTTTCATCATTATCATTACTCCTTTTAATCACTTTCAACTGTTGCTACTACATCTCTTGGACTGAATTAGTTTCCATTGACATTACGAGAGTAAGGTGTTTGGGTTCTTTCTCTTTTCTCACCACAAAATTATAGGTGCACTGAATTTGAGGTGGGTGGGACGAGTGGTACTCATCAGTTAGCTCCGGTTGTTTTAGCCTGTGCAGCATAAATGTAGCCTGCTTCATGCACTAAGATTGTGGATTTGTGTCTTCACTCCCAGCGACCATATTCGTCTGACCATAGGTAATGTTCTTCACGTTTTTCCTTTGTTTAATAAGTTTATAACTTTTACATTTTATCCAGTTTTAGTTCTCATTTTCTTCATCATGTACTTTTACTGGTAGTTGAAAATATTCTTCGTATTCTTGTTGAGCAAACGCGAGGTGTTATTTTTATTGTTTGTTCACGAATAGGCTGTCGTTTCGGCAGATTTCACCTTCCTCTGAGCCGGCCGAGCACCTCCATAGTGCGCATACTGTTTTCGAAAATCTTAGAAAAAACTCTAGCAGCAATAATGTCCCGTTTATCCTATCTTTATATCAAATCAAGTAAGTGCAA
Organism: Angiostrongylus cantonensis; assembly: GCA_009735665.1. Classification (NCBI taxonomy): domain Eukaryota; kingdom Metazoa; phylum Nematoda; class Chromadorea; order Rhabditida; family Metastrongylidae; genus Angiostrongylus; species Angiostrongylus cantonensis. The sequence goes on from MQTX01000072.1 coordinate 592,922, forward strand.
CTATGAAACGCTGCTTAAGAAGTGTCGGTCTAGATTGCCGACCATCGATTTGCACTCCCACTCCAGTTTTCGCATGACGATCTGGAGGGTGGCAGTAAAAATTTTGGCGAGATGGTATCGCCTTGCCTATTGCTCACCAAGGCACTTGTTTTCTTCTGCTCAGTTCTGGAGCTAAGTCGTTCATCACATTGATTTCCCTTATTGTTTGTTCACGAATAGGCTGTCGTTTCGGCAGATTTCACCTTCCTCTGAGCCGGCCGAGCACCTCCATAGTGCGCATACTGTTTTCGAAAATCTTAGAAAAAACTCTAGCAGCAATAATGTCCCGTTTATCCTATCTTTATATCAAATCAAGTAAGTGCAACTATGAAACGCTGCTTAAGAAGTGTCGGTCTAGAGAATCGGTAACGATGATTGAAATTCCACCGAGTAATCTAAGACTCCAGCTATTTCGTAACCGCCTGTATGACCGTCTATGTGCAACGCAAAATTGTGTAATTTGCCCAAATGGTGGAGACGGTGATTGCATGGTCTCGGGTACAGTTTATCTGATTTGTAAGGCGTGCGGAGATGAATAAGTTGGCGATGTGGGTAGACCACTCTGCACTCGTATAAAAGAACACTTAGTCTGCAAACATAAACCAAATACCCCACTAGGCACGCATAGGACCCAGGGACATAGCGGGAGGACTTTGAGGTACGTGTGACGATCCTCCCACGGGAAACGAGAACACAAGCGCGCAAAACTCTCGAGGCGTTCTGGATTAATTCCAGAAATCTGAAAATGAACCGCAGGGATGAATGCCTCATTATCACGTGTGACATTGGGCAGCATATGAGCCTGTTATTCTGATGGGAGGGGCACATTACACTTCCATGTGAATTCTGTGCAGTTGGTCTCCACGCGACATACTCAGTGGAAGCCTCATAGAAAGCGGTGGGTGTGTAAAGCTGTGATTGAAATCATAGTTTATTGTTTTCTTTGTTTGGTTATGGAGGTGTTCGGCTGAATAGATTGCTGTCAACTTTACTTTCCAGGCTCTGAGGACGGCGAAGTCCGCCGAAATGTCAGCTTATTCGTGAATAAAGAATAAAAATAACACCTCGCGTTTGCTCAACAAGAATACGAAGAATTACTTGACGAATGCCGAGGTTAATAGAAAGTCGGCCGCGGGATTTATTGCGAGTTTAAAATATGTTTGATCATAAAGATCGATCGTTGTAGGACATCTTATGTGATGCATTCTGTGCATATTTATTTTTTTTCTAGGTAAACTTCCACTATTAATGGAGAAGTACCACACATTCAACTGATCTGGTTAAATCTGTATCAGGATGACACAATGACTTGAGAGGATCCCTGACGTAAAGTGACAATATCTTTGTCCTTCTGAATAAGATCGTTACCAGTTTTGGACCTTGGAGTTGTTAAGGCATGATGTGGAAACATACGTATTGCAGGACACTAACATATGCGCTGCATGCGCTTCCTTAATCTAGTAGATAAGGTAAAGTTTGCAGCCACCTTGTGTATCGAAGACCTTTCTATTGCAGGCTTGAAAGGGGAGAATGAGTTAACAAAACAGCAATATTTCTGTCTCATAGTTGATTAACCCATCATGCTGGTTTAGTTGGATTGTAGACTTACTGTATGATTTTGTCAAGTGACTCTACACATGGTAGATAAACGTATTATGTGGTCGGAGGTGGTAATGGCATTTTTCCAATTTGCCAGCATTTGAAATATCCTTTGTTTGCAAATGTGCAGCGAATTAACACGGGCTATCCAAACGTCCACGCAGGCGAATAAACATGCATGACTTAAATTCCTTTGTTCTTCGAATTAGTGAAAGACGATTTCATGAGCAGTTTTCACAAAAAAAAAACACATCGTTTTGTGAGATTTAGTCGAAGACCAATCTTTCCAAAGGCTCTATCAAAGTCGGCACGCATACGTTCCGCTCGGCTAGTGTTTGGTGTTATAAGGACGATGTCATCAGCAAAGCGAAGATCATGTAATTGCCGACCATCGATTTGCACTCCCACTCCAGTTTTCGCATGACGATCTGGAGGGTCAGATTCTACTCAAATTTGATGTTGTGACTGTCTTTATTTTGCAAGTTCTTCAATGAATGGTAAACTGAAGTGATTTGTTGTATATTCCAAGATGTTTGCAGATAAAATTTCCTCAGAGATTTCCAATGCAGTTTTTGGATGTGTCATATCGCTGAGCCTCCAAGCCTGTTAGTGACTAGTATTAGTGTTAGTGGCTGCTGCTATCCTCCCAGACAAGTCTGGTACCAATTTTCCGACGCTGGAGGGATGGTACGCCTGGTGGGCCATGGGCGCAGGGATCGATTCCATTTCCGTGTTGCTGGGCATCTCCGACCGCTGCGCTACACTCGTGCTTATAGCACACATAGGAGACGAGAAATGTGTGCACATTGAGGCTGTTGGGTTCATCGTAGAATTCTGCAAACACTTTCAATCTTCGTCTCTTTTCTTTGTTTAAATTTGGCATGACTTGTTTTTTTCACTCTAAGTTGAATATAATGTAATTTCAATGTAAATGTGATCGGATCAGAGCGGGCTATATGGTTTGATTTCTACTCATATTCGCCAGAAGATCTGCCCTTCAACATTCACGACGATGATCTGTTTTTCGCCATTGCTCGCTACAACCAAAATGTGACTCGTACCTCTCCTTGTCTTTTATTGTCACCTACACAAAAATAAGGATAAATGACGACAGCCTCCTTTCTGACTAGCTAGCAAAGCTCTTATCACACCACCTACAAAAATATGCGGGAACTACCCTCCTCGCTAGGTAGCAACGGTATTCCGTGTAATTTCTTCTGCGTAAAGCCCTGCGTGGCAGCCAATGCACCATCGAGTTCTGCGGGACGCATTGCCGCCAAAAAGGAGATTGTATCGGAAGCGTCTGTGTATCACATCGCGAGGACAACTACCTCTGGAACAGCGACTCTAATCAATCCGGCTCCAAAGAAGATGCCAACGTTGGAACGTCGCCCGAATAAATACTTTATACTAACCTCGTGTTAGCTCAAGAATCCGAGAAGGTATTTAGTATTCTTCTGGCAACAAGCAGTCTCTGTGACCGGTTCATCAATCTTCCGAGAACCCTTTTTGCGAAATATCAGCGTGGGAACTGCGTTTTCTCGGGTGAGGCATGGTAGAGTATCAATTTAGCGGAGACTGTCGACTGAATAGATGGGTATAACAGAAAAAAAGTCTGCTATAAAAAGAATAGCCAGGAAGAAAATGACAGATACATGCTTCGAATGATTTCATATCTATCAAAAAAATTCGAAATTGGTATGACATTTCGAGATAACGCTGTGTATTTTTTGTTATAAACTCCTAAACCAACTTCCTTGAATGCATGAATACCTCATTATTTGGATGATCCTCTTTAGGAATCACAAATGATCGCGAGAGACTAGGAGATGTCTCCGTTCGGTGGATATTGTTTTATTGCGATAAGGTTTTCGTTCCTTTAAGTTTCCACAGACGTGCTACAACAATGCTTGGTCGTTCCCGCTTACCATCAAGTGATTATGTTGCTGCCAAGATGGCAGCGATTCCTCTTACTGATTTACCTTCTAGCTTACCTTATAGGCTTTCAAATGAATGTATTAAAGTGTTCCTGAACTTGCGAGACGCCACTGGAGACAGATCCATGCTGTACATCGCACATCGACATCCTATACGATCCATTCGGTTAATTAAGATTAGGCGGCAAACCACTTGGCCATTTAGGCGTTGTACTTATAACAAAAAATAGAACTAATGTCTTGCATCCATCGTCAATGAAAATGCTAGTACTAGTGCACGAATTCTGTTTCAGTTTGAGGGCTGTGAACTTAACTCACTGACGTATTGAATGCTGTCTGAGGATGATAACGTTTCCTTATGACGGCTGCTTATAATGCGATTGCTCCACCAATCGCTCGGCGACGGTGTAACAAAGCGAATTCAAGTGGATGACATTTAAGCTTCTTATGAAATTTGTGTGAATGGTGCGGTGATGTTGGACGTCAGAATGTGTCATTATCTCTGCTACATCTAATCCTAATCTTCTAGGACGATGGAATGCTGAATGATTTACTGTTATTCTCCAAAATATATTTAGCTGACAAATTTCTTTCCTCATGCGTCTCATTCACTCAGTTATGCGTCGTTTAACGCTGCAGTGACGGGTTACATGGCATACAAAAAACACTTTAGAGAAAGCATCAATAAACAGAAGGACGCGTGTGGCGCAGGCCCACCAAACCTTCCATCCCTATGGGGTTGGCGAATTGGTACCAGACTTATCTGAGAGGATAGCGACACTGGTTCGAGACATCGGTGGGTAGGCCACTTCGAGTCATTGTAAAGGAGGTCAGATATGCACCAACCACCTCCACACAATGCCTAATGAAGTCGAATGCATGGCGCATCCCTCACCGCCGAGAGCTTTATCCTTTATCCCTTTATCACTAAACAGAAGCTGGGTTTCTGATAAAAATTTCCAGTGTCTATGTAAGAAGATTAATTAAGTGCTTTGGAATCTTAGAAAAGTATTAACGATTTCAGAAATCGTGTTCGAGAGGATTTGAAAGCTCCTGTGGTGGAGAAGAAATTATTCATTTGTCTTATTAGTTCTGATAACTCATTAATTTTATATAGATGTTAGTTTACCTGGTTGTGATCTACTTCTCGGCTTATTCTCCTACGGGCTCCTTGCTATCAATATCACAGCACACACATGCAGGGTGTGGTACACGTAATTTGTGTCCCACGTGTGGCAGACAAACAAGGTTTGAGGGATATGCACACGTGAATGTGCACACACTACACGCGGCATTCACAGCTTACATCGTGCAAATCGCAGCGATATATCCGAGCATGCAAGATATCACAGGCGCTTCATTTCCATGCCAAAACATGACTAACGGAAAATGTTTTATTTTCATTTGCCACTTAGAAATAGAAATGCACGAATGTCTTTTTGCAGAATCTTTCTTCGTCCTTTCATCTTGGCAAGCACCTTCGCCTTTAGGAGCATTTCCCAAACGAAGTCCTCACTAGCCTAAAAAACATCACTCAGATTGACTTTTAGACATGGTGTGAAAAAGATGTGGCGTTATGTTTGCGTTTATTTACCTATTTGTATCTGGATAGGGGAAAGCCAAAGCAAGGACTGGTGACGCGCGGGATAACTCGTTAGCCCGACAAAGGGTAGTCAGGGGTTCGAAGCTGGCCTGGCGTTCTGAGTTTTGCAAACATCTTAGTGTCGTTTTGGTTATATTTGCATCTTTGTGGCATGCTGTTCACATTATTGGGTTCTCCCATTATCCAGGGCTAGCGGAGATCTGGAAAGCCCTAGAAATAATTTTGTCTCAGTATTTGACTACTTGGAGAAGAGATGTTTGTTTTTCATATACTTATTCAAAAACTTCGGTAAATTTTAATGCTACATTAAGTTCTCAAGGGCGCGTGTGGTGCAGTGGTTGGAGGCGCCACTGCGACACGCACGTGGAATCGATCTCTGCGCCCATGGGCCACCAAGCCTTCCATCCCTCCGGAGTCGGCAAATTGGTACCAGACTTGTCTGGGAGGATAGCAGCACTGGCTCGATACATCGGCAATCCACCGCGAGTCATTGTAAAGGCCAGATATGCATTCAATCACCTCCAACGATACTTAATGAAGTCGAATGCATGGCGCATTCCTCAGGGATTGATCAACGCCGAGAGCTTTTATCCTTTCTACATTAACTTCTCAAAGCGTTTATCCTAAAGAAATATTATAACTAGGAAATATTCAGATACTTATTCATCAACTAAATTGGCCTTTTAGACACTTCGTAGTCGTTACTGTGATAGTAAGATTTCTGAAGATCAACGGATCCAATCGATTTATATCTTCAGGTTGTTGGAGTGTTTTACCCCCAACTTGTCAACAAAGCGCTAATTCTGACTTATATAGCATTTAGGAGTTACATAGATAAACGCTTAATTATGTAACCATTCTACTTAAATCTAACTCTTTTCATTCACTTCTATGGACAAACAACGAACCACTTGCAAGATCTCATGGAATTCTCTAGTACAAGCCATCTCGTTTGAAGAGGATTTCTCCTGTTCCCTTATAACCTCAGAAATCACCTCGGCGACGCGTGCCTGAAATATTATGTTTGAGCAAATGCTTACGTCTTTTAGGTGAAACTTACCTGAAAATTGCAGACCTCTGGCTCCGGCTCCCTATGGTTATGCTTTCTAGCGTCTGGCCTTCTTTGTTTGACTGATTTCTAGAAAATTTTTGAACTCATTGCTTTTCATAAAGAACTATATAACCAATAAGGAGGGAAACATTAGGTAAGAAAACATCACTAATTTGCCGATTTTTCGAAAAACCTCGGTGAGCATGGGGTTCAGAATCGAATTATTGATCGATTCTTTCTGTATTGCACAACATCTTTAACCATTGCGCTATACGTGCCCTTCTGACTAAAAGGCATATAATGGCTGCAAACACTACCAGGTGTTGGTTTGGTATGTTTTACGCAAATCCTTTGCTATTACACCGTCGTCACATCATAAACATACGGTTTACCTTACGTCTTCCGAAATTGATTGAAAAATTTTTACGTTATAAGGGGATTAAGGTACTTTTACAACGCAGTTGATCACTCTTCCCGCCATTCTTAATTCCGGCGCTCCTTCAGCAGATAGCGTTGATCCGGGCGGAGGAAGTCTACTTTTACTTGAAGACCTAAAGACTTCCTCCAATTTAGCTCACTAGTCTAATTTTCATTCGATGAAAACAAAACCGCATAAGTGAGACTTATCTAGTACTTCTACGGTTTGTAGACATAGATGAACTTTTTCGGATCATAGTTCCTGAGATTGAAACGTTCTACAGCTTATTTGTTGAAACTCAGAGGAAAAAACAAACGCTTCTCAGACAAAAATATCGTAAGTTTAAAACACGTGCGCTGACAGGTTCGCCGTGTCGGATGATTACAACTTGCTTATCTAGTAGTTGTGCCAGGAGATTGTGAGTTATGAACTTGACTCTCACTGTCTTTTTTTTTAGGTTGATAAACAGTTTTATTCGGCTAACGTTTCAACCTCTTCGTCTTCATCAGAGCCGACGATCTGAGTCGATAGTTTACCGTGCTTCTTCGGTGGCGTCTTCGCCTTCGTATCGAGTTGTGTCTTCATCAGCGGTCCATCTTTCGAATGAAGCACATTCACTCGGTGATGCTTTGTCTGGTGATCCAGTAACTTGTTTTTCTCAGACAATCAATCCTGCAGAATTCGGTATCATTAATAGCTAGCAAAGAGCAATAGTAATAATCCATCTCGGATTGCCTGCTCTGATGAAGATGATTCGAAACGTTAGCCGAATAAAGCTGTTTATCAAGCTCGTGTAAGGCCGTTAAGGAAAGAATACATGTCAATTAACAATACCCAGGTTAAGGAAAAGTCGGTTTTAAAATACGATTTTTTTTTCTATTCTACCAAAAAGCTGTATCACCATCTGAAATGAAAAAATGGCGATTACATTTACAGAGCATGGGAATATTGTGGTTAATTATATGAACTATCTGGACCGTTTCAACCAGTGACCACTAACCCAATGAACACCTTATCAGGTGAAAAAGCCATTGGCGTTGAAAATGAGGACACAACAGTAATCCAGATTGTACTTTAAAAAAAGCTCCCGGCGTTGATCGGTTCCTGAGGGATGCGCCATCCATTCGACTTCATTGAGTATCGTTGCAGGTGATTGAATGCATATTTGCCTTTACAATGGCTTCGCGATGGCCTGCCGATGTATCGAGCCAGTGCTGCTATCCTCCCAGACAAGTCTGGTACCAATTTGCCGACCACGGAGTGACGGAAGGCTTGGTGGACCATGGGATCGGGGATCGATTCCAGGTTTGTGTCGCAGTGGCGCCTCCATCTACTGCGCCAAATGCTCCCTTCCCAAATTGTACTTAAATTGCTTAAAACTTGTTATTCAAACAATTTTTGATTAAGCTGCACCTCTTACGATGCAAAGGATGAATACGTCAGTCGATAGATGTTTTTCAGAATAAATTTGAATTATTTCTAAAACTTCACTGGAACTCACCACAAACACCTCCTAGGAAAGCAATAATGAACGCTACTTGATGAGGGACATCATCATTTTGATCATTGCGATATGATACACGCATGATAGCTATGATAAGCGTATCCGTCTCAATCAAGAAATCCTCACAGGAAACCCGTTGGACTAAATTATTATTCGTATCGGCAAGTTACGCTTCACTATTCTAACTTATTGTTTACTGTCTACTCTTTTTAATGGCAGGGTATATATTGCGAAATATAAATTCAATGATGCTGAGATATTTGCAAAACTCCGAACCGCAGGTGTCGGTGGGGAACGAACGCGATGTTGTCCTTTCCGGCGAGTGATGCGTTCACCACCACACCATGCGGGTCGTTCGTTTCGCCTGTCTGTCAACTAGTCCTATCGATGTCTACCCTCAGCAATCACCCATCGGCGAGATTGACCTGGGAAGCCCAAATTGGCAACGAACCCAGTTAAGCTGAGGCTGTAGCTTTTCGGGAAGGACCCTCATGGTGTGGAGGTGAACGCGTTGCTCCCGGAAAGGGCAATGACGCTTTCGCTCCCCACTGCAGACACCTGCAGTCTGGAGTTTTGCAAATATCTCAGCATCATTGAAGTGATATTACGCTTCACTGTTAGATCAAAACACGATAGATGCAAAATATTTAGAAAAGTTAGGAAATAACTGACATGTGTAAACCATGAGGTTGAATGGTGGAACAGCATTCAGCTATTAACGAGTGAGCCACCATTAAGAAAAACAACATTAAAAACATGTTATGTGCAGTAATTTGTAATAACAAATGCTGCTCCAAGTAGCATGAAATACTTCAACAATAATGTCGAAGGCAGATACGGCAAGAGCAAGAGTAAGCGATTGACTTAATCACGCATAACAATTGAGGTCCCATTCCTTTTTCAAGTATACCTCTAGAATGCGTACTTGATACTTGACGGCCCGTCCTCACTAGTTGAACGGGCCCCAGCATAATCACCATTTTTTGGAGATTTGCTGGTTAAACCATTGTGGTTCCATGGAATCTCGAGGTCAGCCTGGCCAAAGTCTGCTCCAGGTCTTCACCACCATGGGCAATCGCAGCCCTTGTGGACCACAGGCAGATTTGCCACCACACGACTTTGATACCAGGACGGTGGCAGATCCTTGTATTGGTTTACTCCTTGCTAGGCTTCCTGATGAAAACGCCGGACCCCTTCTCAGCTTAGGAGACGCCACCGGAAAATGAGCGCTCCACAGTACATCGCAGTCCGACACACAGAAAGACCTCCCAGCCACGATGAGGTGGTAAACCATTGGGAGGGTGCCTCTAGAATAGCTTCCACGAATTCCTGGTGAATAACCTCTATTGCATCGCCTTGAAGAGCAATCATAACTTAACCATTTCATCACCATGCGTATTGATTTCAAATGGCATCGCTGCACGTCTCGGACTGTATATCTTGACTTCAATGCGCGCCCATTTTTTTGGGTTATTTTGCCATGCAGGGCTTTTAACCAGACCTTTTGCACTCATTCGATAGCTTGTCGAAGACAGATTTTATGCCGTAGTCGCTATGTTTTCCTATTGCACTATACTAACGAAAAGTATACCACCTTATGCTTTCGGAATAGTTAGCCTGTCTGCTCAGATTCCACGGCAGATCTGTCGGTACGTACGTAGTGAAGTCTAGAAATTAGAGACACCTTCTCCTTAGGACAAAAAGGCATATCACCGAGAAGACCACTGTAAATTTATTTGTAGTATACAGAAAGGTGCACATCTTCAAAGTTCACTTTTTTCAGTGGGAAAACTACCAAATTATTAAAACACATTTTTACTCCTAATGCTGTGAATCTTTGTTTAAGAAGCGGTTGTTTTACAGTGTACGACTACTAGAGAGAACTTATATGGATGGTAACAAAATACAGACTTTTGCAGAGTGGATTATCCGCTGAAATCACTATGAACAGATAATCATATCAACAATAACCAAGTGTATAAAAGAGCATCGCCAGGTGAGTATGGCTCATCCAAGATGCACAACTGAGGAGGACAAGGTTCGATGCGAGATGAAGAGCCCACTTTGAGAAGAGGAACAACTGTGGACCATCGCCAAGGATCGTCGGTTCCGATGAAGACGAAGATGTTGAAACATTAGCCGAATAAACATCTCGTATCAGCCTAGTGTAAGCTCAACAATATAAACACATATTGGTTACATGAATGTATATGTGGTGTATAGCAGGAGTAAGAGCAGATGGAGTGCGCATTCATCACTTTGTAGAGTACCTCTTTGGAAAAAATGTGCACACTATCTCATATGTTCCCAGCATCCTATTGATGCCGAAAAGCTTTTACCAAAAGTACTTTTTTAAACAATACTCAATTTATACAACCAGCACCAGCACCGCTTAGCAATTTACCCTACACAGTTACCATTGGTCAACGATTCACCAACTTCCTTAGATTTGTCCTTCTCCCACCTAATCAACACTTCTTACATTCTACACCAACCAACACTTAACACTTAATGCTTGAGTACTTGATCTGAGATTCAGGTGAATTCAAGAGATTTCCACTCTGTCTATATCTATTGTCTATTCTATTTCATGGTGTGGTATGTAGGGATAGTCCCATCTTCATTCCCCAGGATGAATGCCGAGTCGAAACCGAGCAACGACCCGAACGCAACTTTGTCAAAGCGCACCGTTTTTGAGATGCTTCCAATAAATTTTTCTTTCTATGAAAAAAGATAACGCTCTTAGCATTGATCAACCTCTTAGAAATCCGCCATTCGGCTCGGTTTCATTAATCATCGTTAGAAGTGAAAGCTTTGAAGGTGTAAGGTTAGAGCGTTAGGGGCTTAATACATAGGGGGTCTGGCCTAAGCATTGACTCACGGTGGCCTATCAGTGTACCGAGTTAGTATTGCTATCCTCCCACACCATCATGATACCAATTTGCCGACCCTCGAGGAATGTCAAGCATAGTGGGCCAGGGTTTTGGGATCGAATTGATGCGTATTGCAAGGCTGCTGTAACCGCTGCGCCATATGAGCTGCTTTCTGCCTATATTGATGTAAATCATCTTGTAATTATCTTCTATGGCCGCCACTTATCATTTGCCGTGTTGTGTGCATATAGCGCTCTTTCCACTTTTCATCTCTTGTAGGGCAATCAGCAACAATATGATGCAACTAGCCGCCTCAAGAACAGTGTAAAAGTAGGCGCCCGAAGAGCTAATTCGGGAGTTAGAGATGCACAGCAAGAACCACTCTCAATGAGACATCGTCGACATGCTCCTTTTGTTCGCTTCGAATGACGTCCGGTTCAAACTGCAATTTGATCTCCTCTCGGCGATTCTATCACCACGCAGACGTCGTAGACGGTAGTGCTCTGTGTGTGGGTACTGAGGGCGATGATATGCTGATCTAGCCATTGCGTTTCCACGGAGTCCCGAGGTCAGCCTAGCCGAGGCCATTTTTTGGTTCTCACAACCCAAAACAGTATCCACTCTTTTAGATCAGAGAGAGAGATTGGTCGCCATGCTACCAATTTGATACCAGGATTGTGGTGAATCTTGGTACTGGTTTATCCTCGCTGGGCTTCCGGTCGGAAACGTCGGCCTCATTCTCAGCTTGGGAGACGCTGCTGTGGGATGAACCGCCCGCTTTACATCGCAGTTCGACACACAGATATACCTCCACCCACGAGAACTAATCTTCTGGTATCAAGGAGCTTTAAGAACTGATGAGGTAAACTTCGTCTTAGTCGATTAAAGATACGTATATATACATATATCAAAATGCATATATATATATATATATATATATATATCCCTTAACGCCTCCGCATGGACACCGTAGCTCCACAGCGATTTGTTCCAAACGAATGTATGAACTCTAAAGCATCAATATTCAGTTCAGTGGCTTCTCGAGTTTTTTTCTGCTGCACTAGTAAGGATGGACACAACAGTCATTTTTCTTTACATTTAATAGTTCGAAGAAAGCACCCTGTTGAATGAATTCATTTTAGACCCGTACAATCTAAAACGCGATAGTTTGAAAAACATACCGTTTATAGCAAAATAAGCCCAAAAGATTTTAAACCTTTGAACCAGTGATAAACGTATAGTTCATGGAAAACAACAACAAATAATAGCCCGAAAGCGCTGAGCGTCAACAAAATAGTTGATCACCGATGTGATTTACTGGTTGACATCAGCAACATCGAGCTAAATTCCACACCATTGCGTAGACATGGGAACGTGAAGAAACCTCATACTCTCCGATCAAAATCAGATGTTCTTCGTGTCAACATGAGCACTACATGCCTCAGTCGTCCACTTCTGCTGTCAAATGAGTGACTAATGTTCAGACATTCGCTTGATCACTACAGGGACTAGTCATGAACGGAATTTAGCGAGCTTTTTTCGTTCCCTTCATTATCTCACAACCAAAGGAGCGTGTGTGACGTGTTCAGAGGCGGATTGCGACACACCACATGGAATCGATCCCAGCGCTCATGGATCACTAAGCCTTCCATCGCTCTGAGGTCGGTAAATTGATACCAGATTTGTCTGGGAAGATAGCAGCACCAGCTCGACAAATCGGTAGGCCACCGCGACTCATTGTAAACGGCAGATTATGCATTTAATCACCTCCAACGATACTTAATGAAGTCGAATGCATGGCGCATTCCTCAGGGACTTATCAACGCCGGGTGCTTTATCTTTTTTTTTTACCTCGCAATCACGCGGAAAATCGTCTCCGCTATGTTTTTGTACCCTATGCGTCCCTAGTAGGGTACTCAGTTTTGCTTTTCATTTGACGTGGTGGGGGGCATGGCAAATTTGGCCGAAACAAAGTCCCGTTTGTCTTGCCTTTCATTAGCGATGAAATAAGTGTAACGATAAAGCGATGCTTGAAAAGGGCAGGTCTAGAGGAATCGGTAGCAATAACTGAAGTACCACCGAATACACTTCGTTGTCAATTAGTTCGTAACCGCCTATGCGACCGTCTATTTGGAGCACAAAATTGCGTAATCTTCCCTTATGGCAGGAACGGTGACTGCATGAGTTTAGGTGCGATATACCTGAAATCCAGCAAGCGCTGTTTTGGCACATACTTTCTGTATTTACGAGCTGTATTCATGCACGCGCGTGTGGGTGCGTTTTAGTTTATGCGGATTGTGTTCTACTAGTCAATTCGGGCAAAAACCTGCAATCAAGTGACAGGGAAGTATACAGAAAGCGGAAATTGTCGCCTCCAACAAATAAGCTCCATGCCCACTCTGGGAGAGCTTGACAAACTACCCATGAGTATATCCAGCCCCTACGCTCAAAGCCCAGCCAGCTATACGTGGTTATTAAAAAAAGCTAAAAGCAGTAAAAGAAACAGGCCTCATTTCCCTGACCACGAAAGAGCCCCCAATTTCGCAGCCTTGGATAGGACGAGTACGGAAAGGCTGCTAAAATCTCAGGGCCAGTGGAAGCTGCTTGATCACGAACGAAGAACTATGGTGACGATCTGTACCCACAATGCACGTACACTTGCATCCGAGTCCTCGATAGAAGACTTGCTCATGCAAGCAAGAATGATATGGTACGACATCAGGAGCCTGTCCGAGACAAGACGACGCCACCTATTCATTGCCGTGACAGCAGAGAAAAACCGTTTCTCGGAATATGCGACAGTAGAGGAGTCCGCGACATAGGCATTACCGTCAACACGAATTTGTCCATGGACATAGATCCATTCGAACAGCTAACAACCCAGATCGGACTTTAGAAAGATGTGGACCAATACCTCCTTTGACAATCTTCGTCGTTTATGCGCCGACATCAAACTATGACGAAGAAGAAGTCGAAGCGCTCCATCTGGTCTTGAAAAAGTTCTACAGAGAAGACCATACATTCTTCAAGGTCATCATTGGAAATTTCAACGCCACGATTGGACCAAGCAGAACGTCTGAAGAACATCATATTGGGACCCACAATTAGAATGGAACGAACAGGGTGAGCAGTCATCTGAGCTTATGATGATGATCAAGGCCGTCCATAGTGATTCGCAATTTTAGAAGCCCCACCTTCAACGCTGGACGTGCGAGTCTCCCAATGGAGAGTACCATAACGAAAAAGACCACACCATAATAAATATAGGGTTTTGGGCAACCGATGTAGCTGTTGTCCCAAAATTCTACACGGGATCAGACCATTGATTCCTTCGTGCTAGATTCTATTTTTCGCGGAAGGGAGAAAAAGCCACAAAATTCAAAAATCGAAGTCCCAGAACCACCACAAAGTGAGACTTATTCAATTCATTAGTCGGCTGTTGAAAAGATGCCGTTGTCGATAACATCGACGAAGAATACGATCTGCTCATTCAATATTTTTTACATTAGCGCTATTAGAGCTGAGAGTTCGAAAGTGAACAAGAGACGTCGGTCTCCAAAATTTCTCGAGCCGATACAACAGCGTGGAATAACACGAGCTGTACGCGCCCGAGAACTAACATAGGAATTTGCAAAACAATGCCGACAGACGATAAAAGTAGATCTTAAAGAGAGAAGAGCAGCAGTAATGGTCGAAGCTGCAGGGGCTGGGAAAAGCATTTGCAAAGCTCACCGAAGCTTCGCCAATTCCAAGACCAAGATGATTGCACTCCGACACCGAGACGGAACACTTACAACATCCAGAAAGGCAATGGAGAAAATCATCAACGATTACTACTCAGATCTCTTCGATAGCCACGTCCAGCTTCTGTCATATGAAATAGAGGAGGATGGATATGTTGTACGACTGGTTCTCGCTTCCGAAATCCGACATTCAATTTCATTGGTGAAAAATCGAACAGCACCAGGACCGGATAGGATAAGATCAAAACACCTGAAGAACCTTCCGCCAGCCCTCGTAAACACATTGGCTGTTCACCTGCTGCCTATCTGAATTCAATGTTCCTGCTCAGTGGAAGACCAGCAACACCGTGCTGTTGCTCAAAAATGAAGACCTACACGATATCGGTAACCATAGCCAATCTACTTGCTGTCTGTCGTCTACAAACTTTTCACTCGAGTCAACCTAAACAGGATTGAGAGAACAGTAGAAGAATGACAGCCAAGTGAGCAAACAGGGTTTTGAAAAGGATTTAGTACGATGAACCACATCCACACGATAACAAGACTGACTGAAGTGTCGCGAGAGTACAAAATACTGCTCTGTCTAACTTTCATCGATTTAAAAAAGGCCTTTGATTCAAGTGAGATAGAAGCAATCATGGAGTACCTGGACAGCTAGGGCGTCTCTGCTCAGCATATGAAGATTCTTTGTCTTATATATATAAAAACTTCACAACCAAAGTATCACCGTTCTACAAAGATATTAACACTGACTTCAAAAGAGGGGTGAGGAAAAGCGATACTATCGCGAAAATTATTTACCGCCACCCTCCACATCGTCATGTGAACATTGGAATAAAACAATATGGAAGTGAAAATCGATGGTCGGCAGTTACACTATCTTCGCTTTGCTGATAACATCGTACTTATGACACTAAGCCTTAGCCAAGCGGGACTTTGATAAAGTCTGTGGAAAGATTGGTCTTCGACTAAATCTCGCAAGAACGATGTTCATGAGGAACGGAATGGTTTCGTATGCCCCATTCACGCTCAACGGAACCAATATCTCCGAATTCTCCAGTTGTGTCTATCTAAGTCGGGATACCAAAATGACGAACGACTTTCTCCAGAGTTGAGTAGTCGGAAACGAGCAACATGGGAAGTTTTTATGAACATTGGAGATGTAATGAAGAAAACAAAGAAGTCTCGAGTGCGCTAACGTATGTGCCAGAAGCGTGGTGGCAGCGCGAGCAGGATGAAAGATCGCCCAGCGTTATCGAACGCGCAGTCGAAAAGACGATGCTAGGGGTATTCCGTTTCACACAAGTAAAGGAATGGAACCGAAGCTCCGACCCGCGTCAACGATCAGAAATCAAGGATGCCGTCCTATACGCCAAACAGTCGAGGATAAGTTGGGCCGGACACATAATGCGTATGAATGACAACCGATTAACAAGAGCCGTTAGTAACTGAAAACCTCGGAACGTCAAATATGCTGCATAAATGCCACCTGTGGCGGCGCTGAGGTCCAACTTTATATGAATACCAAGTCGTTGTAAGCATTAGTCCTTGTAGCTGCCATGCGGGTCTTTTTCCGTAACTGTCGTAAACAACCTCGAGTTTGGGTTACAATAATTTATAGTAGTAACAACTGTACAATAATAATATCTGATATGGGGTTAGATGGGTATATACGAGCGAGATTGAAATGAGAACAAGCGATGCCACTGAAGGAAGTTAGGTGGATATCGGAGTTGGAGCACTGAGGAACTAAGGGACTAGATGAATACTGTCGCACGCTACCAGCACTTGAAGACGAATCCCTGTGCCCTCCCTGTCTTACTTCTGTAGTGGGTGGAGCTTTGCCAGAGGAAACTAAAGACAGTAAAGACAGAGTTTAGAGAGGGGTTCTAAAGTTTTTTTTTCTACTGGCACAATCTGATAGAGCCACATGTGAAAGGGCGCAGCTGCTCGTTCGGAAACTTTAGGACTGCAGATGCTGGAAAGTACATACAACTGACTGCTGCTGATTCAGTGCCCAACTGTCGGACAAAGAAAAGCAGTTTGTTGAAAGAAGTCGTAGAATCCCTTTCCAGCCACCTGCGAGGCAACTGCATGATATAGTGGCTAAGAGGCAATTATGAGAAGATGCGAAGATAGATTTAAGATAGTTACAGGTGAATAAGAAACACACACCAGTATAGAAAATAGGAACAAGGTCACCAGACACAATATTCAAAATGTTTTACATAGAGAAGGTTCCTATGTTGGTGAAGAATGTCCTTTATACCACCGATCCGGTGGTCAAAGTTCTTGATGAAAACTCTAGAGGAAAGATATAAGGTTCAACAAGTCCCTAGAGTCAAGTTCTTTTTGGTAAGATTCCATACAAAATAAGACCAGCAGGAAATGCGGTCAGTTTAACAATTCCGGAGTAAAAGCTAAGGTTATTAGGACGGATGTATTCGTCAATAACCTTTTCCGTCTTCTAAACAACTACTTTTGGTTTTGTTCTTCATTGTTGGATTCCTTCCACCCCTCTAGCTTTTCTTCTGTTGCTTTCAAAAAGCAAAGCTGAACATCACGCTTGCTCATCGAACCACCGATCAACTGAGTTTGCTTCAGCAACCATCTAATGGTGTGGTATATCCAGTAACGAAATCGCTTCTGTTACCGAAAACTGTTCCAGCATGTTCATGAGTAATCTGCTACTTTATTAATTGCAAAGACCTTGGTGATCTGAACATCTGCTGCAGAAGAACGTCCACAGTGGTCTGAGAAATGCGTGTAGTCTTTGTCCGGTACCTTGTTAGGCTACCGCTTTTGTTTTCTGTGGAAAAAGAAACAACGATTGGAAAAGTTAGTCTTGCTGTGATATTGTCTTCAGATTGACATCAGGAAGAGGCAGAAGGGCTTTACTGGTGATTGGTTCTTTGTTGTGAGAACCAAAGAATTTATTCCTCCTTCTGGCTTTAATCAACACGAATGCAACCACAATGGTGCTGAGATATTTGCAAAACTCCGGACTACAGGTGTCTGCTGTGGAGAACGAACGCGATGTTACCCTTTCAGGGGTCTAACGCGTTCACCACCACACCATGCGGTTCTTTCGTTTCGCCTGTCTGTCACTTAGCTCTATCAATCAAGGCCATCTGCAATCACATAGCAATACTAGCTAATGGTGTGCGTAATCGTCCACTTATTGATATCCAATCATGGCAACAACTCATGAAATCAACGCTAATTTGCCTAGTGACTACCAATGTCAGCACCAAAGTAGTGAAGTGATCACCTATAACCTGCAGTGTCGTTATCGAAAGTGGATAATAAATAGCAACGCAGTGAGATTTAGAGAGGAACAATGCCTAACAAAAGAACCAAAGCGTTAGGTCCCGGCGAGATTCGAACTCGCGTTACTGGATTCAAAGCCCAGGGTGTTAACCGCTACACTACGGGACCACCAACAACCCACTGCGGAATTCACAGTGTCGTCACTGCGGGTCGCTCATAGCAAGGAATACTCTGATGTTCAGAGAGATGCAATGCTTAGCAGAAAAATCACATCCTGAGGATTCGGCAAGATTCGAAATCACGTTACTGGTTGCAAACTCCGCGGAGTTCACCGCTGCACTACGGGAGCAACATTTGAACGCATCGCTGCTTAGAAAGTATATAAAAAGTAAAAAGAAAAAAAGTTGGCAAATCAATATGTCTCCACCCACCGTATGATAGAATGCGTCTGTGTCTTCGTGACAGGTGTGCAAAGATGCGGAAAGTGCACGTCACCGGCGACGTATTGACAGCGACATGTAGACAATTCGTCGGTGGTTATGGTCTTTATTTAAGTGAACACAACCATAAAAGATGCTAAGATTTCAGGCCTCAAGTATTTTTTTGTCCCAATCCATTTTTTCATACAACATGGTCTCCTCAATCCTAAAAAAAAACTGCTAAAGATGTCGAAATGATAACGTTTGTCAACTAAATGTTTGGTATCCTATATATTATCTCCTGTTAAAAACAATACACAAAGAAAATGCAGCGTCAATATGAAAAGCTCTGAAAAAATATTTAACTATAACGACATGGTGCGTGTGGCGCAGTGATCGGAGGCGCCACTGCGACACGCACGTGGAATCGATCTCTGCGCCCATGGGACACCAAGCCTTCCATCCCTCCGGGGTCGGCAAATTGGTACCAGACTTGTCTGGGAGGATAGCAGCACTGGCTCGATACATCGGCAGGCCACCGCGAGTCATTGTAAAGGCCAGATATGCATTCAATCACCTCCAACGATACTTAATGAAGTCGAATGCATGGTGCATTCCTCTGGGATTGATCAACGCCGAGAGCTTTGTCGTTTTTTATAACAACATGGATATCGTTGAGTTGCGCAGTCTCGAATGCGAAGCAAAACCTTCGTCTATAGAAGAAAACGCATCATATTTGACTGCGCACAGCACCATTGTCCGTCGAATTTCAGATTCCCTGGGCTCTGCAATTATCTTCTGTCTGCAACTATCTAATGAAGGAAATTTTGACGATTCAAACCAATTAGCAAAATACTGTGAATTTGTCCTGGCTCACCACCATATGGAGGTCACTCGTCAGCGGTTTAGCCCATTTAACCAGTAGCAACAGTAAAAATGACAAACTCCTACTGTTAAAACGCTGTGTATCAGCGAAGGAATTCGGACCCTTAGAGGATATTTATCCTCGCAAAAACATCCAGAAAACAAATCGATCCGAAATATGTGATATCGTTTTCGCTTAAGGGATGCGCGCCTACAGCGGATGCTGGGTGATGTTTACCCAAACGCTGTCAGTTATTTCTTAACTTTAAGCTGAATTGCAAACTTGCTTTGTCTTGTACTTGTAAGAACACACATACTAGTAGAGAGACAGGCGAAACGAAGGGCCCGCATGGTGTGGTGGTGAGCGCGTTACTCCCCGGAAAGGACCATAGCGCGTTCGTTCCCCACCATAGACACCTGCGGTCCAGAGTTTTGCAAATATCTCAGCTTCATTAAAGACACATGCTAGTATCCAATAATGCTCTTGCGTCTACTGACCGTTCAGCGATTAATGTTAAACAGATTATCAGTTGTGTAGACGAGTCTGCGGACAGAATAACATTACTTTTAACCCTAATGCTTACCTAGTTCTTGAAACTTCCACCCTATCTTACCAGCATTCAGATGTTCTTGTACGGTCTACATAATGTGCGTGCTAGCTGCACTTTCGGATTATAGTATTTCGACGCTACTATCCTTTACACAAACGTATCAAAAGGTTCTGCTGTGCCTGACATCTTCGGGCTCTTTATGCAACACCATGGAGCAGAAAAAAGGAAGCTTCTAGACTCAGCAGTTTATGAGCCTTGTCAAAGGGTACCTAAACTGCTCAATATAGTAAGATCCCTTTTAAGCTACCCTTCATATCAAATGAAGTAAGTTGCCATTAAGAGATGCTTAAGAAAAAGTGGTCTTAAAAATTATGTAATGACTATTGATATCCCACCCAGTCAATACCCTACGCCGTTAGTGAGTTCGAAACTATCTCTGTGATCGGTTGTGTAGCTCAGAAAATTGTATGATCTGTCTTAACGGGAGAGACGGGGGTTGCATGAGTTCAGGGAGTAGTATACTAAATCTCATGCAACGTATGCGTTGAGGAATATATTGAGGAAACGGGTAGACCACTTTCTGTCTGCATAAAAGAACACCAAGATGGGAAAGTTAGCATACATCAAAACACTCCTCTTGGTACGTATAGGGCACAAAAGCACAATGGCGATGATTTTAAAATGACTGTGCGGATCCCAGCGCAGGAATCGAAAACATCAAGGATCAAAACTCTTGAGGCGTTGTGGATAAATTTCAAACCGGAAAGGCGAATGCCTCACTATCACACGTAGCCTGGCGCCCTATTTCAAAATGATATTTTGATCCTTTGGTGAGTCTCGCTCTCGACCCTTCGTGAACAACGCGTGGGCCAGTCCCACTTGTAACATCACAGTGAGTAGCCTTTCTGTTCAATGTGGTGTAGACTTACACTTGACCGTAGCATCCTAACCGACCATCTATTTAAAAGCTTGATATTCATTAATGCTTTAGCCTTTTTTCTCACCGAATAGTTAAAGTATTCTAATATAAAATACGTCCAGGATTTGAGGAAGGCGAAATCGCCGAAACTTCAGCCATCGACCAACAACACCAACAAAAACAAAACAACGACAACGAAGACCTACACCAACCTCGCATTAGCTAAAGAAAATCAGTTTGTAAGATCATATAAATAAATCTGCTCAATATTCAGATGATCGTAAAAGCATTTCGCAAAAGTAAGAGCGTTGGTTATAGGAGAACGGCTGGGACTAGGCGACCGATCCTTGGACCCAGCTTTGTCCTGGCTTTTATTGTTAATTTTCATCACCAGTAATAAGTCTATGGTCGTTACTCCACTGCAGTTATATAGATGATTGTTTTGTTAACTGCTCCACACAAAAGGAGATGGACAAATGCTTTGGGTTATTAAACGAACAGTGAGAGTGCATAAAAATTATCCGAGATAAACGGTAATAAAACTGTCTTCCATTTCATAACGTTCCAATTGACATATCCGATAATGATTAAATCATCAACTGGAACCGAAACCCCAGTGATTGAAAATACTTAGAACTAGCTGAGAGACGGGCAAAACGAAGGACCTGCATGGTGTGGTGGTGAACGCGTTACTTCCCGGAAAGGACAATAGCGCGTTCGTTCCCCACCATAGACACCTGCGTTCCAGAGTTTTGCAAATATCTCAGCAACGCTGTGGTTGAAAATACTTATTTATTACTTCTCCTCTCACCACTCGCACATCAAAGTGCGCTTGCACTTTTGCGTGGGAGGATTCTGTAGGAAGAATTCTTAAAGCTGTCATGACAAATAGTAATTCTCGATGGATACGAAGCTGTAGCTCGTCGGGATGGTTGTGGAAGAGAAACTATGCCAATTTTGTCGAGTGCAACTCTCGTTTATCCTGCTCTTTAATTCGAAGGGAATAAGTGGAGCGACAAAACGTTGCCTAGAAACGGACAGTGTAAAGAACTCGGTGGCGATGAGTGAAATGCCGTCGAGAACTTTATGACGCCTGTTAGTTCGTAACCGTCTATATGACCATCTATACACGAAGCAAAATTGCTCAATATGCCGTAACGATGAAGAAGATGATTGCATGAGTTCGGGTACAGTTCATCCAGAGAGTGTGGCCAGGAAAATGTTGATGAAGCGCGAAGGCCACTATTTGGCCGTATAAAAGAATGCCTGGACAGTAAATGTAAAGCAAAACAGAATAATCTACTAGACGCGCATAGACCACTTGTCACCTCTATCATCTGTAGTCTCGTTGATCGTAGAATAACTTGAACGGGCACCAGTAAATCTTCCATTTCTCCCTGCCACGTGCACGAGTCGCATAGTGGGTTCTGCTCGCTCAAGGGACTCGTCGAGCATCATATCTTTCTTCTAGGCTTTACGTGAAGAACTCTCACCATCGGGTCGGTGGTCTTCCTGCAGTACGTTTGACACCCCGAGGAATCCAGTCCCTGACGACTCTTGTCCATCGGTTGTCATTCATACACATTATGTGTTCGGTCCACTTTATCTTCGAATGTTTGGCGTACAGAATGGCATCTTTGATTTCTAATCATTGACGCAGGTCGGCGCTTCGGATCACATCCTTTACAAGTGTGGAACGAGATACTCCTAGCATCGTCCTTTCGACTGCGCATTCGATAACGCTGAGTGATCATTCATCCTGCTTACGCAGCGATCAGGTTTCTGACGTATACGTTAGGGCAGGAAGAACCGTTGAGTCGAAAAGGTGGGCACAGAGTCGGGTGTTCTTTTTTCTCTTTACTACATCCTCAATGCTCTTGAGAGCTCCCAAGCCGCTCGTTTCCTTCTGCTTAGCTCTGGAGCTAAGTCGTTCATCATATTGATTTCCTGACCTAGATAGACATAACTGGAGCATTCGGAGATATTCGTTCCGTTGAGCGTGAATGGGGCAAACGAAACCATTCCGTTCCTCATGAACATCGTCTTCTTTAGATTTAGTCGAAGACCAATCTTCCCACACGCTTTATCAAAGCCCGCAAGCATACGTTCCGCTTGGCTAATGTCTGGTGTCATAAGGACGATGTCTTCAGCAAGGCGAAGGTGATGTAACTGCCGACCATCGATTTTCACTCCTACATTATTCCATTCCAATGTTCGCATGACGTTCTGGAAGGTGGCGGTAAATGGTTTTGGCGAGATTGTATCGCCCTGCCTAACTTCTCTTTGGACCATAACGTTAATATCGTTGTAGAATGGTGATATCTTGGCTGTGAAATTTTTGTACAACTCACGCACGTGGAATCGATCCCTGCGTCCATGGCCCACCAAGCCTTCCATCCCTCCAAGGTCGGTAAATTGGTACCAGACTTATCTGGGAGGATAGCAGCACTGGCTCGCGATACATCGGCAGGCCACCGCGAGTCATTGTAAAGGCCAGATATGCATTCAATCACCTCCAACGATGCTCAATGAAGTTGAATGCATGGCGCATCCCTCAGGGATTGATCAACGCCGAGAGTTTTATCCTTTATCCTTTTTATCAATAAACAAGTCTTGTGGAACACGATCGCTACTGCCCGTTAATACCCACTGAGAGATATAAGCTATTCATCTAAAGGTGTTATAAATGCTGTGTGAAGAAAGGGTTATCAGCTGTATTTTTTGAAGACACTATGAAACTCGTACTTTAGAAACAGAACCAACTCTGCAACGAGCCCGTTTCCACATCGGTAGCATGCAATTTGATCAAGATGAGATCTCACGCATCAATGAATACCACGAGGAGAAGCTGCCATATTTGGCCATGGGTGCATTTGAGTCAACATTCTGTTATTAGTTCTTCGTTTTACAATGATGGTTCCACTAGTTCATAATCGATTGCAGCCTCTTTATATGGTTATAGTGACTTGATACCTTTTCCATATTTGTATTGTTTCTGTTCTTAATTCACTTGTGCGGAAGAACAACGGCGATTAATCTCTTTCACTCATTCCGTTCCAGCATGACAATGAGAGTTTTTGGTCTTAACTGAGAAATGAGTGGAAGTCTTCCATCTTCTTTCTTGAGCCATTTCCACTTCTTCTTCCAGCACTCGTCTAATGAGCATTCCTAATCATTGCGCCGAAGCTGTCACCGAGCAAGCAACGACGGTCATGTTTGCCTTCAGCTGCTGTTACTCATTCCTGTTCATTATTCATTACTACTCATAGTCATCTCAATCATACAAATGCTTCATCACTAGCCCATTTTCATACCAAATTACACTATAAGCGATTAAATGTGTGAAATTCTTCGTCTATAGAATATCATATTCATGGTAAGATTCTATGCTCACAGTCCTTCTGGAGTTTTTCCTCACACCTTTTCTTTCTATTCGCAGCCATATCGATGAGACGGATGCTTAATCATTAGTCCATTTCCATATTGAATTATCTTAAAAGCGATTATGTGTGTGAAACTCATCTCTGGAAAAATTACACATTCACAGGAAGATGCTGTGGTAAGAGTCTTTCTATTACTTTACTAACTGGACCTTCTCTTAACTCGGCGTCAATAATCTTTGTAGTTCCTTGGTTTCTTTGGCGTGCACGAGGTTGTTATATATAACGTAATAAGACAACAGGTCGTGTAACAGCCTCATGTAAACTGAACAATCCATCTTTTTAAACATCTTGTATATCTTTTCTTTTTCTTTTCCTTCTTTTCTTTCTTCACTTTTGATCATCTTCTTAAACAAACTCCCCTTTAAACACCTACTGTAAGTACCGTATCCTTTTCAGAGCTAAATCATAATCTCCGGAATTTTTCCATTTTTGTTTTTCTGTAATCGTTTCTACTCCGTTACCCTTAAGGGTTTTTCGATTTCGAGGCAAGTTTTTGGAAGCTCTGTCCAGTTATTGTTCTACTGGAAAGTACAATTCTATCCACAACTTTCGCATAGCGAAGCTTCGTTGAAACAGTGACGAAGTGAATGCTGAGGTAGAAAGATAAAACGATCGCGAAAGACTTTCATTCCATTTAGAACTAATCACGATTTCTGGTAAACTCTGAAATTCTGCTGACCAGAAATTTTTTCTAACTGAAACCGAACTCGCAGGTTCCCTGAGTTTCATAAGGGTCATCGATGAACCTAGTAGGGGTTCAGATGAGCTACACTTTCCACCTAATAATGTTCAAAGGGAAAAATGAAAAAAAGTGGAAGGGCACTTGTCGATGATAACATTTCGACACAGTTGCCCTTCAGAATGTGTCCATTGACGAAGTTTCTGGAAGCTCTGTCCAGTTATTGTTCTACTGGAAAGTACAATTCTATCCACAACTTTCGCATAGCGAAGCTTCGTTGAAACAGTGACGAAGTGAATGCTGAGGTAGAAAGATAAAACGATCGCGAAAGACTTTCATTCCATTTAGAACTAATCACGATTTCTGGTAAACTCTGAAATTCTGCTGACCAGAAATTTTTTCTAACTGAAACCGAACTCGCAGGTTCCCTGAGTTTCATAAGGGTCATCGATGAACCTAGTAGGGGTTCAGATGAGCTACACTTTCCACCTAATAATGTTCAAAGGGAAAAATGAAAAAAAGTGGAAGGGCACTTGTCGATGATAACATTTCGACACAGTTGCCCTTCAGAATGTGTCCATTGACGTGGAATAGTAATTTTCGTTAACACCAAGATGTTTTCGCTTTCCACTGTATGGGATTATCATAGGAAATTCATTGTGTTTTGTCATTTCCGTTGCCATTTCTATTGCTCCACAGTGAAGGCCGTCGAGATCGTTATTTCTCACCTGCACAAGCATGAATGCAACCATGAGTGAATACATCAGCGATACCCTCTAGCGCTCCTCGCTTTATCTGTACACTTGGATAACTGATGCACTTTAAGAGTTGAAAGCTCCAGCTACCTCTCTGCTTTGTAGTCCTAATGTATAAATAGTTTTTCTAGAACATTCAAGGGGCGCGTGTGGCGCAGTGGTTGGAGGCGCCACTGCGACACGCACGTGGAATCGATCCCTGCGCCCATGGCCCACCAAGCCTTCCATCCCTCCGGGGTCGGCAAATTGGTACCAGACTTGTCTGGGAGGATAGCAGTAGTGGCTCGATGCATCGGCAGGCTACCGCAAGTCATTGTAAAGGCCAGATATGCATTCAGTCACCTCCAACGATACTTAATGAAGTCGAATGCATGGCGCATCCCTCAGGGATTGATCAACGCCGAAAGCTTTATCCCTTTTTTAAAGACATTTACTCAGTTGTTAGATTGGTTAAAATCAAAATTTAAGAAAACTGAAGACGAGCTATTAGTTTCTAAGTCTTTCGACGCAGTGGCCTTTGCTGGAAACTACTACGATACATTAAGGGTCAGCATCGTGTCATGCTAGCCCCCACTTCGTTTCCTTAATCAATTCGTTAATTGAAAGCCGAATCGAGACAAAGAATAGTGGAAAAATTTGTCTCATCAGCTCCAAGAAATCAGAACGTTGTCTTCGTAGAATGGCAAAGGTTACATTTTGTTTGCTATGACTTGTATATTTCGATGATTTTCTCTAATTTATAAAATTTATTACAGCCAATTCTTTTGTCTATACCACACGTGGCTTGTACATGCGGCAAACTGTTAATTGACTATTAAAGTACTGTCAACTCCTGTCAACTCCTGTCGTTTGAGTCTCCACTGGGCAAATGTGCTACATCCAAATTTTCAATTCAGCTATGTTTCACCCTTTGTTGTTTTCCAGATCCATTTTCCAGTAGTAGCCTAGAAGATCCACACTGTTGCTTTTCTTATTTCGCTTTTCAAATAACCGTATGACGAACTACAAAGGGAACCTACAACGTTCGGTTGTGTGGTTGAGATCGAGCTGTCCTGCAACAGTTATGACAGCGGCAACTTCATTTAGCAATCGATTCCAAACCTAGCGTTATTGCTACATCCTCTAAGCTTCAGTTTACATTTTTGGAGAGTAGATTCGTTATTTATTGACAGGAAACTTGTGTCTATTGTTTCTTCGAGTGCAGTAAAAACGACCGCGAAGGCCGTTTCGTACTATTTCTTAACTCAGTTTTCATTGCTAATTTTACCCATAAACTCTTATTCCGCTTTATTGATTTCTAACTAAAATTTGTTAATGTTGTTGTCAATGGCTTTGTGATTGTTTCTAAGTGGCTCAGGAATGAGTCAGACTCGCTAATGCTGCGAAGGGATAAAGGATAGAGCTCTCGGCGTTGATCAATCCTTGAGGGTGCAGCATGCATTCGACTTCATTAAGTATCGTTGGAGGTGATTAAATGCACATCTGGCCTTTACAATGCCTCGCGATGGCCTTCCGATGTATCGAGCTAGTGCTGCTATCTTCCCAGACAAGTCTGGTACCAATTTGCCGACCCCGGAGGGATGAAAGGCTTGGTGGTCCATGAGCGCGGGGATCGATTCCACGTGCGGGTCGCAGTGGCATCTCCAACCACTGCGCTACACGCGCCTTCGTTGCGAAAGGAAATTAAAGAAATATCTTAAGCACTGTAGGTGTTGTGATATCATGTTTCATCGAGTAATTTTAACAAGCGTTACATAACAACATTCCTTCTCTGTATCCTTGCAGAAATTCCCAGTTGATTCCATTCTTCTAAAGTACAGAGGAGGTGTGAAATTTGTCCGGATTCTTCAAGAGGTTTGGCTATGGCGTCCGTAGAGTTCATGTCATCGCCCAACATCCCTCAAACTCATTAATAACAGCTCTAGTTTCACCGGTTGTAGCTCAAAAGCATTTACGTGAGCAGAACCTGCTTGCTGAGATAAATCTGTCGTCCCTTAGTTAGCCTACCTTCTAGTCCTTGACGCTTTTGGTCTCTGGTACCGGATAAGCTCATAAAGCGCCACATAGCCTTGACTTTGGCTAATGGTTTCCAGACATCGCAAATGAAAGATCCGTGGTAGGTTTAATGGTAATGTTGTGCATGGAATCATTATTAGGTACTAGATCATATAAACGCATTAGAACCCAGGATCGACTTTCTATTAACCTCGACATTGGATTATGAATTCGTCGTTTTCTCTCTCAGCAATCGCGAGGTTGTTAAACAGCATACGTTTGCTGCCATACAATAACACACATACAATACAATCGTAGCTGACGTTTCGGCAGAATTGCCTTCTTCAGAGACTGGAAGGGTACTTTAATACAAGCATTAGATATTTCGCGCTATGATTAGCGATGCCGTCGGTCAAGAGACAAAGGCTATAGTTCGATCCTTGCTCCAGCGCTCTCTTCCAATCTACATAGGAACGCTTTAGCTCGACTATTTACACGATTGGAAGGACAGTTGACTCCACCAGCATTCTACAAAATTCATATAGAAGAAGAGATCCCCAAGAACCAATTGAAGCAACACTCAAAACTTTCGATGGTCATCGTGGAGAATGAAGGGGAGAAAAAGCGAATCGAACGCATAATGTGCTGAGATGGCTACAGTAGACGCGATGACGGGTCATGTAAAATGAAGTATTAAAGAAACACTATGTTTGGGGATAAATACGCGAATAGAAAAGGTGCGAACTTTGTAAGGTTTTGAATGGCTAGCAAATTTTTACTGTTGACATTGGAAAAATAGCTATACTAGTTACCCTATTAATTTTTATGATCTGCAAGTTAGGTAGCTCCTTCGATTGTGAAAGGTGGAAGACGACCTGTGTTTAAAGTGACAAGTGAGATTTAATATCTTTGTCTGACCATAGGAGCACTTGCATTACTTGGCGTTAGGCGGTGATCAACTATTTAAAAATAAAAAAGCACTCCAGAAATAAAAAGACAGCTGCTTTTACAATGCTCACAAGCCCATGGCTTGACCCACCCTGAAAAAACAAGGCCTCGCTGATCCCACTGTGGTCAGCAAGTTCTTGCTAGACTTGCCCAGGAATAGGCTCCCTTCGAAACATTGCAGCTGCTAGTCGTGACAACCTTTGAGCGCCTTAGAACGACAATGCCGGTGTTCCAAAAATAGTCGACCATTGGCCACATTCAGAAGCCCAACAATGTTTAAGCTGGAGGTGAGCCTATTCCTATGTGAAATCTAAGTACACCATGGATACACGGATGATGAAACGTTTCGAACGAAAGGAGTGCTCGAGCCCTAACAATATGTGATGCCGGGTGATTTAAAAAAATTGCCTGCTGACATAGGGACTGTTAACAGGATTCCTCGTTGAAGAGGGCCAAAATGTCTGTCTTAAATGATATTTGTATGGAAACATATAGAGAAACGGCAGCTGCTGGAGCCGAGTACGGGTCTGCCAGTAACGCATGTCATTCTGTGGAGACAGTTCCAGAGAGGAAATTGGTGGCCCGAAGTGGATCACAGACGACATGGAAATATTGTTGCGCTGCAATCGCAAGTTCAAAATGCGGTGGATGTACATCATTCCAAAGAAATATTGTCTTGTTGAAGATGATGGAGTAGAAAATGAAGCATTACACATGAAAGGTTTCAAATTTTGTTGTAGAGGAGGAAGGAGTCCGTTGAAAAATAGTACCGGTCTTTCTCCTCACTCTCTCAATCGAGGTTCTCTTGAACTGTTCCGCAACTAAATTGTTATCTTAACAGGGAGAAATATGAGCAAAACAGAAGATTTCGTGAACTGTAAGGAAACAGACGTGTTTGCGTGATCGTCGTAATCCTTCGATCACCTGAAGGATTTAAATAGTTCGTGAGCTGACCTTGAGAACACTTTTATTACGTATTTTTTCGTTCGCTATTGAAATGCAGAGCACTACGGTGTAGTTAGATGTGAAGCGCCTCGAATCGATGCCGTGCTTGTCACGAGCACAAAGTCTTATCAGTTTTCCGTATTAGTAATATAAATCTTCACTATATGACATTCGATCGAATATCCAGGATTATTCGACTCGACCCTCCAAAGTTCTGGGCCAAATTCGATTTCTGGAACATCGAATTTTTGAGGACCATCCATTGTGATTCGAAACACTTACAACAGCATCGTCTTCATTGTCATTCTACTTGATCGTCCCGTTGATTTTTTTAAATGATTTCATTTCTTCCTTACTTTCCAGGATATTTGAGCATCTCACTAGCACCGAGTGATTGTTGCGAAAGATATAATGTGCTTTACAAAATTTCTACATTAGCAATTTAAAACGAATGAATAATCTCTCGAATCAAAGAGTACTTTGTTATGTTATGTTTTTTGCTGAGCCCTTTCGGCTGTTTCTTTCGCTTCCTGAAAGCCTGAATGATTTATCTCTTTCAATACCTTCTGTGGCGATGTCTTCGCGCAAAGGTGTAGCTAGCCCATCAGCGTTTGCTGCAAAACGACATGCATGGCGAAACATCTAGCTCACTCTAACGCTTTGCTTGTTCCGTCTCTGTTCCAGAGATATCATGGATGAGATCATCGTGAATTTAAGAAATCATACTCATCATCATCATCATCATCATCACCACCACCATCAAAATCATTATCATAATCAGAATCGAAAGAGAATCTCTTATTTTCCTTGCACAAGTCTTGTAAAGGTCTGAGAATCGATTTTTACTGAAAAGTGAACTTTTTCTTTAAAATATCAACTGTAGTATTACTTATAAGAGTCAACAATTGTGGTGGAAGCTCATCGATTTGTCTAACTTCGTTAACCACAAACATCAGGGATTCTTTCGTTGATAGTCGAGAGCAAATTAGGCACAAGTTTTTATCATGATTACTTTAATTATAATTAATTAATTAAGTGGTTATAGTTATAGCTTTTATTATAATTAATTATTACAATGAAATTTTGTATTCGTCTCGCCGCTTTCCAGGAATGTCCTCCGTGTTTTTCTCGTCTACAAAGGTCATAATTTTCATCTCCGGATGTCACCGTGAAGAAGTGCGACTACACAATGTGTGGCGCTGCCACTGTGCATTTGAAATCTAATCTAACCCAATAACTAACCTGGTTCCGAA
This sequence comes from Angiostrongylus cantonensis, assembly GCA_009735665.1. Taxonomy (NCBI): domain Eukaryota; kingdom Metazoa; phylum Nematoda; class Chromadorea; order Rhabditida; family Metastrongylidae; genus Angiostrongylus; species Angiostrongylus cantonensis. The sequence continues at coordinate 623,730 of MQTX01000072.1, forward strand.
CTGGCCGTGGCCCAACAATTACTATTAGTATGCATAATATTACAAGTCCGGAATATCAAATTCTTACATGATGTCGTGGGCTTTGTTTATAGAACGAAACCCTGTGTGCTTTTCGCATAATACGGAAATTGGCAGCATCAGCCCCATGCTAGAAGAATCTCCGATAACGCGCACCACGTTTTCACCTCTCGTATTTGCCGTTCAAATTTTCAAGTCGTGCACTAAAGCGAAATGAATTGTGGTTTCTAAGAGGCGAACAAGTTGGAGTTGCGTTCACAGCTACAACCGCTATACCTTTAGAAGGACCCTAAACAACTTGTCTTGTAAGCCATTTCCGACAACTTGCTAGCTTGTATGGCACCCCTCTGTGCAGTGCTTTTTCAATACCATTAGAGGTAAATGCAGAAGCTTGTAAATGACCGACAACCACCAGATTGCGGTTACGGTTACCTTAGCCGTAAAAACGTTGCTTATTTTAGGCCGTTGTGATCCAATTTCCTATTGAATGGGAACCTTCAAAACTCAAAGCTCAAAGCTCTCAGCGTCGATCCATGCCTAAGGGATGCGCCATGCATTCGACTTCATTAAGTATCGTAGGAGGTGACTGAATGCATGTCTGGCCTTTACAATGGCTCGCGGTGGCCTGCCGATGTATCGAGCCAGTGCTGCTATCATCCCAGACAAGTCCGGTACCAATTTGCCGACCCTGGAGGGATGGAGGGCTTGGTGGGCCATTGGCGCAGAAATCGATTCCACGTGCGAGTCGGAGTGGCGCCTCCAACCACTGCGCCACACGCGCCTAATGGGAACCTTGCATTCTGATTTGTAAAGCTTGAAGAACTACTGGGTAATTTTATTGATTGACACGGGTACTTTAGATCCTACACGGTTTTTCACAAATGAGATATCACTTAGAAATTTCTAGCATTCCAACTGATGAGGTATCTGCGAGCTTTGCTATATCGTTGTCAACTTTTTCACCTTCATCAAGTGTTACTCCCCTTCTTTTGTATCCTTCCTCATTTATCTCTATAGATTTGTTCAGAAGTTCGGACGGAAGTTTCTTGTTGCTAGCTGCTCGTGCATGTTTACCCTCGCTTAGCAACTCAAGAGCTTCTACTGATAAGCGCCTCTTAGCGACTTTCCATTGTTTAGCCTTTGAAATTACACGGCTAGGACGGGCTATACACGAATTGATAGAAAAACCCTATCACAACTCACTTTTCTACACGAAGCATCGATTCTACTGGGCACTGCCAGTGAAGTAGAAACAATGCTCGCTGAGCTTAACGATGCAGAAAAAAGCAGCTGCACATAATTCATAAAGAAAAGCCCAGGTCGTGAAAAACAATAGCGCTGAGCTAATGGAGTTCTTTCTCTGATTAAATAAAACATATCGCACACCTACGGTGGAGTTTATCCGCTGAGCATAGAAAACAAAACGAAGGAGGAATAATAAAGGACGAGAATCGCATGAGCCCGGAAATCTCGGAGAAGCCACTGACAATTGTTAGACTTTTGACATATAGATGACATGCACAACACAACACTTAACCAGACCCTGTAGTTGAGGTTTTAAAAGTTATCTGATACTCGTGATCCAAGGAATAGATATTGAAAACGAAGTAGATGGTTCGGTCACCAACGGAGAACAGTCGACGGCAGATAGATGAAAATGACAGTAGGACGGACTCCACGAGAATCCAAGTCCTCTAGAAGAGCAACATGAAAGATGGGCAAACATATTTGCGGCTAAAATAAATCGCTTTCATCCGTAGGAGTAAATACTTCGTAGATTATTGAATAAAAGTGCGTAAAAATTGGCTAAAATTATCCCCCCAAGCCCACTCTAAAACGCATGGAACAAACTAGACGGAATAATGTGGAAGCAAAATTTGTCAGTCCAAGACTGTGCTGTCTTCAACTGGCTGAGAGGAAGCCAAACTCTCACAGTACCATACACCAACCAAGTAAAACAATGCTGATTCATTTAGGCAGCGCATCTGAGAATTTTGGTCATCATCCAAACCTAATGAGACTGTGCTCATGGGGAACAGGTACATTTTTGCAACATCACTTATCTTCGAAAGTGACCCCTCTCCGAGTGTTGTCGCTGAGTGCCGCTGAATATCAGAGAAAGCTGAATATCTAGCGATCACTCACGACAAGAAATTATCGTGCTTTTCGAGACTCTTTAGCAAATAGGATCAAAATGAAATTTTTAGACGCAACAGGGTGATCTGAAGATGGTGTTGCCGTCCACTCGAAGAAATGGACTATCAATGAAAGAACAAGTGACACCAGTCATATCGCACACTGTGAAGACTTCTGTTAAAAAATTTCTAGCAGGTTTTTATTTCAAGACTTTCAGTGAGATATAAGATAGGGTGGTAGAGCTGAGGTTTAAGACAATGCTATCAGCTATCATTCCAGGGCCCGCGTGGCGCAGTGGCTGGAGGCGCCACTGCGACACGAACGTGGAATCGATCCCTGCGCCCATGGCCCGCCAAGCTTTCCATCCCTCCGGGGTCGGCAAATTGACACCAGATTATCTGGGAGGATGGCGGCACTGGCTCGATGCATCGGCAGGCTACCGCAAGTCATTGTAAAGGCCAGATATGCATTCAATCACCTCCAACGATACTTAGTGAAGTCGAATGCATGGCGCATCCCTCAGGGATTGATCAACGCCGAGAGCTTTATTTCTTTTATCAGCTTTATCTCGAGACAGAAAACAACATTTTAGCGTGAAGTGTGGGAGTTATGCTTCGGAGTTATCTCGATGTCTTGTTCTTCACAGTACAAACTTATAATAAAGAACATGTTTATAAAAAATGACAGCAGTGTATTGTGGTAAAACAGTAGAGAATTATTAGTGCATAGCAAATTTTTGGTAGCAATGCCGTTCATCAGAAGCACGCTGCTTGTGCCGAGCTCACCGAGCCTCCTATCACTCCGGCGTCGGAAACTGGTACTAAGCTATTCTGCGACCAACTCACTCCCTTAGTCCCTGTGAGAACATCTTATCGCAGGACTGTTCAACAGCATTAATAATAAAGGCAAAACTTTTTAAGTAGCAGCCGAGCCCACAAACAGAAAGTTCGAAGACCTTTGGCGATAATGGATGTGAAGAACTGGATCGAACGCAAGAAGTATTGGGATTCACGCAGAAGAAATTAAGACAGGCCTTGTGAACAAATTTTTTATGAAGTCATTCAATCAAGCTATAAACAAGTCTGTCTTAGCTCATACTAGGCTTCTTCCATAAAAGTAATATCAATATGTGCTAGCCTTTTTTCTTAGAGTAGTTTTTATGCTTTACAACAGGAGGTCCTTCTCTACTGAAAAATCTGGATCTTCTGTGGATATTTTCAACATCAATTTCGAAGCCTTTCTTTGAAAAATTGCTTTTGAAGCACTTTAAAGAAGCATGAGACGGTTAAACACAGATCGCATGAGTATTGTTGATGGCGAGATGCTTCACATTGGCGTTGTTCTGCGGGTATAACGGGGCCTCTTTCATCTAATTAATCCCGGTTGCATACCCTGCACTTCTGGGCTGTTCTTGTTGATGCGCTGGGAATTCTTTTCTACCGTAATAGTTTTTCAAGGATTCAAGAATTTATTACTGCTTGATTAAATCTATCGACTGCAAGATAGTCACCACGCTTACGCAGCTGCGGTTTTGAAAAGTGTTTCTTTGTTCCATTCTTATCCAGCTCGTGGTTAGTTGTTGTAGAAAATTCATGTGTCGCGATTCGATCAATAAATACTTTGTTTTTCTTGCACAAGACTAGGTGCAGAAAAGCTTTGATGATGTCTGTCTTTTTGCCTTTCATTCTTCAGCTCGTCAATCACGCATTCGTCCAGTCTTCCTTTGACTTTCGGATATGGCCGAGGTGTTCCGAAACATTCTTTGACCCGCGCAAAAATTCTTTCGCACCCTTTCGACGCGGGTGTGTCACACATCAATTCGACGATAGTGTTAAACGAAGCGAGAACCAAATCTCCATTAATCACTTTCACTTGGAAAAACTGTCCCATGTGTTCTGCTCATTCGGCGAACGGCATCACACATTTCTTTGCATGAGATATCATTTTTCTTCTCTTTTGGCTAATGCACACAGCTCACTACGCGGCGTGATGAAAGAGAAAGCATAAATTTGGGCTCCTCTGGGTTGGATGTAGAACTCACTAGTTCGAGTCTCTTAGGAAAAATCATTAGCCTAATTCGTGGTCTACTGATTACACGCTTTCGTTTAAATGAGCATACAAATGTATGAAGGTATGACTATTTTTATATGCCTATGTGGAAGATATGGAATGAAGCGTGTAGCGCAATTCTTAGAGGTTCATTGCGAAACTCAGCTTCGTTAGTTCGATCTTGTGCTCAGGACTAACCAAGCCTACCATCCATCCGGAGGTGGAAAAATAGCATCTGTTTTGCCCGAGCAGACAAAAAGCTTGTGTGGATACGTGGGCAGGCTTATGCCAATCAATTGGGGTGCAAAATATGCATTTAGTCAATTTAAGAACGCTCAGTGATTTCGGACCCATGGTGCCTGCATTAAGAGGCTACTTAGAGCCGAACGCTCATAGCGATTTTACACTTTGTTCCTTTTGTATATGAACAACACGTGAATATAGAGCAGCACGGACAACGAGCCCATTCTCTGAATTCACCTGCTAATACAACCACAATGTTGCTGAGATATCTGCAAAACTCTGGACCGCAGGTGTCTATGGTGAGGAACGAACGCGCTATTGTCCTTTCCAGAGAGTAACGCGTTCACCACCACACCATGCGGATCCTTCGTTTCGCCTGTCTCTCAACTAGTTCTTCGTTCGTTCCCCACCGCAAGCACCTGCGGTCCAGAGTTTTGCAAATTTCTCAGCATTTCACGGAACGTCTGAACGAATAGAGAGAAATCTTCGAAAATCATTCGTTTCGCTACTTTTCTCGTAGCTCTTTATGCATGACGCGTTGCGATTCGCCATTCTTAGATGATTTATTGGTGTACTGTTGCAGCTCCAGAGGAATCATCATTTCCCAACTCGTTCGTGGTGACCGAGCTAGATATACAGTCATGACAATCTTATGGGTATCGATGTATAAAGCTAAAGGATAAAGCTGTTGGCGTTGATCAATCCCTGAGGGATGCGCCATGCATTCAACTTCATTGAGCTTCTCAGCATCATTAAAGTTATTACGGCAGAATTGTAAGCTAATTCCTAAGCCGTTTGTCTGATGTGTGCACGAATCTCATTTGATCTCTTCTAGGGTTCTTCATTATTTGCTTGTCCGACATCCCTGGAACAGCATATCTGTAGTTTTTTATACTTTCGAATCATTTTCGTCAAGAAGTTTTCATGTAATTTGTCATTCCGAAAACAATCTCGGATATCCAATTAGTCCTGAATTTACAGCCAATGAAAAGTTCATGCTATTCGGATATTGTAAAGCCCAAACGGGATTTCCTACGACTGCTTGAGCAAGTTTTGACCGAAAAACACAGTTTCAGGCATAGTAAATTTCAGGTCTCAATTTTCCTTGTTCTTAACAACGTCATTAGAGAAAAGAAGAGGAAAGGTAAAAGAAAAAGAAAGAGAAGGAAACTAGAAATTAAATATGATCACATAGGATTTTACAATATAGTTTCCGTTGTTGTACTAAATGAAAACTAAATCTCAAAAAAAAGAAAAAAAAGCAAGTAGTCGATGTCGGAAGAAGTGCGACGAATCATTGGGGGCATTTTCAACAACACGTCTTCGAACTGTTCGACCTCATAAGAATTTGGGGTTTCATAAGGCATTTTCATCTTAAATTTGATAGAACGGTACTCTGCTAAGCAGGCAAGTATGCGATGGCCTCATATCAAGTTAGAGCTCCAATTTCGTTTCCCCAACTGAGCGAGCGCAAGATAAGCAACAAGTGCCGTCGATTCCTTGTTATGCAATCCATGCTATGCCCTTATATCTTGTTCTCAAAAAATCCTTTCGTATCCAACATATATTTTCCAATGATAAGCTAGCCCGAGGTTAACTAAAAAAACCCTTTATTCGGGAAACGTTTCAGCGCCTTCACGTTCTCATGGACATAGAGATGGATTGATCCCAGTCGATTGCCTACACTCGTTCGTCCTAGCGTTGTAATCGTCCTAGTCATCACAGTAGTTACTTTTGATATCCTCCACGTAAATGGTTTGGGGTTACCATAGATGAGATCTCACCGTTACGTGGACGATCTAAATTCACGGAACGTCTGAACGACATGGACATAGAGATGGATTGATCCCAGTCGATTGCCTACACTCGTTCGTCCTAGCGTTGTAATCGTCCTAGTCATCACAGTCGAATCTTCTTCAATGGACCACCCTTAGAATGTAGTAGCCTTACTAAGCGGTGTTCTTTTACGGAGGACGGTTGCTTCTACCGATTGTCTGTTGATGATCGCTTTATCCCCGGACAACCCATCCTGCTGCAGTCTATATTATTATCAGCTAGCATAGATCGTAACAATGTTTCAAAGACCGACTTTCTTTCAACCTTCATACGACTAATGGATATGTATTCCTTTTCCGTATTTTTTGTCTGCTATTTTTCTATTGAATTTTGACTTGAATGCCGAGAGCGGATTGAGCCAAACAAAAGACACTCAGGGCAAAGCGAGACTAGTCATTACAAAGGCCATTGTATAGTTTTTTTTTACAAACCTCGGTTTCTATGGCTAATTATCACATTAAGAAAGTAAAAAAATTCATCGACGTCTACCATACACCTTTTTTTCCAATTCACTGTGGTCCGATGTTTTTGAACGCTAAAGTATGCAAACTGTTGAGTTAAGAAACATGTAAGAGCAAGGAAAAGAAATTTCTTTTGACATGATCCATGGAAGACATTGTGGCAGGATTTCGGCTACATTGCTCTGGATCAGACCCGCAAACAAGTTACTTTACAAGGAACTAGGTTTTGAATTTTTTCTCTATCGATCAACGAATTACTTGATACTCGATAATTGAACAGCCCGTCCTCGCTGGTTGTGCGGGACTCAGCATAACCTCCAATTTTCGGAGATTTGCTGATTAAGCCATTGTGGTTCCCTGGAATCCCGAGTTTAGCCTAGCGAAAGTCTGCCTCTGATCTTCACCATCACAAGCAGTCGGAGCCCTTGTAGATCAGGAGTTTTGCCACCATGCGACTTTGATACCAGGACGGTGGTGGATGATCCTTGTATTGGTTTACTTCTAGCTAGGCTCCCTCATTGAAACGCCAGACTCCTCCTCAGCTTGGGAGACCCTGCCGGGGGGACGAATACCTCGCTGTAAATTGCAGTCCAACACTCAGGAACACCCCTCAGCCACGATGAGGCCCTAAACCGTTGGTAGGATCAAGGAATTCGACGCGTTAATAACACTAAAGGAGATTTAATTTGCTATAACGTCTCAATCGCATGATTCGCTCCAGTCACAATAGCCGCTGTCGACTTGAAAGCGACTTAAAGGATCATAATGGCAAGACAGGAAATGTTTTTACACTACACTCCGTAGCAATGTTGTCTCAGATTTCCGTTGAAAATCGCGTTTAGCCACCATACAGCATTTCAGCGAGAAGAGAAGTCGACGCACAGTTGCCCAAGCTGTATGCTCAAGTCGGATACATAATCAAAGCCAACCATTTCAGTGGCTGACGCTCAAAGAAAAAGAAACAAACTGAAGAAGTGCTGAGATCCGCACGCCATTTGAGAATGGGTCACCTAGATTTTGTAGTAAAAAAGTAATAATAACGGCTTCATCCGTCATCCTCATATGTTGGCGTTTTATGTGTTAAATTTTTTACTGCCTGTTCGTCTTCATTCTATTCATTTCCGTTAACGTGTAATTGCTGATAGTACGGATAGAGTAAAAGGAACTGGCCGAGAGAAAGGCAAAGCAAGGGCCTCGGTTGGTGTAGTGCATAACACGTGAGGCTCGAAAAGGGTAAATGCGGAATCAAAAAGCGCACCGATTCCGCGGTTCCGAGTTTACCTCATATCTCAGCATCATTGCAGTTGTGTTTCAGATCGCGCCTTGCCGTGAAATAGGAATGGGCAAGAAATAAAAGTTAAGACATTCTATGAGTCTAAAATTCTAAAATAGTTACTTTTGATATCCTCCACGTAAATGGTTTGGGGTTACCATAGATGAGATCTCACCGTTACGTGGACGATCTAAATTCACGGAACGTCTGAACGAATAGAGAGAAATCTTCGAAAATCATTCGTTTCGCTACTTTTCTCGTAGCTCTTTATGCATGACGCGTTGCGATTCGCCATTCTTAGATGATTTATTGGTGTACTGTTGCAGCTCCAGAGGAATCATCATTTCCCAACTCGTTCGTGGTGACCGAGCTAGATATACAGTCATGACAATCTTATGGGTATCGATGTATAAAGCTAAAGGATAAAGCTGTTGGCGTTGATCAATCCCTGAGGGATGCGCCATGCATTCAACTTCATTGAGCATCGTTGGAGGTGATTGAATGCATATCTGGCCTTTACAATGACTCGCGGTGGCCTGCCGATGTATCGAGCCAGTGCTGCTATCCTCCCAGACAAGTCTGGTACCAATTTGTCGACCCCGGAGGGATGGAAGGCTTGGTGGGTCATGGGCGCAGGGATCGATTCCACGTGGGTGCCGCAGTGGCGCCTCCAACCATTGCGCCACACGCGCCCTTATCAATGCATGAATAACAGTAAACCTTAGCATACATGAGCGCATAAGGAACGTAATCTTTTCCATTTCATCATCTTTTCTTACTTAATGAGCAAACGAATCCAGAACATTAAATTCTATTACCTGCTTTTTGAACTAGTTGAACAATCCAATTATGCACAGCGGCCTAACGTCGGCGAGAAAGACAATCATCATGTCAAATAATGTGAAACGAATCACAACGCCTTTGAATTTCTGTTTAAGACCTACCCATCCGCAGACAGTTAGGCGCCACGGACGAACATAAGCAAGCATACCTTTTTGCAGAAGTAATATTATGGACGACAGGAAGGTATACGGATGTCAACCTAAGCAAGCAAGTCGAAGTGAATCTAAGAACCCTGATTTTTCTTCACAGAATTGCAACAACAAGATAGCCGTTGCTCATTATGATTAATACGAAAGGCTAATGATTGCCAATAAATGTGTCTTTCGTAAAACGAGCGTAGCGCAGTGGTTAGAGGAGCTTTTGCAAAGCAGGTGTAAAATGTTACCAAAAAGACGGCTAATGAAATAACGGTTTATTATAAATATAAATATATATAAATATGGTGTTACCATTAATAAAACATATTTTTATAAAATGGAGCTTTATAAAATGTTGAATTCTTTTTTAAATTTACTTGGTCCGTTTGCATGTCTACTGTGCGGATCCCAGCACTTCTCACATACAATTCGACTCTTCGCATATACCGAAAGCCTTCTCATTTCATCTTGAATGTCGTAGCATGCTGGTCGAACAATTCTCCCTGGATCCCTGGGATAGCAGGGCTGTAGCGCCTCCAGTTAGATTGCAGAAAGTGGCTTTCGTTCAGACAAATCCGATACTAATTTCCGACCCCGGAAGGATGAGAGGCTTGGTTGGCTCGGAGCGCAATCGAACTAGGACCATGCTCGTGGTGACGGACATAACTACCAACGTGTTATCATCCTCTTTTGACTGGACAGAAATAGAGGAAAATCCATCACTGAAGAAAAAAGTCGTTAAATCACATTTTCAGCTCATTTTTCTGTTAGAACATCTCGTATCTTGTTGAAATATCACTTTCCGTTAATTTTGTCGAAATGACTTATGTGGAAAACGTCCTCCTCATATAACATTATGTGGAGAGCATGACCTTTCATTCAAAAGAAAAACGTCATTTCTCTTAGCGTTTGAATCCCTCCACGAACTGTTGACATGTGAATCTCTCAGGTTGCCTTCGAGTTGGAAATTTTCTTTGGACTATGTTTCATGTGATCCACAAAGCCAGAACTTTGTCTTTCCAGAGAGTTATAAAATGCATCTTCTCGGAAAGACTTATAGATTCTTGTGATTATCGTTTTAACTGATTTAGCTCACTGTAGGCTGAAATATGTTGGTTAAAATTTGAAAGCTGCTATAGCTTTCGAATCGTACGACTCAAACTGGAGGTTGAGTCGTTATCCATGTATAGATGTGGGCAACGCAGCCAGAACTGTCGTAGTGGTAGTGACTTATTTCACTTCTCCAATTCTCCACCTTCCACATCGGAGTCATCGTTCCCAGTTCTAGTCTAAAGTGAAATCGAATAAAACTCTGTATAAAATCGATACAGCTACATAGTACAAATCCATGAAAGCCCTTAGACGTCTGCGATTCTAAATGTGTTTATTCACCCGCCACTGGCAGTAACACTGATGAAAGCGGATTCCTACTTGTTTAGAAAAAAAATGAATGTTGTGAGAGATGTGAGAGTTGATTCACTTTTCCAACTTAGGAAACATTCGACAAATTTTATTGATCTTAATAATGAATAGAATCTACAAATGTAGAATCCACAGGGCAGAGTTGCTCTGGCTCAACTGCGAGAAATTTCTGACTTTCTGGAGATCATAACATGTGTTCCTTCCATATTGTTGTTCCAAAGCTCATATTCTGAAAATGAAAGCGAACGATGGATTCCGTACAATATGACACGATGGTATTTCCCAATGTCGTTTATGTAGTCATCTGCCATTTTTTCGTCAGAAGATTTGAAACGTTCAGTTTCGTCACTACTTTGTTTCAACGTTTATGTACTGCGTATTGCTTGTTTTCATGCAAGATATGATGTGGAACAAAATCATAAGGATGTTGACATGTGAACACAGCTAGAGATTTCAAACGGCTTTCAAACCTGTGATTACCCTATCCCGGGCTCACATGTTAACCATCACGCCAATCGTTCACGCGAGCACGCCGAGAGGGTAATCGCTGGTTTGAAACCCAACTGAAGTTCAGAGTTTTGCTTTTTCTAAGCATCCTTACTGTTACCTCTTCTTGAAGTTTTTAATTCTAGAACATATTTAGATTTCAAAGTGTGCTAAAAAATTTTGTACATATGTTTAATGTGATAGAACAAAGCCTCTTCAACAGAATTATAAAGATCTGAACTTGTGAAATACTCTAGTGATCAAGAAATTTTCGTCACGTATTAAAAAGTCAGTTTTGTCGCGAAAGTTCGAATTATCTATTCCCTATCTAATAGTCAGGTCAGTTGGCTGCAAGGATAATCCAATGAGTTCTTCTTCATTGAGGAAAGTGCAAAGTATCTTTTTTTTCCTTATAGGACCTTCATGAGTCCTGACTGAACCTGAACTTACTCGGTGCTTGATACTTGAATGGCCCGTCCTCATTGGTTGTGCGGGGCCCAGCACAATCTCCATTTATCGGAGATTCGCTGGTTGAGAACTTGTGCCTCCCTAGAACCTCGAGGTCAGCTTGGTCAAAGTCTGCTCCAGGTCTTCACCACCACAGGTAGTCGGAGCCCTTGTAGACCACAGGGAGATTTGCCACCATGCGCGATCTTGATACCAGAACGGTGGTGGATCTTGGTATTGGTTTGCACTTAGCTAGGATTTCTTATGGAAACGCCGAACTCCTTCTCAGCTTGGGAGATCCTGCCAGGGAATGAATCTCCCGTTGCACATCGCAGTCCGACACCCAGGAATACCTTACAGCCACGATGAGGCGCTCAACTATTGGGAGGGACTTGATAACTCTGCGCAGAAACTAGACGTCCTTTATTCTCTCCACGTTCTCAATGATGTTATGAGCTCTCACTGCTGATCGTTTCCTCTTGTTACACATTGCTGCTATGTCGTTCATACTGTCCACTTCTCGGCCCAAATACACATTGCTAAATCATTCGAAGATATTTGTTCGACTAAGCGTGAGCGTTATAAGACTGATAATGTTAACAAATGAAAGACAGTGCCTGAACATATTTAGATTTCAAAGTGTGCTAAAAAAATTTTGTACATATGTTTAATGTGATAGAACAAAGCCTCTTTAACAGAATTATAAAGATCTGAACTTGTGAAATACTCTAGTGATCAAGAAATTTTCGTCACGTATTAAAAAGTCAGTTTTGTCGCGAAAGTTCGAATTATCTATTCCCTATCTAATAGTCAGGTCAGTTGGCTGCAAGGATAATCCAATGAGTTCTTCTTCATTGAGGAAAGTGCAAAGTATCTTTTTTTTCCTTATAGGACCTTCATGAGTCCTGACTGAACCTGAACTTACTCGGTGCTTGATACTTGAATGGCCCGTCCTCATTGGTTGTGCGGGGCCCAGCACAATCTCCATTTATCGGAGATTCGCTGGTTGAGAACTTGTGCCTCCCTAGAACCTCGAGGTCAGCTTGGTCAAAGTCTGCTCCAGGTCTTCACCACCACAGGTAGTCGGAGCCCTTGTAGACCACAGGGAGATTTGCCACCATGCGCGATCTTGATACCAGAACGGTGGTGGATCTTGGTATTGGTTTGCACTTAGCTAGGATTTCTTATGGAAACGCCGAACTCCTTCTCAGCTTGGGAGATCCTGCCAGGGAATGAATCTCCCGTTGCACATCGCAGTCCGACACCCAGGAATACCTTACAGCCACGATGAGGCGCTCAACTATTGGGAGGGACTTGATAACTCTGCGCAGAAACTAGACGTCCTTTATTCTCTCCACGTTCTCAATGATGTTATGAGCTCTCACTGCTGATCGTTTCCTCTTGTTACACATTGCTGCTATGTCGTTCATACTGTCCACTTCTCGGCCCAAATACACATTGCTAAATCATTCGAAGATATTTGTTCGACTAAGCGTGAGCGTTATAAGACTGATAATGTTAACAAATGAAAGACAGTGCAATTGTAGGTGATTAACTGTCATTGCCACCATATATTATTTCAGTTTTATTATGAGACCCTAGAGAGTGGCTATGAATACAAGGCTGCTTGGAGAATAATGGAAAATTTCAACCAGCACTTTTAAGATAGCAAATTTTCTCTCGGTGTAAGTTTTATTAGTCCAAATAGAAAGCACTAAAATTTGCATATTATTGCCAACGACGAATAATAATATTTGTTCCAGTAACTTCCACGACCGACTTTCTATTAACCTCGGCATTGATCAAGTAATTCTTCGTATTCTTGTTGAGCAAACGCGAGGTGTTATTATTATTCTTTATTCACAGCTGACGTTTCGGCGAACTTCGCCTTCTTCAGAGCCGCTTTCTATGAGGCTTCCACTGAGTATGTCGAGTGGAGACCAACTAGACACTAGATGACTCGTGATGGCCGGCCGATATATCAAGCTAGTGCTGCCATCCTCCCATATAAGTCTGGTACCAATTTGCCGATCCCGGAAGGATAGAAGACTTGGTGGGCCATGGGCGCGGGGTTCGATTCCACATGTGTGTCGCGGCGGCGCTTCCAACACACTGCGCCACACATGCCCTTTGAAGTCATAGAACTAATTTTATCAAAATTTTTCCCTTTGCTCCTTAATTTCTTGTCTATAGAATTCTTCAAAAGCGTAGATTACATTACGATCCAATTACACTTCATTAAAGTGTATAAGATGAGCTTCGGAATAAAATACACCACTAGAGCTCCCTTAGAAACACCGTCGCTTAAACGTGTATAAGATACAACCACAATGATGCTGTAATATTTGCAAAACTCCAGACCGCAGGTGTCTGCAGTGGGAAACGAACGCGTCATTAGCCGACTTGGGCTCCCCAGATTAACCCTGTTGATGAGTGATTGCTGATGGCACTGTTTGAGAGAACAAGCTGAGATCAGACAAAACGGACGCGCATAGTGTGGTGGTGAACGCGTTAGCCCCGGAAAGTGCTATAGCTCGTTCGTTCCCCACCGCAGACACCTGCAGAATATTTCAGCATCCTTGTGGTTGTATCACACATAATACTCTGCCGTGAAAAAATTGTAACGGGCAGTAAATAAAAAAGTGGACAATTACAAGACAGGTGAAATTACAAATCCGATATTAATTTCCAGGTAAGAGAATTATTTTAGCAAGATTGATTTCTTCAAAACCCTATTTTACTCTCTTTGCTTTAGTGGTGATGTCCATGTAGAAGGGTGGAATTGTGATTGGGAAGGTGTCATATAGCTCGTAATGAATTTTTGGGTACGCAGCAAGAACGCATAGGCTCTGAAGCAATTCCAGTGAAGGTCGTTAAGCAGATGAAAGCGTAACAAAATAGTATTTTGTGCTTTACTGGCACTTCAATTATCTCGTCGAAGATTTATGATTTATCAGTTGCATATCTTTCGTAATCCTTCTTGCTCGTATACCATGGCCGTCTTCCATCCTAAGTTTCTACCAATCCTGAAGAAGATGAGTTGAGTGGTGAGCTTGCAGAGGATAAATAACTGGTCGCGTAGACCTTTCGTTTTATAAAACAACACAACTGTTTTGGTCTTGCTTTTAATGAGTGCTTAAAATTCTAATAGGTATCGTCTAAAAAGGTGGGTTAGTGTGCTGATAAGGAATGGTGGTAGTTCAACGAAGGCCGAGAAAACGACAGGGGTTGGAGCACGGTTTCCCATTAACCTCACAGCACATAGGAATTTAAAAAAGAAAACCAGAGAGCGATATTGCCCTTGTGAATAAAGGGACCCCACCGATGTTCTTCTTTACTTAAGATCTTCTATAACTTTTTGCAGAGCATACATATTCGGTGCTAAATTGGTGATTGCCTGCTATTTGTGCTGCTCGACCAGAGTGTTGGCTAGGTATATCTGGAACTAACACCATGTCAGTGAGCCTCATATTCTCAGCGCCATAAAGGTAGCGAATAATAATGGACCGGCTACATTACACATCAATGTTTTCAACATCGTCTACTTCCCAATAATTCAGCATTTATTAAGCAAATCTTTTGGCTTACTATAATGTGGTCACTTTCATTACGGTAGTTCCAAAAGTGGGTGGTGGATTTCGCGCAGTGGTTGGAGGCGCCACCACTGTGACACGAACGTGGAATCGATCCCCGAGCCCATAGCCCACCAAGCTTTCCATCCCTCCGGGGTCGGCAAATTGGCACCAGACTTGTCTGGAAGAATAGCAGCACTTGTTCGATACATCGGCAGGCCACCGCGAGTCATTGTAAAGGCGGGTATTTTGCAAGAGCGTTATCCTTTTATCCTTTAATTCCAAAAGCAAACTCTCATATTGACAGTTAAGGAGAGGGTTTCTCGGATGTTGGTTGTTTGGGAATAATGTTGGTCATCTTGGCAAATTCATGTTGCCTCTTTAGCGTTCATTCTATGCATGTGTAGATCTCATTGTGTTCTCCAGACGTATTTTTGCGGCCGATCTTTGAGCTGATGTCGTCAATATTAGCTTTAAAAGGGCGCAGTCATTCTTGCAGAATCTACTGTAGTCTATATAAAATACTTCGACTTCACTTTCGTCATGGCTTAGTGGTGGGTGGAAGGCTAAGTTTCTCAACGCTAACACTGGCTTACTTTTTCTGAACGATAAATGTTTGCTTTTGGACCGCTACTTGTTAAGGGAGCCGATGTTCATAAATAAGTTATTCATATAAGTCATAAATCTCCTTGTAGAAAATTTGATGAAATTTTACGAATATGGGACTTCTCAAGGCTTTCGGCCATGTTAACTTTACAATAACAGCTTTAACTCATAGAATTCTTAGGATTCCTAGGATATTAAACGAAGCAGATGGTTTTCTGAAAAATTCTATTAAGGCGAAATTAATGGAGTTTAGTTCGCTTTGCAAAGATATAAATAGATGTAAGTTATAGAGCATTAGGTGTAGCCTGAAAGTCAGGTAGATGAATGAAGTCTCAGTCAGAAGTTTGTAGGTGTCGCCAACGACAGTTGTTGGTTTGCATCACCATGATAGAACCCAACATCGTTTCTGGTTGATTGTTTGCATAATAAAGAGCATTTGATTTGTGATTTGACATTTTCTTTTACAGCGCATAGTAATAGAGGATTCTCAACCCCGGTAGGTGCTCAGCGTACCCCTTGTTGGGTGTTGTCTGGTTTTCGCTGGGAACAAGGACGTCTCGTCTTGGTTACACTACTACTATGATGTTATAATACAGGCTTATTTTTCACCTCCCATGGTTGACCGTTACTAAACAAGTCGATTTCTCTATTCTTGAGACGCAAATTGTGGGTAGAAATTTAGCGTGTGAAAATTGTTTTCGAAAACATATGCGTTACCCATATATCGACTTTTTTCACTATCCGAGGCTTAATGGTTTGTTCCTATTCACCTTTACCCGGGTAAGGGTTTCTCATGTTTCTTATCGAATCAAAACTTCTTCTATTTCTCTTTCAGTGCCTATGCTAAATATATCCTATGCCTACCTATGCTTTACCTACATGGATACTAGAATGGCCCACCTCCACTGGTTTTGCGGGCCCCAGCATAATTCCCTTATTTTGGGCGTTCGACTGACTTGGCGCGTGTAACGCAGTGGTCGGAAGTGCTCTGCGATACACATGCGGTCGATCCCCTGCGCCCATGGTTCATTAAGTCCTCCATTCCTTCGGGTTCGGCAAATTGATACCAGGCTTGTCTTGGAGAATACCAGCACTTGATCGACACATCAGTAGGCCACTGCGAGTCATTGTAAAGGCCAGATATGCATTCAATCACCTCCAACGATACTTAATGAATTTGAATGTGTGGCGCATCCCTCAGGGATTGATGAACGTTAAGAGCTTTTTTGTTTTCCAAACATATCTGATTGATTAGTTGAAGAGAGAGTCATGTGTAATTAAGCTGTGAAAAAGCCAACTCATATTCATATAAAATATTTGAGAGCAAAGTGCAGGTGCTCTTTGCTAGTTTTTCTAACACACTAAAAATATCCTATATAATGAGCCCAATCTAGATGATTGTGTCCATTAACAATTTTTCTGGTGGCGACTTCTGATCACCTGCGATCTTATGGGTCATGGAGTCGTATCGTCACTGCAGATGTAATAATATCTCTTTTATCCTAGGACCGACTTTCTGTTAACCTCGGCGTTCTTCAGTACATCAGCCGTTTATTGAGCAAAGGCGAAGTTGTTAGTAACAAAATCTACTCAATACTGGCAGACGTTTTGAGGAAAGCTAAAGCTTCTAAACATCTGCCAATACTGAGTAAACCCCTTATATCCTCCCAGTTCAGTATCTATTACTGTGGATTATATTGCTACCTCTACCACCTTCCTGTCGGGTACAAAATTCCCATCCGAGTTGTACTCATCAGGATTGACGAGATATTCTACTGAAGTGATCCACACGGTGTTGAGAAGTATTCAATACGATCTACGTCAGCGAAACTCACTAGAATGCCGCTAGAGCACAAAATCCATCTGACAGTGATCGAGATAATGAAGACAAATGTGGTTACGCTCGAAAGCCAGAATATCGCTATTCAATACTCAAGCACCATTTGTGAGCTATACAGCACTTTCACAACTATAAATCCAAGATTCTTCAAGGATGTCGTCACTGACATAAAGACTGGGGTTCAACAAGGCAATGTCGTTTTACGATAGTTTCTGATATCCTCTCTCGTGAATGTCTCTCGAAAAGTATAATGGGATGATATGGCAGTTATAGTCAACGACTGTAATTATACTACCCTGGGTTTGCCGAGCATGCCATTCTAGCAGCTTCAAACGTTAATCAGGCGCTACAAACCGTGACACATTTCGACGGCACTTCTACAGCAAATGGTCTTTGCCTGCACATCCGGAAAATGGTGATAAACGCCTCCCGTATGACACTTCATTCAGCTTTCGAATTTCTAAGCTATTCGTATCTATGTTGAAAATGTAACATTATGAGCGACGTGACACTAGAACCGAGCTGAGCTGCAGCAGTCAACAACGAACTACACCGGACTCAGGATTTACTTTTCGGACGCCGAGGTTTTTACCAGCTCAACCTACATTTTAAAACCAAACAGGCAACCACGCGGAAAGGGGTTAATTGAAGTTTTATGGAGAGGGTGATGTCAAAAGTGTGACGCTTCACCTGTGAGAAGAAATTAAATTTTCCTACCTATGTCGTTGATCAAAAACTACAGAAACTGCTTCACCCGCCGAGATGTGGAATTCAAGAACGTGTGAGCTGGAAAAGTTGTGATTTTTAACGAAAACCATTAGATAACAGATGTGCGAGACTGAGTCTCGCGAAATCTCAAGAGCACAGAAAGAAGGCAGCCAAGCGCTCACACTTTTCCGTAAAAACCCTGGAAGAAACTCATGACGAAACTCTTTTAATCAAACAACGTCCATTGCTCTACTATTCTCACCGCAGGAGCAATTAAAAAATTTCTTAGCTACATTAGAGTTGCTTGATCATAAGCTCGAAAACAGGTGACACAGACGATTGAGCCGGGCCATTATGTGTCCACTTACTGGATTCACCTACAAATCCTTCTTGAGTAGTTATTGTTCTTTCTAAATCTGCTGATCAAATGAGTTTTCTCTAAAGCACGTTTTGAGTTAGTGAGATATTTTAGCAAGGCTAGAATGAATTCACCTTCCAACGATTTATCGGCTCATCGTGGCTGGGAGATGCTCTTGGGTGTTCGGTTGCGAGGTACAGTAGGAGGATTCATCTCCCTGGCAGGGTCTCCTAGGCTGAGAAGGAGTCCGGCGTTCCCATCAGAAAGCCTAGCTAAAGTAAACCAATACCAGGATCCACCATCGTCATGGTATCAAAGTTGCATGGAGGCAAACCTCCCTCTGATCCACAAGGGCTCCAATTGCCTGTAGTGGCGAAGACTTGGGAAAGACTTTGGTCAGGCTGAGCTCGGGATTCCAGGGAACCATAATGGCCTAACCACCAAGTCTTTGAAAAATGGGGATCATGCTAGATCCCGCAGAATCAGTGAGGACGGACTATTCAAGTGTAAAGTGTGTGTATCAAGAATGCATGCAAATACTTGTACAAAGCCTAATGAAATTGAATGTATGGTGCATCCTTAACACAATGGCGGCCTCCTGATCTGAAATAGGTTCACGCCTGTTCTGTGGCCTACATAGCTTTTTATCGCGATTTTTTCCAATTCCGTTGATAGTTTATCAAGAAAGAAATTCAGAAAGAAAAAAAACCAAGAAACCAAGAAACCTCTTTGGTCGAGGCTAAATTGCGACGTGAGACGATTGCGAAGAAATGCCTCTACTTGAACACAGTGATTCCATACTTAGTGAATGTTTTCGCCGTAATGAAGTGGTGATAAGATCGTCAAGAAAACTTTGTTTTCTTGTTTATCAATGGCGAGGTTGTTATACAGCATACATTTAGTTTCATAGAAAAGCACACAATAAAATACAATACAACAGTAGCTGACGTTTCGGCACTATCGCCTCTTCAGAGTCTGGAAGGGTACTCTGATGTGCAATTTACCAGGCCAAATCCTTCAAAAACACCAAAAGACGAAAAACTCCATGGCAATTACATGATCAACAGCTTCTCGAAAAACTCACCGCTTTTTTACATGACTTCCAATGAGGAAAGTTAGAACAGCTGGTTATAGTCGCGTATGGTTGATGACTCTCAACCTGTATTGTATTGTGTTTTTCTATGGAAGTATATGTATGCTGGAAAATACCCTCGCGATTGCTGAACAAGAAAAAAAAGTATTCATACTCCAATGCCGAGGTTAATAAAAAGTCGATCCTGGGAATCGTCAAGAAAATTTCTTCAGAGTTCATTAAACATGCACTCATCAATAGGACTTAATACATTTTATTTTACCATACACCAAGTTTTACTTCACATTTATTTTGAAACATATAATTTATGCATTATTTGTGCACAAGATATATAGAGAGCGGACATAACAACGGTAGTGATACTCACACTAGTAACACGCTGCTGGTTCGACCACGCTCCGGGCACACCAGCGATCTCCTCCTTCCGAAGTCGCAAAATTGGTTCCCGACTTGTCCGGGAAAAATCACTCTCTGTAGCCTACTTGGGAAGGGTCTAGTTCGGCTATCTCAAAACTCCGAAGAGAATTCACTCGACTAGCATTCTACGACATTCAGGATGAAACGAAAATCTTCAAGCAGCAGCCGAAGCTACCCTCAAAAATTACAAGAACTTTGTGGATGATGGATGCAAAGAAATGAGTCGAATGTGAGCTCGCTGGTGCCCTACAATTAATGTGAAGCACGGATCGTATATTAAAAAAAAACACAAATAGAAGGGTATGCATTTCACATCACCTGACTGAGCAACGATAACTAATAACGACTGCAATAATAACAATAACATCTTGTAATTCTCATCTACGATCAACATTGGCGCAGGTCTTTCAGGGGTCATTTTTGCGCGTCCAAAAGCAGTTGCAGTCTCCACTTAAATCTTGCAATTCTTCACCTGTCACCCGTATCACCTGCAGTCCCGTTGATCTCCGAATGACTCGAGCGGATTCTAGTAAATCTCCCACTTTTCCTTGTCGAGCTGTAGGAACTCGTCGAGCATCATATCTTTCCTTTAAGATCTTCGTAAATAAAAACACTGACTGTTGGAATGGTGGTCTTTCTTCAGTGCCCTTAACATTTCGAGGAATCCACTCACTAACGGCTCTTGTACATCGGTTGTCATTCATACGCATTACTTGTCTAGCCCACCTTATCCCCGACTGTTTGGCGTGCAGAACGGCATCTTTGATTTTTGATCGTTGATGCAGGTCGGAGTTTCGGATCCCTTCCCTTACTTGTGTGACACGGAATGCTCATAGCATCGTCCTTTCGACTGCGTGTTTGATAACGCTGAGTGATCCCTCATCCTGATTGCGCAGCGACCGGATTTCTGACTCATACGTTAAGACAGGAAGAACCGTTCAGTCGAAAGGGCACGGAGTCGGGTGTTCTTTGTCTTCTTCACTCCCTCCTCGATGCTCGTGAAAGCTCCCCAAGCCGCTCGTTTTGCAGTTGTTACCTACTTCAAATATTCTCCATGCAGAATTTTTCAGGAGCAATGTACACATTATATTACGTCTGTCTAAGTATTCTAAGCAACCACTCACCCTTCATCTGGCGCACCTATTGCCACCTCTCTTGAACATTCAGCAGCGTATTTCCGAACGTGTTGCTGTGTAATAGCCTTGCAACATACCACACATCACCACTTTTTCGAACCTCTCCTACCACTTTCATCAACGAAGTGCACTGCCAACGGGATGTTTAAGCATTCCCACATCCAAAACAATACAAGTAGACGTTCATCTCGTGATCATTCGGCAAGGTTTCATCCACATGTTCACCGGGCACTTCTCAGTGATCATTTGTTAGACATCGAACACAAACACACACGTGTTGCTGTGTAATAGCCTTGCAACATACCACACATCACCACTTTTTCGAACCTCTCCTACCACTTTCATCAACGAAGTGCACTGCCAACGGGATGTTTAAGCATTCCCACATCCAAAACAATACAAGTAGACGTTCATCTCGTGATCATTCGGCAAGGTTTCATCCACATGTTCACCGGGCACTTCTCAGTGATCATTTGTTAGACAAGCTATGTGTACGTATAGTATGGGCAAAAAAGACATTTCTCCCCATAAAGAGGCAGAATGTGCTTACCACTTGCGAGCGAGTTTCTGTTGGTGAGGTCGATTAGCGATCTAACCTTGTAAAACCTGTCACACCTGTTTTCAGTAAAATGGAGATCTGTCGACTGAAACTGAGTTTCAAATCTCATATTCGTTCGTAAAAAAAACCGAGAAAGAATGGCATGCAAAAATTGAACAATGCCAGAGAAAGATGGATCTTGTCACCATGTCAACACAGCATATCCGCTCGGACAGCAAATCTGCTCATCTATTTTACGCCTAGCTGCCATATATCAAGTAGACTAGAAAAACAATTAGTAAAAATGTCTCCGTTTCATTCATCGTTGCTCCCTTCTCCAATTTCTGTATTACCACTCTGACTGAGGTGTCGGTGAAACCTGTGCTGTGGTCATCGTCAGTCGACATGGTTCAAGACCCTAATATTAAATTCTTCACCATTGAAACTAATCAGTAATGATGAATGAATGATTTATAATAAGTAGGCAAGTCGATGGCATATATAGGCAGAAAAGAAAGAGCGAAAGGAAAAAAAAGATAAAGTGGTGAAGTATAGAATAACGATAACCTCTCAAGGGAAAGCCTTATATACTTTTTTGTTCTTTTAAAATATTTTTCATAATTGACACAACTATGAACCCGGTTCCTCCGATGCCAAAGGTATAAAAAACTCCCCCAATCCTTTGGTGTTGCAAGTTTTTCCTCCCATAGATCGATCTTTACTTCCAATTCACGGTTAGTCGAAGGCACTCATCCTTTAACAAGAATGTTTCAGCTAATAATGGACTTTATAAACTGATATAGATACTAGCAAGATCTGGAAATCTTTGGCAATGAGATAAGAAATTTCTTGTTTGATTGCGGTGAAGATAAAATTCCTTATGAAAAATTAGGATTTTAAGTTGGCTTACAATATAAATACTATCTTAGAAAAGCTGTTAATTTTTTCGTGAGTCATGGACTGAGGCCTCCTCGTTAAGCATGTCAATTTGTAAATTTCGTATATCTGGGCTTCACAATGATCTGCGGTGGCCTGCCGATGTATCGAGCCAGTGCTGCTATCCTCCCAGACAAGTCTGGTACCAATTTTCCGACCCCGGAGGGATGGAAGGCTTGGTGGGCCATGGGCGCAGAGATCGATTCCACGTGCGTGTTGCGTGTCACAATGGCGCCTCCAACCACTGCGCCAGACGCACCTCTTAGGCAGGCCGTATAAAATAAAAAACATTTACTTTTCTGTGGAATAAAAAAATAATAAATGAATCGCTTGCGAAGAGTACAAAACGTTCAAGTTCACACCAGTGTTGTATTTCTTTTCAGTTCTAGTTGTTGTGAAAGACCATGATTATCATCTGGAATGGTCCGTTGCAAAAATACTCGAACGCATTCAACGTAGTTAAAAGCTAGAGCAGAACGAAAATTATTAAACTTCGTAGTCTGGTTTAGCTATAGTAATTCCCACCACCGACTTTCTATTAACCTCGGCATTGATCAAATAGCCATCGATATTCTTGTTGAGCAAACACGAGGTGTTACTTTATTCTTTATTTCGTTAAAACTAATGTTTCGGCGGATTCAACAGATCCTCGAAAAAATCCACCGTTTATTACGTGCCTTCCACTGAGGAAGAACAGATGATCA
Source organism: Angiostrongylus cantonensis (assembly GCA_009735665.1). NCBI lineage: Eukaryota > Metazoa > Nematoda > Chromadorea > Rhabditida > Metastrongylidae > Angiostrongylus > Angiostrongylus cantonensis. The sequence goes on from MQTX01000072.1 coordinate 646,989, forward strand.
GAGTCGCATATGGTCGATGAATGCACCACCCCACATCAAAAGTTAATGCGAAGGTACGGGGCCAAATCATGTGTGATCTCCGGGCATTGCTTCTGCTGTTCATTCTAAGGTATCCGGCATTTATCCAGAAAGCCTCTAGAAGTTTGTGCGTTGATGTTTTGGCATCCCGTGCGAGGATAGCGATAGCGTCTCCGCTATGCTTTTGTATCCTATGCGTCCCTAGTGACGTGTCCTGTCTTGCTTTTCGTTAGCCATCTAGGTGATCTTTTATGCTGATACATAAGGGTCTGCCCGTTTCGCTAATATGTTCATCTCCGCAGATACTGCAAGAGATCAAGTACAACCTGAACTCGTACAGCCACCGTTCTTGCCGTAGGGGCAAATTACACAACTTTGTGCTTCGTATAGACGGTCATATAATCGGTTACGAACTAATTGACGGCGAAGATAATCGGGTGGTATTTCAATTATCGCTACCGATCCCTCTAGACCTGCCCTTCTTAAGCATCGCTTTATCGCTACACTTATTTCATCGCTAATGAAAGGCAAGATGAACGAGGTTTTGTCTTGGCCACGTTTTCGCTTTTGGGACGTCGCTCTCTTTCTAGACTTATATCGTGGGGTTACTATTTCGTGGCCATTGGAGATGGCTATTTGCTGCGCCAAGATGCGCGATTCGTCCTTTAGTTACTTCTTCGCGCACACAGAGGTGGCTGTTCGAAACAAACGAGCGCCATCTTTGTGTATGAAGGGTGGGAAGAAAGCAAATGAACTAGGATGTTCTTATTACTTGACTTTCGGTACCACTTCGTCATGCAACTGCTACTTGATAGGTTTATATAGAACGTTTAAAAACAGAAGCCAGTTTTTTCTCGGTTTCTCCTGGGTGAAGTTAATGTTCTCAGACTGCTCGTTCAACAATTTAAAGCATTTGTCCATATCCTCCTTAGTAGGGAAGATGACAAAACAGTCATCTAAATATCTACAGTACAGTACAAGCCAGAGATCAATGACGGGGGCTTTTATTTTACACATAAATTCAATGGCAAAACTTGGCGCCAATCGCTGTCCCATTACCAGCCCTCTCATTTCTGCGTAGTACTGGCGAGGAATGATTACGAACGTTCCCTCTTATTGCTAACTGACAACCTAATGATCTTTGAATTTATTGATTCTCTAATTTCTCGCGTACCACATTTTTGTGAGGCTATGAGATTAGAGATGAATTTTCTACCTCCATAGTGATTAAGGGTTTTGAGAAAATTATCCGAAAGCATGCGAAATTTCGTATCGATTTCAACGTTAGGGTCTTGCTGTCTAAAGAACGTTCTAGGGAAAGGTAACGGTGTTAATCTCGCCATCTCTTGATTTTCATTTCTGCTCGATACTTCCTTTTTGGCTTGACAGCGGAGTCGATCTTGAAGCTCATACAAACTGTTTGCGATCCTAGGCATGGTTGGTTTAGAAATGGGTTGTGATGGTGATACCAGGAACCCTTGAATGAACAGCAGGGAGGAATGCTAGGAGATCGCACATGATCTGGCCCCGTACCCTCGCATCGACTTTTTATGTGGGCTGCTGCATTTATCGACCAGGTGCCACTCTGATCAGCTGTTCTTTCCCAGTGGAAGGCATGTAAGGAACGGTGAGTTTTTTCGAGATGTTGATCGTGTGATTGCGATTTAGATTTTCATCTTGCGTTGTCGGAGCGTTTAGCTATAGTTTTTTTTTTCAGTTCTTTAGTTGGTTTTCTTTACCTGCATTTTGCCTAAAAACTTGGCTCTTCTGTTAAAGCTCCGTTATCTTTACGTCATTAAATAGCTAATAAAAGAGTACACCGGCTTGAAGGATTGCTGAGAAAAATGCAGCGCAAAGGACCCATTAGGAAATGTGGATGACACGTGAGCCCCGTAAAGGGTCATCACGGATTTAAAACTCACCTGAGGTCCCGAGTTGTGCTCATGTCTCAGCACCCCTGTGCTTGTATTCCACAAGGTCTTGCTATAAGAAAAAGAACAGGTGATAAAGAAAGTTAAAACACTTAGCATAAGCAACAAAATCCTTGTAAATTCAGACAGTAGTGAATTTGGCAGATGAAACATAGAAGAATAAGTGGATAAAGCAAAGCATATTTTATGAATTTTTGATGTTCGGCAGTCAAAGGTTCTCTAGAAAAAGCGGGTTAAGGGATAAAGGATAAAGCTCTCGGCGTTGATCAATCCCTGAGAGATGCGCCATGCATTCGACTTCCTTAAAGTATAGTTGGAGGTGATTGAATGCATATCTGGCCTTTACAATGGCTCGAGGTGGCCTGCCGTTGTATCGAGCCAGTGTTGCTGTCCTCCCAGACGAGTCTGGTACTAATTTGCCGATCCCGGAGGAGTGGAATGCTTGGTGGGCCATGGGCACAGGGATCGATTCCAAGTGCGTGTCGCAGTGGCGCCTCCAACCACTGCACCACACGCGCATGGCAGGGTATTGTGTGAAAAACAACCACAATGATGTTGAGATATTTGCAAAACGTGGACCCAAGACCAGATTCTAAATGCGGCTACCGTTTCCAGATGCTCACCTGCTACCCATTACACTGCTGAGGCTCTCGATTTTCCTTTCTCCCATTTTTCCCCAAGTGGTGCCATCTGTGGGAATGACGTGTGAAGTGCAAGTTGGTATTGAACCCAGTGAAGCTGAAACTGTAGTCGAAATTACAAAGCATAACTTTTTATTTACTGCCTACTACTGCAATTACAGTCCCAGTTTAACTGGGTTCATTGCCATGCGCTTTCCAGATCTTCACCATCTACGGGTAGCATCATTAGGGTAAAAATTGTCTATTAAGAAGGCGAAGCGAGTATTGCAGTGAGCAATACATTGGCTAATACGGAAAGAGTAATTAGTGGCTTTGAATGTGGTCTGGAACTTGTCCTTTGCAACTATTCAGAACCAATAAATTTCTCTGGATTGTTCAGCATAAACGAGGTTGTTATACCGCTTTTATTCGGCTGGAATTTCGACGACTTCGTCTTCATCGGAGTCGGTGATTCGAGTCGTCGGGCCAAACTCGTTCGCGCTCTCGATGTGACATCTTCGTCTTCGTATCGGGTCAAATCTTCTTCAGCGGAGCACTGCCAAAATGGGGTAACCTAACTCAGCAGCGCTCTTCAATATAATATGGTTGTTGACTGATTGTCCTTTTCATGGCAACAATCCATCCTGTAACAGTCTGTATTAGAATAGCTAGCACACAGCGAAAAAATACTGTTAGTAAACCGACTTCTGTTGACCTCTGCATGAATAATCAAAATAAATTTTTAGTGGTACAGCTTGCACGAGATGGTTATACGGCTTCTAATTGGCTGTTTCGACGCCTTTGCCTCCCTTTGATCCTTTTTGCGTCTTCTCAACTTGTGGAACAACCTCGTGTAAGCTGAGCAATCCAAGAAAATTTATTGGTTGTTCACGTCAAGGTACGCTCAAAGTCGGTTCATTAACAGCATCTCACCATCACTGTGGCTAAAATGATAAAGGATAAAGCTCTCGGCGTTGATCAATCCCTGAGGGATGCGCCATGCATTCCACTTCATTAAGTATCGTTGGAGGTGATTGAATGCATATCTGGCCTTTACAATGACTCGCGGTGGCCGGCCGATGTATCGAGCCAGTGCTGCAATCCTCCCAGACAAGTCTGGTACCAATTTGCCGACCCCGGAGGGATGGAAGGCTTGGTTGGCCATGGGCGCATTTCACGTGCGCGCTGCAGTGGCGTCTCCAAGCACTGCGCCACACGCGCCCGCGCCCTCACCGTGGCTATTCTAGTGTATTCTTATTTCTCATATGAAGGATTTCTGTATGGGGTTTCTATTTCTATTCATGTACCTTCGTGAATGCAAAAATATTTCATGGACTTCATTATCACACTTCCAATTCTGAGAAGGTGCTCATTAACATACATCGTAGTTCGCATCTGTAGCTGCCTCTTCTGTATGATTTGAATGAACTGACATGCGAGCGACCACAACACTGCTGAGATATGTGCAAACTCCGGACCACAAATGTCTGCGGTGAGGAACGAAGGAGTGGTTATCCTTTCCGAGAGCTAACGCGTTCACCACCGCACCATACAGATCCTTCGTTTCGCCTGTCTCTCAGCTAGTTCTATTTAAATTGACATGCTCATATAACCAATTCTGATGAGGCATCTACTGGCGGAATGCCACTTTTCCTGTGCATAGCAGAGGTCTCACCAACACATTCGCGTCTATCCGCCCCTGTGTACTCCTTTGTTTCTTTTTTTTTTTTTTGCCATAAGCTGAACAATTGTGTACAACGTGCACGATCCGTTCTAGGCTATATTATTGACCTAGTGAAGATGAGTGAAAAGTTTTTAGATTTCTTGTTATCACTTTAGATCTAAGAGAATCAAGTTCAGAATTTAAACTGGAAGAGAAGAGCAAAAATTCAATTCTTTCAATCTAACAGTTTCTTTAAGGAGCTGTGGATTTTGATGACTACTGCCTTTTCGAAACCTACTTGTTTTTTCACCTTCGGCTATGTTATCCATAGATAAAAGGATACAGCTCTGAGCGTTGATCAATCCTTGTGGAATGAGCCATGCGTTCGACTTCATTAAGCATCGTTGAAGGTGATTGAATGCATATCTGGCCTTTACAATGACTCGCGGTGGCCTGCCGATGTATCGAGCAGTGCTGCTATCCTCCCAGAGAAGTCTGGTACCAATTTGCCGAGCCCGGAAGGATGGAAGGCTGGGTGGGCCATGGGCGCAGGGATCGATTCCACGTGGGTGCCGCAGTGGCGCCTCCAACCAATGCACCATACGCGCCCTCTCATCCATAAATATTTTAGAAAAATATGTAAATATTTTGAACTCGAGTGGAAAACATATGCTCAGAACAAATTTCATCAACACCAACCAGTGTATTGCGGAACGACGCTGGTCACTTGATGTCGATCTTCGAAATAGAAGACGTTTTTTCATTTTTTCTCCCTAAGGCATGCTCCATGTATTCGACTTCACCAAGCATCGTTTCGAGGTGATTGAATGCAGATTTCGCCTTTACTATGATTCGCGATGGCCAAGATCTATCAAGCCGGTCAGTTATCCCCCCAGACAAGTTTGGAACCAAAGTAACAATCCCTGGGGGTTGGAAGGCTTGATGAGCATGGGTGCGAGGATTGATCTTATGTATACTGCAGTGCACCTCTGACTATTGCACCACACACGTCAATAGATAGGTAACATGCAGAAAATAAAGAGGTTAGAAATTAGTATAAAATATGTAAGAAAACGAAAACGAGGGATGAAAATGCGGAAACAAAGACATGATCGTCGTTAGAAAAATTTTAGACGACATGCATTGAGCTCAATACATTTCGCGCAACAAAAACTAGACACTGTCACGTGGCCGCTATCGCAGTTTCGGTTTCTTCGCGAATGTGTAGGTAACGTTGATCCCTTTCTTAGTGCTCATTTGAATGACGATTGTCGACAGCCACCTTCAATCTAATAAGTAGCTTTCAGTTATAAATCAAGTTGTGTGGTTCCTCAGTAATCGATGGGGATGACGTTTTAAATGGTAGGAGGAATTCTAGATTAAGATTATATCTAATCTATTTATAACCTGTACAATTTTCCGCTATAAAGCGCTAAACATTTTGTGGTGAGGATACAATTACTTGTTTACAAGTTATTAGAAGGATATTATGCATTGGTACAGTGCTAGCGGTGCTGTTCACTACGCGTAAAGCCATTGTTGGATCTTGTGCCACCCAACTAAGCCTCCCATTTATCAGAAATTAGGAAATTATGGCAAGTTTAGCCCAAGAAAACTCGTTCCAGCTTACAAATATTGGTGGCTGCCTGGGTTGAGTACCAGGGTAATGCTCTATCACGGCGATTCCGTGATTCCAAGAAAAATCGATTCGACCGATATTCAATAACATTCACGAAGAGAGCAAGATCCTCAGTTGGCAGCTCAACTCGGGCGCAGATGTGAAGACTGATGCGGGCTGAATCAGAAGTGCTAGGATATGTGATATCAAGTCATATAAAATAAGAAAAAAACGTGTTATGTTTTATACTTCGAGCTTTGTGATTCAAGAATTTTCTCAACAGATGGCGATACTGTCAAACTTGAGAAATGCGTGTCTTCCTGAATGTGTTGCGTTAGCTCTCGTATCCGATCGCGCTGAATGTGTTTCTCATGTGTTCTCTTGCGTTACCTGCCCTCTATGGACCATCCAGAAACAAAGAACCAAAAATTTGCCGTTTAGCTCTACAGCTGTATGATGACTGTTTGATTTTGGATAATTGATCCACTTGCAGAACTTTCATGCCTTCTCTACGGCGAGTCGAAAAATCTCGAAGCTGAACGCCAAGATGAACGGTGAGTGTTTTCGCCTTCATTGAATCCAATGTCCAGAGAAACAACTGTCTATTGTGATCGATCTATTGCCTTACAGTGGATGGTTTCTTCTTTTTTGTCTTTTTTTCCATATTCCTTTTTCTTGAGAATATCAGCAATAACGTTGCAATTTCCAACGAGGGTACCACCTCTGAAGCTGAGCCCTTTTGTTTCCTTTTGTTTTTCAATGCACTTCACTACTTTTTTTTCCAAGTGCTTCTTGTAGATCAAGAAGAATTGTAGCAATTACAACTACTGTCTGATATTTGCAAAAGCTAAGTTCCATGGACTTCAGTCGTGCTACTATTTCGTTCTGTCGAGGATCTCAGAGTTCATTCTCGCCACTCTCCTTCATTTTTCGATTGCTTTGACTGCTTGTTTTTTCTTTCTTCATCTAATAGTTGTTTCAGCTATGAAAAGATTAGGAATACAAATTCGAGCCGAACTTTTGTTTTTTATTTTTTCTAACTTTCCTTCGTATTTATCAATGATTCTCCTCAACGTTCTACTCCAATCGAACGCCTTAGCTCGTCTTTCTTCAAAAGTACAAAGAGATTCGCCCAGATCAGCTTTTTACAACATTCACCTTGAAGATGATTGGCGATGAATGTGAGGAAAACGAATCGAATACAAAAAGTGCTAGAACCTCTAAAGTATTCGTGATGACGGATCATGTAAACGTGCAAAAATGTGAGAAAAATACAACCACAAAAATGCTGAGATATGTGCAAAACTCCAGGCCGCTGTGGTGGAGAACGAACGCGCTATTACCCTTTTCAGGGGCTAAAGCGTTCACGTTAGAAAAAAAATAGTGATCGAGATATAAAAGATAAAGAGAAGCTCGCTAGGCTTTGATTAATCTCTTCTAGATGTGACATGCATTCGACTCTATACACAGCATCGTAGATTTCAACGAATTTATCTTTCCACACATCATCCATAAGTGGCCTCTTGTTTCTCTTTTGTTTTTGACAACAACATAGTAGTGAGCAATTCCCCATGCTTACCTATGATGTTTGGGCGTATTCGTAAGTTTCCTCTTCTCGAGTACTTTATTTGCTGGCTCATTTGTTGAATTCAAACTCGAGCCACCTTCCATTTTCCAGAAGCTCGATTGCAGGTTGTCATCGAATCGACAGCATGTAACCATCATGCACCCAAGCAAGTCCACGTAGCATAATTATAGTTGCATGTGCACGAAGACGATGCAATCTGTCGTTGTACAGTATGGTAGGATAAAACCCTCTCCTTTCACAAATTGTCTGGCATTTGTCTTAAGGCAAATACGTGATCGCTTTCACCCCTTTTTAAGCTTTGTTCGTTATCTGGATACTAAGCACCACATAGCCCCTGAACTCGCCGGTCTGCGCACCTAGGATCGATCACTCAAATCCGGAATTTACGATACTGAGTTAAACGAAAATATGGGTCTAGTAGAGTAGACGACATTGGCTTAATAGTATTGCAGAAAAAAAATTGTTATACGTGTAACGTGAGTTTCCTAGTAAAATTGGCTTGTAAACATCACTGTGGTTAAAATTCCTTCCTATCCGCTGTTATTAAGTCAAAATTTTTCTCTGATTTCTTAGAACTCTCCCGTGACTTCTTGCAGGGTACAAATGTAATCACCGGTCTTTTAAGGTAAAACCAGCTCTGAGCTCAAATAATCGGTCTCGGATAATTTGAGTTGGCATAATCGATGGAATTCAATACGTTGTTTACTTCAATTTCATTATCTAGGCGAATTCTAATTGAATGGTGTAGATAATTGTACGTTAGTCGTAGTTCGAATTAACAAAGGTTTTGGCAGGATGAACTACGATTGTAGTAGAATGTCCTTAAAGAAACTTCTTTAAAAACGTCTTTCCTTTAACTTCGGTGTGACTACTCAACGTGTACTCCTTCACTGATAAGCTGACACGAGTTTGACTCGGATCGGGTTTATTCGGATAACATCTCGGCGCCATCGACTTCTTCAGAGCCGGAATGATTCGAGTCGACTGTCCACGGCTGTTCATGTTGGAAGAGTGATGCGATTCCATGTCGGAAGAAGGACTATGGCAACAATCGACCCGTATCAATGTAGATCTGAAGCAGGCGAACGCATAAATGTTAGCCGAATAAAGTTGTTTTTAATCAACCTCGTTTTAGCTTATTATTGAAATAATAATGCCTATTCCAGAACATTGTCCTTCCCAGATATTAATCCTATCCTTCTGAGAGTTTTCCAGCGAAAAGTATTCATGTCTTGCTCTACTCCATTTCTTCCATCCACTTTATTTTTTGAAGTACTATCATCAGCAAACAGGTTTAGGAGAAACTATCGACTTGTGGCTCGATGTGTCAAAATGTTTCTAATAATGGTGGTATATGACGCCGTTTAAAAGGATAAAGGATAAAGCTCTCGGCGTTGATCAATCCCTGAGAGATGTGCCATGCATTCGACCTCCTTAAAGTATCGTTGGAGGTGATTGAATGCATATCTGGCCTTTACAATGACTCGCACTGGCCTGCCGATGTATCGAGCCAGTGTTGCTATCCTCCCAGACGAGTCTGGTACCAAATTTGCCGACCCCGGAGGGATGGAAGGCTTGGTGGGCCATGGGCACAGGCAGGAATCGATTCCACGTGCGTGTCGCAGTGGCGCCTCCAACCACTGCACCACACGCGCCCTTGATGACGCCGTTTAGGGGAGAAAAATCTGCACCAGCGGTCAGTTTTGCCATAATGTGTTGTTGCCAGCCTGGACTTTGTTCACTTCAATCGATGTCATGGATCCGTGGTAACGTCGTCGTCGTCGTCGTCGTCGTTTAGATTAGTTCAATTCCGGGATCAACGTGCCCTCTGTGTTGGTTTTCTGTTCGTGTTCCAGTGCGTCACCACTGAATCATCAAACAAACGTAGACTAGTCGTAAACAGTTGTGCTTTTCGAATGAGGCCTTTAAATATTCTGCTATTATAAAGGCGTGACTGAAGCTTAGAAACGCGACGTTTTCATAACTTATTGAATTGGTATGGTGGACTAGGTAAACCATCCATAAATATGAAATTGTCCACACATTAACTCAATAGATCGACTTTTTATAAACCTAAGCATTAATAATTAATATATGTAAACCTTGTCTCAAAGGTTTGGCTCAGCAAGGACAGTTTTCCGATAACTAGAGTAGCTGATGAGCTAGGAACTCGACGCTTTGGGAACTTGACCCTCCTATGGAAGAGCTATTGCCTCGTGCTTTAGGTAGACGATGTTTTTTGAAATGTCCCTTCGATTTTAAATCTATTTAAGATTTAAGTTTATCAAAAATTGATGATGGAACTTTTACTTTTAAAATTACAAACGCGAACGCAACAGCCGCAAACGGTAACACGTTTCGAGGGACGTCATCCTACACTCTTCTACGTCCGGAATCCGGAATGTTCAGTCGATGCGGTGTTCGAAACACGAGCCTCGAGTGGGAATAGGGAAAAACGCTTTCCTCTTGCGCCAGAAAAGCAGAGTTTTGTCTTTATGGAATAAAAGAGTATGTAAGTCTAAGCAAACGTTTGAGAACTCGAAAAGCTCTTATTTCGACTAATAAAGTTCGTTAAGAGCCGAAACGTTTGTGCGGTGTTTTTCTACAGATTTTCCCACAGTACCATTTTATTAACAAAAACCTGAGACAATTTTTGAGATAATTTTTTTAAATTTTATTATTGAAATACCAAAATGCAATGTAAAGCTGGTCTTCATCCGTTAGCAAGATCACCGAAGTTTACTATTACTACGGACGAGTTTTCTATTTCTCCTAGAAGTCTCATCTAAGAGAACGCAATCCCAAGAATCACTTGCCGTCCTGGAGGCAAAATAAATAATGATTATTCGGCTAGTGGCGACCAACATTAACGACTTGGTGGCGCTCTGAAACGGATTTCTTGAAGAGAAAACGCTGGCGAACCAGCTGCATACCAGTTAAGTAAAAAAAGTTATTGAACCCAAAACAGTGCTTTCATTTGAATATCCAGTTAACGATGAGTTGATTCACCGCATGTTTATTAATTAGATTCCTACTCTTTGACTCCTCTGCCATCCAGATCACCCGAATATCCAGTCAACGATGAGTTGATTCACCGCATGTTTATTAATTAGATTCCTACTCTTTGACTCCTCTGCCATCCAGATCACCCGAATATCCAGTCAACGATGAGTTGATACACCGCAGGTTTATTAATCAGATTCCTACTCTTTGACTCCTTTGCCGTTCAGATCACCCAAATATTCAGGCAACTATGAGTGATTTCCCGGCTTTTAATTAATCTGGTTCCTATTCTCTGACTCCTTTAGAATTCAGACAGTTCAACATTACCATTTTTTGGAAGGTAAGCTTTCACAAGTTTCCTGATTAAATGGCTGTTTCTTTCATGGTATTTTAGACTGCCATCTATTTATTGTCTCATTATTGCTGCTATAGAGATATATATCCTCTATGAACACTTTTCTAAAAGACATGTTCATTGAACCTGTGCGAAAATCTAGGAATTCGTCAGGATCATTCCGGTCTTGAGAACATCCTTTTGAAAACCGTCTTTCTTTCAATCTCGATGTGGATAATCATTCGAAAGCTTTGCTCACCTGGAAATATTCGACTAGATGCAACTACGAAGACCTACATATTAAGGACGATCGGCTATGTTTTTTGCCGTTCATTCCATTAACTCTCCATCTAAAGATATGGCTGACATAAACCATCATCGACAACTTCCGGAAGTTTTTAATCCTTCCTGGCAGAAGTTAATCTGGAAATGAGTAAATTCGTTCTCAGCACCCACTTTTCTCATCAACAACTATCAACTATCCTTCATTTGAGGGCGGGGTTTAACTAGCCACTGACTCCTCCCTTTTCTTCCCCTTTTTCCCACACATATTCAGATCGCCATCGCTGTAGCTTCGAAGCGCGTGTAGACAGTCCACAATAATCCTATTTCTTCGAGGGCCGACTTCCATCTGAACATCTCACATTAATCGATGGTTTCACGGGTTTTGCACCTTCACTGAATGAAGTTATAAGAAATTGCCCGATTCGTCGAGGAATTCAACGCTGGTTTCCAAAGCTCGCCACAGAAAGTTTCGTCTCTCCAGATCTCGCAGGTTACCACCACGATAGCCCCTTAGCTCACGATCCTAGATACATTACGTATCCATCTTTTCTCGCCTACATTCAGTGCGGATTTTTATGTGAGCAATTTCTTCTCCTGGGCTTCTGCACCTATTTTTAGTCTGACGAAGAACTCCTCCGACGAAAAGTAAACTTCCATTAAGAATTCACAAACAGATCAGTTTATTTCGCTGACTCTTTCGCTATCATCATCGTAGAAAATCCACGGACCAATTGTTCCGTGTCCGAAAGTCCGATTCAGTAACCTCTCAGCAACAGCAGTGTCGTCGTCTTCGCCCCGGTTTCCTGTGGGAGACGGCGTTCCAGCCACCCATGGATCTCCTAGCCAAAGTTATTCTTCTTCGAAAAAACGTCATCGTTGGTCGCTGTGGTGCTTTTGCATTCGTCGCTCTCTGAGCAACCCGACATTGCACTCTTATGAGCATGGAAGTCCATACGGTGCTTTCGTCGCTTCGACTCCATCAATTGAATTGGACCGCCCACTGCAGCCAGGCTTCTCTATGCTCACCGCCGGCGATCCGTCTAAAGCGATCCTTCTGAGTCCGGATACCTCAGCCGTTTCTGCACGACGTGAGTTCATTTATTCGGTTGCTGTCGTTTTACGTATGGAGTATTATCGTTTAATCACTGCAGACAAAACAAACAATTTTACGAATTGTTTTCAATTTGGTGTAGAACTCGGGTCACATCGTTACAGTCGCACATCAACTGTTAAGGTAGTTCCTATACGAAATTCTGTTGGTGGACTTCCCACCGGACAATTTGTCGAAAGAATGTGTTGCAAAGGAACACACAAAGTTGAAAGAAAAATGAGTTGCTAGAAAACAATTTGTTGTTCCGCAGAGCTAATTACGGTATAATGACTTGTTTTTACATTTGGTTCCCTCAAGCCGTTTAAGATGAAGTTCGTTTATTATTGTCATTAATCTTATTATTTTATATTCTGGACCATTTGCTTCCTGTTAACTCTCTTTCGCTCATTCCTTGACTCTTCCGTGAAAGAAATTCTTGAGAAAAACATAGCGCTTTCATCGAGATGTCCTGAACTCAAAAAAAATCCATTCCTTGATTTTTTTACTGGCAACAGTGATGCTTTCGTGTTTTATTCTACATGTTTGTCGTAGCTCTCTATAACCTTCCTTATCCTGGGGAAACCATTCAGAGTTTTCGGAACTATAACACTGATGTTTAACGAGCTTGTTGTCTTGAAACTTCGTCGTAATGACCACTACGCATCATGGATGTCAGCACGAAAATACGATGAATTCTCTAGAGCTTCAAAAATTTGTCTCTAGCATGAGTAAAAAATAAATAAATAAATAAATAAATAAGTAAATAAATAAATAAAAAGCCGTCCATTGTGTCATTGAGCTTTTCTAAAGTTATTCTACTTGGATTCGTGCCATTTCATTCTCAATGGGCAGACCGTTTTTTCTTTAACCCTTTTCCTTAGAGGTTACTATAGCCTTGGAATCTGTCTTGTGTAGTAGCCTCACCGAAGACAGTGGATATGGTTCAATGCTTAGAACGAGTATACCGACAGTTCTAACTGGTCTTTGGCGCAATACAAGAAATATTTATTGATTCAGTGAGGGAGGAATTCTACAATGTTAACTACGAAGTTTTTACTGTGAACATTATCAATTCAAAATTTGTTAACGTAGATCATATGTCTCAATATTTTCATTTCCACTTAGCCCATGACTGGGGCAACTGGTGGGAAAATTCCAAGACCTTCCATTGTTTCATTTTGACGTTTTTTTTTTGTCCCAGCTTTTGTTAATGTGTGCAATTTTTTTCCCTTTTTTTTCTAACTTGACCTTTCATTCTCAATGGACATGGTTTTTTCTTTATCCCTTTTCCTTAAAGGTTACTATAGCCTTGGAATCTGTCTTGTGTAGTTTCATCACATCTGCTTTGCAAATCCCAGCAGTTCACGCATTCGATTCGCCTTCCTAGCATTCATCGCCCACAAAAGTCTTCAAACATTTTGCCCGCTGTTTCGGCTGCTATTTGAGGATTTCGTTTCCTTTATGAATGCCGTAGAATGCTGGTCAAGTTGGTTCTCCTAGCATTATTGAAGATAGCTGAGCTAAGAGGTCACCACGTGGATTGAAGGAGGGCATCGGAAGTGGATGAACCAAAATCTTGTTTCTCTATTAACTGTATCCCTAACCACTGTGCTACCCCAACCTTATGTGGGCAATATTTTTGGTATAAATGGTTTCTGAGGATTTAACTCATTAAAAATGTTTTTGCACTGTTAGGTAGAGGGTACTACATTTCAAATAATTACTAATATCACTATAATACTATTTTTTATAATTTCTGTGAACCAACAACTGTCTTTCGAACTTCGAAAAGCCACGATGATGGCGTTCTCTTCGATGATGATATAGTTGATGACGCAGACAAGTAGAAATGACGAGCACATTTTTGAAGTCTTTCGCAATTCTGTTCGTCGCCATGGTTTTGCCAGGGGTGCTCCCAATTAAGCACAGCTAACTTTGAACGAACGAAACTCAGCGGCAGTGTCTCTCAATATTCAAAAAGAACGTCGTACCGCTTCGGTCCGAAATAGGAACCACAGCGGATGACTCGTCTAACATCCACAAAATGTTCAACGTTGAGCGATTCCTCAGGTATCACGCCAAGCACTCGACTTCATTAGACACGGCAGTTAAGATTGAGTGAATATTTGGCCTAAAAAAAACTTTCGAGGCTTCCTAGTGTAGAATTCAGTATTCCATATCATCACGAACAAGTCAAGTACCAACTTTCAAATTCCGAAGAAATACGGGGCTTAACCTTCTCGAGGGATGTTATCAAACCACCGACCGTGAATGTATTGTGCTACCTCGAACCACTAAACTATTTGTTTCCATCAAAACCATAGAATATACGAGTTGAACACGGGAATGACGATATCGTCTTCGGTTGTACTATTTACGTTAGTTCGATAACTTTCTTTATCGTGGGTGATAAGTGACAACAATAGACGAAGATACGGAGATCGATTTTTAACAAGTAGTAAACTTCAATATTAATTTTGTTCTTATTATATCTATACTTGATTACTTGAATGGCCCGTTCTGGTTGTGTGGGCTCCAGCATAGTCTCCATTTTTCGGAGATTTGCTGGTTAAATCATTGTGGTTCCCTGGAATCCCGAGGTCAGCCTGGGCAAAGTCTGCCTCAGCTTTTCATCACCACAGGCAGTCGCAGCCCTTGTGGATCAGAGAGAGATATTCCGCTATGCGACTAGTTTAATTCCAAGACGGTGTTGGATCCTGATATTGGTTTGCTCTTAGCTAGGCTTCCTGTTGGAAGCGCCTGACTCCTTCTAAGCTTGGAAGATCCTGCCAGGGAGATGAATCCTCCCGTTGTACATCGTAGCCCGACAACCAGGAACGCCTCTCAGCCACGATGAGGCGGTAAATCGTTGGGAGATATTATATCTATTACTAGTGTTGATTTATTATTATTATTACTGCTATATTAGGAAATCGATAAACTCCAACTATACGTTATTGTGCTATGGCATACCCAGTTCTTGATGGAATTCTATAAATATAACTTCCCTGTTCAGCTTGGGATTTGCAGAATTTAGTGCTGAACGTGACTAAATAAAGACGCCTTAGTTCTAAATTGTGGCGAATTATCATTTCTTATATGATAGTCTGGACTAAAGCCAATTAGTGTTGCAACTAATCAGCCAAAGTTTACGGTAGCTGTGATTAGTAGGAGGATTAACGTCGGCAGAAGGAACTCTAATACGAGGTGAATCGCTCTCCATCCTTCAAGAAAATCTTTCTACCTTTACCTTTGACTAGCTCACCTTTCCACAGATATTCTATCAGCATAATAAACTCTGGTGGTGAGAGGGGAAAAATCACGTCTCATTTGATAAGTCACGAGATCGACACGGCTGATATACATGGAATATTGCGTGACGAAGAATACTTGAAGAACAGGATTCACTAGCAAAATAACGTTTTTGTTTTTCTACGTTAATTTAATGTTTACGGGCAAAAATAAACAAAATGACAATATTAGGGAACAACTGTCCTGAAATCTGCCGTTCGGGAGCGGGTAACTGGCTTAGCGCTTTCGTGCCACTGGATTTGACCGAGAACTGGTATGAAGAAAAGACGCATGGGCGGCGGTAGATGAATAATTCGTTAAGGTACGCTGAAACTAGGGATATTCACATTCGACGAGGACTCGTTTTAGTTCGCGTACTATTTTCGAAAATTTTAGAAAAAAAAACTCTAGCAGCAATAAAGTTCCATTTATCTTACCCTTTATTTCAAATGAAGTAAGTGCAGCTATAAAACGCTGTTTAAGAAGAGTCAGTCTAGAGAATTCAGCAACGATAGTTGAAATGCCACCGAGTAATTCAAGGCGCCTGCTGGTTCCTTATACGACTGTCTATGTGCAACACAAAATTGCCTAATTTGCCTCAATGGTAGAGACGGTGACTGCATGAGTTCGGGTACAGTCTATCTGATCTCTTGTAAAGTGTACGGAGACGAATACGTTAGCGAAACGAGTAGACCACTCTGCATCCGTATAAAATAACACCTAGTCTGCAAGCGGAAACCAAATACTCCATAGGCCCGCATAGGAAGCAGAGACATAACGGAGATTTTGAAGTAGAAGTTACGATCCTCGCGCAAGAATCGAGAACACAAGCGCGTAAAATTCTCGAGGTATTCTGGAGTAATTCCAAGAATCTGAAAATGAACCGCAAGGACGAATACCTCATTATCACACGTGATATTCGGCAGTATATAAGACTGTTATTCTGATGGGACAGGCACATTACGTTTCCATGTGAACACTGCGCGGTTGGTCTCCACATAACATATTAAGTGGAAGGCTCATAGAAAGCAGTGAATGTGCAAAGACTCTGTGTTCAGTGTGATTGAAATTTTGGTTTAGCGTTTTCTCTGTTTGGTTATGGAGGTGTTTGGCCATGCAGATCCCAGTCAGCTTGACCTTTCCAGGCTCTGAGAAAGGCGAAATCCGCCGAAACGTCAGCTTGTACGTAAATAAAGAAACAAAACACCTCTCGTTTACTAAACAGAAGTAAAAAGAATTATTCATTCAATGCCGAGATAAATAGAAAGTTGGACGTGGAAAATTTCAGAATTCGTGAAGAGATATCAAAGACTAAGAGCCTAGGAATTCTTGTCGGTGATTATATGATGTGTTGAGTTGGCAGCGAAAGAATTGTTGTTCAACTAGCTACATTTTCGAATGATAAATGTTACTTTCTTCTTCTATCACCGGTTGTTGAGTACTCTAAAGGAGTTGACGCTTATACCACTGAACTCCGATATGAATAGGTGTTTCCTTAGCGATTTGATGGACTGCTAATCAAGTGCACAGAAGTAATGCGTTGACGGGAACACCCGACATTAAACGGCCGACTGGTTATTGAGCACTGTCAACATCTTTTTCCACTCAGAAATGCATGAACTTCTTCCTCGCCTTGGTGGTAGCTGAAGAGTTGTATTGTGAATTCGTCGTTTTCTCCCTCAGAAATCGCCAGGTTGTTCAAACAGCATACGTTTACTTCCATGCAATAACACATATACAACACAATCGTAGCTGACGTTTAGGCGGAATCACCTTCTTCAGAGCCGCCTTTTTTCACCTGTCTTTCACCGAGGAAGAAGTCGCTCAGAGTCGCATGTGGTTAACGACTCTGAAGAAACTCTTCTTCAGAGTCTGGAAGGGAATACTAATACTCAACTTACTAGGTCACGCGCTTCAACAACACAAACAGAGAAATGAAAATCTACGCGATAATTACAAGATCTACGGCTTCTTGAAAAAACCCAAAAAAGCTGTCAGTGTTTATCAATCCTTGAGGGGCTCGCCATACGTTCGACTTCATTAAGCATTGTTTGGCGGCGATTGAAAGTACTTGGCCTTTACCATAACTTACGGTGGCCTACCGATATATGGAGCTAGTGTTGGTACCCTAGCAAACAGGACTGGTGCCAATTTGTCCACGCCGGAGAAATGGAGGGCTTAGTGAGCCTGTAGCGCGACGATCAATTCCATGTGCGTGTTGCAGGGCGTCTCCGACCACTGCGCTACATGCACCCTATGCTGTATGATAGATACCCATAAGTGATTCCAGAAGTATCCTTTCTTTATCTGTTGAAGATTTTCGCGAAAATGATTAGAAACAAGTGTATAGCCAGTACCTAAAGTAATTAGCCTCCAGTTTTTTTTCCCTGTGCTATTGTCTATGACGAAAATAATTATGCACTCAGTAAATTACACTGTCCTTTAAAAACAAGAAAGTTATCGAGAAGAGTCTCTGAGTTTCGCCTAATGTGTCTCATGAAGGACTAATTAGTGTAAGACGTCCGCTGTTATTGGATTATGCCCTGTTTAAATTTCCAGTTTCCAATTAGGCAGTGGAGCCTCTTAGAGTCCCCGTCTCCCTCGGGGGCGCATTTCATCTCTTAAAATGCAAAAATGCTTCTAGAAGCAATCTAAAATAAATCACTTTTCTTGAATGGTCGTAGGCTTTAATACGAGGGAAAAAAGATGAAAAACACTGAAAGGAAGTAGTCATGCGTTCTATCAGTAGTTGCGTTTCCTTCGATTTTTCTTAAAGAATTTTTTTAGTTGTGGAGTTGTAGAGATAAGAGTATTTACGTCTCATGAACCCCAGCTCCTAGACCGTAAATGCGTGCGTCTGGTGCATTAGCAAGAGGTGCCCTGTAATTCGCCTAGTTACTCCTGAGTTCGAACCCGCTTCTTGAGATCACCAACACTTTTCCATCTCACTCTGCTGCCGGCGAATTGATGTCATATTTGTCTGGGAAGAGCACCACAAAGCTAACAGATCGGTATGTCATCGCAAACCATTTTACAGGCCACCTCTGAAGATCATTGATAAAGGCAAATGCATAAGCATTTTTTAAGGATTAATAAACGTCGAAACCTTACCCTCTATCCTTTATTATTGATTTAATTGGACACATGGCAAACCTTTAAACTACTGATCAACATCAAACCTCTTATACATTTATCTCTTCATTCTTCCATCGTTTATCCAGGATTTATGGTTGCGTGTAGCGCAGCGATAAGGGCACGCGACAAAAAACTGTCTGATTCCTACCTTTGGTCTATGAAGTTATCCATCCTTGTTGAATTGACAAACTGATACTTGTTTGAGAGGATAAGAGCAAAAACACGATACATCATTAGGATCTTAGATGTCGTTTTACATTCGAAATCAGCATTGAGGTCGAATGCATGGGGTACCCCTAAGAGATTGGTCAACACCGAACGCTTTTAAGGCCTTCGCGTCATACCAAGCGCTACTTGTGATTTTCTAATTCAATAACCGTTTCAAAAACTGTTTAGTATTTTGTGTGAAGAGTCATAAATCTTTCGTATATATGTGAGCAGCTAACTCTGGCTCTCATTGGAATACACTTCACCAATGTATTGCGTACGCTATCGAGTCCAATTACTGAAATCCAATAACTGATAGTGCTTGGATAATCTGTCTTCATGAGAATCTTGTCCGTCTCGATGTTTATTCTCGACAGTCTATATAATAAAAAGGTCTTCCTTTCGTGCATCATGATGGGGGTTTTCGTTGCTGGGTTCTTCTAAGACGATGTTTTTGTCTAAGTATTCTAAAAAAAGGCTACCATATGGGTGTGTATTCTTTATGACAAATTTTCTCGACCTCGTCGAGAAGTCATTCACCGTCTCAGATACGCTGTTAGAACTGTCTATAAGAAAGTGTGATTGTAGGGTTGTAAACCTTGCTATGTATCAGCAGCTTCGTTAGATGGCCGAAGACGTCTTATGCCGCAACCTTTGCAGTTCCTCAACCAAGACATTCACTGTCTTTAGTGAAAATCAAAATCACTTATCTCCAAAGTCGGATTCATATCGATTCATTTTCTATTGCACAAGTGGTTTTTAAAAGCTGCGTTTTCTTTTCATTCGTTTATAGCCTTATAATTTTACCCTTCTTGTTGATCTTTCTGAGCATTGTCGTTCTTTCACTAATGCCTACAGAAATGTGCTCGTCGGAAAAACAAAGATTTAGTGGGAGCTTTTCATCGGTATTTACGATATTTATCCCCCTAATCTGCCAGACCGTCTATCCATTGCTCTAAGCTTCTCTCGCTCGCTATTTGAATTAGAATATATGAAAGTGCATGCTAATCATTGCTATTGTAATTGAAAAATAAAATATGGAACTAGCATTAGCTGTCATCTGGTCTCAGGCGGCGAAGCACCTCCTATCACTGTATGAAATTGATTGAGGCCAGATGATGCCCAAATATGGTAAACAATCCTAAACGTAGTTTTGACTCAAAAATTTCAATTAGTTTAAGCTTAATAGCCTTAACAGCTTTTCCCCGAAGTGAACCCTCAGCCCACTTAAAGCTTTTTATGCTGATGATCTTCTGACGTGAACGTCGAAGCTATTTTTACCGGATATTTATTTATCCAACACGTTTATTGTGACTCTTTTCTGACACAAAAAACACTTTAACAGCGAGCACTTGAGCTTCCAAGAGAGTATATAGAAAATATCATCAGAAATAAGCAGGAATATCACGAAACAATGAGGTAGCTGAATCACAGATACACGTTACATGAATTCCATAGTTCTACGGGCGCATATGACGCAGTGGTCGGAGGAGCCCTGCATGACACACTTGAGATCGACTCCCGCGCCCATAGCTCACCAAGCACTCTATCCGTCCGGGTTCGGCAAATTGGTACCAGACTTGTCTGGGAGGATAACAGCATTGGATATCGATGCGCCACCAAGAGTCATTGTAAAGGTCAGATATGCGCTCAATGACCTCCAAACGATGCTTAATGAATTCTAATGCATGGTGTATCTTCAATGATTGATCAACGCTGAGAGCTTTATCCTTTTTTTTTTACAATTCTACATCTTTTGCAGTTCCATATATCTCTCAATAGTTTTTCTGTATATCATCGTGGAAAACCCCTAGTAGAGTTTTTCCGTGAAACAGAAACAAAAAGCCGTTTCTCACTGCTGACTTTCTATTAACCCGGCATTGATCAACACAATTCGCTGTTTCCTTGATAAGCACACACGAGGTTGTTGCTGTACTCTTCATTCACAACTCATGTTACAGCGGATTGCGCCTTCTTCGGAGCTTGTATAGGTCAAGTTGCCTGCACTGAAGTATGCCAAAACAACCATAACCTCAGGAGAAAAGTCTCGAAACCTAGATTTCAATCACATTCTAAACAGACTAATGTCTTCGCTCATTCACCGTTACCTACTTGTCTTTACTGAGTAATTCACTGTTTTCTTGATGAGAAAGCCTTCTTCATCAAGAAACCAGTGAGTCTCGATCAATGCCGAAGTTAGTAGAAAGTCGATCGTGGGAATTACTTTTCGTGAGTATTCGACGTGGAGAGGAAGCGTACAAAGTGTACATGGATGAATAAGGTGCTTCTCTTGCGTTAAAATATCAGTCTCAGATGTTCTGTTAGGTCTGGCTTAATAACGAGGCGTTCTTCCCTGCGGTTCGTTTTTGGGTTCTTAGAATTCTCGAAAATTCTTCGAGAGTTTTCGTCCTGAAATTTTCTACTTCTGTGCGACGGTGGTAATTTCTACTTCAATATCGTCTTCGTTATGTCTCTTTGTTCTGTGTGCGCCCATTGGGGTATTTGCTTTAACCGCTGGCTTTTCTTGTGTTTAGTGCCCCAAATTGTAATCAACTTGACCTTTCTATGCCCGGAAGAATGAGAAATCTGCCGAAGCATGAGCTTTGGTGAATGTTGAGTATAGTAAAAACCTCATGTGTTCTTATTAAAAAACAACGAAAAACCATGTTGTCTCCTCGCTGGTTTTTCGTTCAAAATAATTTCGTCTTGCCCATAAAGGATAATAAAGAATATGCTCTCGGAGTTGATCAATCCCTGAGGGATGCGCCACGCATTCGCCTTCATCGTTGGAAGTGATTGAATGCATATCTGACTTTTACAAATACTCGCAGTGACCTACCGATGTATCGAGTCAGTGCTACTATCCTCTCAGACAAGTCTGGTACGAATTTTCCGACCCCGGAAGGATGGAAGTATTGGTGTGCCATGGGCGGCGGATCGATTCCACGTGTGCGTTGCAGAGCGCCTCCAACCACTGCGCTACACGCAACGCTATCTCTTCCATAAGCCAGTATATATCGCATGTGACTTTTATCACTTAAAATTCCGTTTGTCATAGAGTGACTCGCCGAGAGCAGAAAGGTCTTCAATGGCCGTCGTTTCATGTTAGCGTTGTAGTGTGAAATACATTCGCTCGAAGGACATGAAACCTTAATTCACTTGCGTGTCTGCTGAGACTAGCTAGGTTGTCAATGTGTTTTAAATTCTTTAAAATCGATGGTGTGGCGTGCTAGATGTAATTGGAGACGGTGCTCAACAGCATTCATTATTCCACACACATATTCTACTAGGCTACCAGTTAAGTGTTTTCTATATCCATTCAGCGATAAGCATCTGCTAAATCCACTGTCCATTCTGTTTCCTTTTCTCTGATCTGATTTCATAACACTGTTGAATATTCCCATACCTGTATTCTAATAGCCTTTTTCCCTAACTCGAGCCAAACAGAACTAATCCTGACGAGGAGTTCTGTGGGTTAATAGTACGAACTAGCATCTCCTCATCAAATATTCGAACTCAAATGCTAATGAGTGACGGCAATTGGATTAAGCATTCCTTAGGAAAATGATGTCTCTCTTATATCTCTCTTAACGGCTAACAGGCTTTTATTTTATTTACCTAATTGAATATTTGAGCGGCACGTCTTCAATGGTTGTGCGAGCCCCAGCATAATTTCTATTTCTTCGGAGTTTTTCTGGTTTAGCCATTGTGGTTCCCTGAAGCCCCGAGGTCAGCCTAGCCAATATTTGCCCCAGGTCGTCACCAGGACAGGCAACCGCGTCACTTGTGGATCAGAGAGGGAGATTTGCCACCATGCGACTAGTTTGATATCATGACGGTGGTCGATCCTGGTGTTACTTTACTCTTAGCTGAGCTTCCTGATGGAAACACCGCTCTACTTCTCAGCATGGGGGCTTTGCTGGAGGGATAAATCCCCCGCTGTACATTGCAGCCCGACACCTAGGGACACCTCTCAGTTACGATGAGACGGTAAACCGTTGGGAGGCATGTTACTTAGTTTGTTGAATGTATATTTAGCACAATTGCTGCAGTTGTTGATGACATAAGTAGATTGTTGAGAACTGGCCCTAGCCGGGGGTTGAGAATCTGTCGAATTTCAGTCCTTTTTCAAATTCATTTCTTGATTTAGAAGTTTTGGAAAAAATTCCAGGTAAATTTGCATAGTCTCAGATATTCTAGAGGTATTCCGACTTCCTATTTTGGCCAGTATCCGTGCATGATTTCATAGTTTTTCGCAACGACTAACTTGCTATTTTTTTTGCTGACTTAACCAATGAACCTTACTAACAACACAAACTATTATTTAACTGAAATGTAGTACAGCGTAATGTATAAGTAGAGTAGTGGTAGAGGTACCTATCAATAGACGCTAGGCCGTTTGATCATTAGGCCGCTAGGATTCGATTCTGCACCGGTCCACCAAAGTCGTCCATCTGACCGGATTCGGTAAATTGGTGTGACCTTGGTGAGGAAAGCTACCTACGAATAATAAGGACTGAAAACTGTTTGTGCTGAAGAGCTGTGATAGCCCTGGAAAATTGGAATCAAATAACAACGGTTGGAGTAATTTTTACAATGCATGAGCTCGCCCTAAAGCACGGTGTTTCTCTTATGGAAAAAGAAGAATTCAGTGCATAACAGTGTTCTTTACAGTCTTTCTTAGCACTCTCATCCACATAGTGTTTTTCTAACAAATAGCACAACAAATAAGAAATGCGCACTATAAATGATTTGTACGCTGATATTACCCTATTAGAACACATTCTCTTTGACCTTACTTGCTTGGTTTTTGGACATTCCATTGGTGATCATGGCTCGTATGCACGCACACATCATGGCCCCTGTTTACATGTTTGTTTATTGTTTTCGCACTATCAGTGCCGATTGGCAAATGGTGATTGGATTGGTAACCCATTTGTTCTACCGATAGCTCCTTAGCGGTAGCGTATCACTGACATGGGCGTAAAATATTATTATTTAATTGTTTCTAATAACGACTTTCATTTATTTTTTACGAGAGACTAAATAGCTCTCTCTTTCCTCATATCCACACCTTGGGCTACTTTCGGTATCTCCCGCATCAATTTATTTTTGCCATTTATTTCAATGTGTCACTTTTTTGAAGTGTTCATCTGCAAAGAAAATAAATTGGAGCTTTTAAATTTGAATTCAACCGTATAAATCAACCGTCAATATATTTCCTCTCAGATGGGATTGTTTTAAGGTGTCAAGCCTTAATCTGGAATAGGAAGCCTATCTTTCAGGGATTGGTATCCCGACATACGTGATAGGATTCTGGCTAGTGGTTCATCGAGAATTTCCTATGTTCATTAGGCTATTTGTGTCAGTGTACGCGGGCGCCACTGGTCGACAGCGAAAGTCGATGCACTCTTCCAAATTTCAGGGTTGAAGGGGATCGCTGAAAGAATTTCCGAAGAATTTTTGGATTTGAGTTCTATCAGTTATAATGGAACTCTACACATAATTTTTGTCTATTAATGGCTTCACGAATATGGTTGGGACTTGTTCATGTAAATGAGACATGAGCTAAGTTTTTGGTAACTCTTAGTTTCTGTCGTGAATTCTGCAGCGCTCATTGGCAAGAATCGAATGTAGTTGAGAAACTATTTCTAAAAAATCACAACGATGCTGAGATATTCGCAAAACTTGGATCCAGGGCCAGAGCGAACCACGATGACCCTGGACACGATGGCAGAGTCAATGTCAGCGTTAGGTAAAAAACTAGCAGAGAAACGCAAAGCAAGAGCCTCAGTGGAACAGTGTGTAATCCGCGAGCCCCTAGAAAGCGCAATCGTGGTTCGATCTGGCCTGTGGTCCAAGTTTTGCGAATATGTCAGCAGCGTTGTGTTTGTATTTCACATCACACCCTGCCATGAAAAATCATAGTAGGCAGCAAATAAAGCGTTAACACCGTTATTTTGAAACAATTCCATTTTACCAACATTGTTTTCTATACGATCCTTATTACAGTACAATGAAGAGAAGCTTTTTTATTTACCTCGCCTTATTGTTGACCGGTGTCTGTTCCATTCTTTCTTCTTCAAACCTTTATTTACTATGCGAAATGTTTACTCATGAGGGCGTATGTAGGTCTCTGTCCGCTTAAAATCGTTAAGATAATGCCATTAAGCTAGTGGATTTCTTAATCTTAGACATAAAATATACCTACACTATTAAGAAATAACGGCTTTTATCTCGGTGCAACATCGTATAAGCTCACAAAGAAAGGATACGTATCGATTAGTAATACCAAGGTTAGAGGAAAGTGGGTTTTGAAATAAGAGGCCAGCTATAACAATGTAAATTATGGTATAAATAAATTATTAAAAATTAGCTATGACAATGTAATGTAAATTTGATGAAGTTTCAGGCTATATCACATCATTTTAAGAGGCTTGTGTATGAATTAAGAACAAACGACTTAGGAAAAACCACAAATCCTGATGCAATAATCTCATGCCATTAGTTATAATGATTTTGCAAATCCGATTTTGTAATGTATTTATTGAAGTGTTATAGCACTTTATTCTCCCGTGAGGTTCTACATCGATGAGCAAAGCTTTCAGAATAGTGTGATCTAGCCGGTGATTCCATCTGAATGAACTTTTCATACCTGAGTCAAAAAAGAAGTTAGATAACCCTAATGATACCATTTTGTCTATTTATTAAGTAGTTTTCACTCGTCGTTAGCTATTGTTTCTTAACGATTTCCCTCTTCATTTTATGGGAAATGTGCTGGCTTCCTGGTGTCGAACTGCGACGTACCGCATGGGTTCATGTTCTAACGGAGTTCTGAGACACAGATGAATTCCTAGAATTCTATCTATAAACTCAACAAAATGGAAATCTATTCCAAAAAAAAAACGTTGTCGTTCTTAGTGGATATCCAATAACGTGTGGCAAAAGGAGTTTTTTTTTACAATCCGGAAATGACAACGAATTCTCCTTGGTGAGGAAATGGCAGTGACCTAGCACGGCTAATTCCGAAATCCAGAAAAAGTTATGTTCAAGCGAGAAGCTGGTACTAAAGTACAAACTGGCCCTGATAGCACTGTTAGTTAAGACTAGATATCCAAATCGATTACTTGTTTATACTTTTAGAGCAGCAAGTAAGTGTTCAGCCGTGGTTCTGTCAGCAGAACTACATTCAGACAAGAACGAGTTTTGGTGTGACTACTATGAATTTTGTCGTCAGTCCTCTCGCAGCGTCTCTTCCATTGCATATTCGGTGGCGGTACAAATCCATTATTATGCATAGCCTGAACGCATGCCCAGAAAGCAAATGGACTCGTGAACGATTGTTGTGATCGTATAGTAGACGGAATTTGTGCAGTAGAACCGCGCTCTTAAGCAGTGCACCAGTCAATTTTGTTATAATTCCTACTTTTCTGTAATGCTATGATGCCTTGCAGATATCATTGTCCTATTTTAACGATTTCCCAAGTTCACCATTCTCTCGCAGAAAACGACCACAAATTCCATTCCTTTAGGTCTAAAAAAATCGATAAAAAAGGATAAAGCTGTCGGCGTTGATCAATCCCTGAGGGATGCGCCATGCATTTGACTTCATTAAGTATAATTGGAGGTGATTGAATGCATATCTGGCCTTTACAATGACTCGCGGTGGCCTGACGATGTATCGAGCCAGTGCTGCTATCCTCTCAGACAAGTCTGGTACCAATTAGCCGACTCCGGAGGGATGGAAGGCTTGGTGGGCCACGGGCGCATCGCAGTGGCGCCTCCAACCACTGCGCCACACGCGCCCTGAAAAAAAATCGATAAGTGCATCAGTAGGTGGAGGAGTGGAAGAGTGCTCTACAAAAATTTATTCTCCAACAGCTTGCATGCCTAGGTTTTTTCGTTGAAAACACCTATATGTCTTGTTTCAACGATTTTATTAACGGAGTTCCGTCATAAATTATGTAGTACCCAGGATCGACTTTCTATTAACCTCGGCATTGGATTATGAATTCGTCGTTTTCTCTCTTAGCAATCGCGAGGTTGTTAAACAGCATACGTTTACTTCCATGCAATAAAACACATACAACACAATCGTAGCTGACGTTTCGGCAGAATCGCCTTCTTCAGAGCCGCTTCTTTTTCATCTGTCTTCCACCGAGGAAGAACAGCCGCTCAGAATCGAAACTCGGTGGAAGACAGATGAAAAAGAAGCGGCTCTGAAGAAGGCGATTCTGCCGAAACGTCAGCTACGATTGTGTTGTATGTGTTTTATTGCATGGAAGTAAACGTATGCTGTTTAACAACCTCGCGATTGCTAAGAGAGAAAACGACGAATTTATAAATTATACATTGAGCTGCTCGTTGGTGTGATGGATTTGTGGATTCCATGCATGCATAATAAATTCAAACGCGGTGAATGTTTCGTCGTAGAAAAAAGAAACATCCGTAAACCAATGGGTGACCTTTTCTGAGTCGAAGAACATCTTCGTGGTATGTGTTTTACAAAAGAGCATCACCGGATAAATGTGGCTCATTCGGGAGAGATGCTCCACTGAGGAAGATCCTGCCCGATACGCGACGAAGATGCCACCTCGAGAATCCGAACAATGATGAAAACAAGGCCGTCGAAACGTTAGCCGAATAAACATTTGTATCAACCTCGTGTAAGCTCAACATTGTAACCAATGGATTTTGATTAATCTAATACCGAGGTTAAATGACGGTCGGTTTCAAAATTTTCAAAGTAACGGTAGCCATACTTCCTGAGAGTTACTGCATGAGACCTCGTAAAATCACGTACTCTTGATAATGGGCAATGCGTTACGGGAAGGCTGTCCTAGAGATCCACCACGCATTCAGTTTAGTTAGAAATCGTGGAGGTGTCTGATTTTGCTTATCCATTGCCTTTAAGGATCTATAGATTTATTCCTCTTAACGGTTTAGCGTCTCATCGTGGCTGGGAGGTGTTGTTAGGTGTCGACCAGCGATTTACATCGAGGCAATCATCCGCCCGGTAGGGTTTTCCAAGATGAGGAATCCGGCGTTTCCATCAGGGAACCCAGCTAAGAGTAAATCAATGCTAAGATCCTATATGGTCCTGGTATCAAGCTAATTACTCGGAGGCGAATCTCTCTCTCTAATCCACTAGGGCGGCGGCTGCCTGTGGTGGTGACGACCTAGGGCAGACTTTGCCCTCCTAAGTGACTAGGGGACTCCTGTGAACCAGAGTGGATAAACCAACAAAACTCCGAAAAATAGGAGATAATGCTGAGACCTGTACAACCAGTGAGGACAGGCCATCCAAATATCCAAGTATGTAAGCAGAGATGTATCAGCTTAGGATTCCTATTTCCCTAAACTAGTCTGCTACAAAAGCAACAACCGCAGGTGATTAAGTTTTGATTGGCTCAGATACTGGGTCAAATCAAAGGCCTATATGCACCGTGAGAGCACTTTTGACCACTGCGTAGTACATGCACAAACCTTTCAGACTTCATACCTTATGACAAGCTTGAGAATTCATAGACCTATGGTTTTCCTAGGAACCCAATGGATATGGAAATCAGAATGAAGATTGTATATTCACAGTTCGAGTGAACGAATGGAATTTAACCAATCTGAACTAGAATGAGACTTCGTCACGCTTTCAGTACGTCTACAGAAAACATTTTCGCCGATCAATGGACTTCGTGTGCAACTATGGGGTTTTTTGGTAAATGAAATACTTAATTGCCACATCATCACTCCTAGTTTGAGTGGTGGTCGCTTGAAGCCCACGCCCAACACTTTGTCGCGTGGTTGGCATTGAGAAGTTCGTCCAACAAAAAAGGCTCTTTTGCAATTTATCACGTGTATGAATATTACAGATCACATCTTGCCTACATAAATTGTTGGATGAGCCGTCGACTGAATTCAAAAAACAGTAGTACGAAAGCCCGTTGCGGTGAGAGAAATCCGGAAAGCATTTGAATCAATGCATGGGTTATTTATGCATCAACCATGGGATATTAGGCCTCCCAACGAGGAAACCATGGTATATTAACAATGGACCCTAATATCCTAGACGATATTTGTGCTGAGAAAATCCTTGAAAATCAGTGACGACACGGTGATGGGACAGCAATCCTCGAGAACGACAATTAATGTACTGGTTGGGCTGGTCTCTTCCACACGCTAGTTGTAAAAGTGGATTTTTAGCGTTATTACTAAAGGAAGTGGTCACCTACGGTTAAATAATCGGCTAAGGTCATCGAAATCCGTTTCTCTTCGTCCGTTCGTTACTTTATCGCTAAAGGTCGTTTTAAGACGGGAAAGCAGTGGGATTGCTCGCTTCCTGTTGGATGTTAGCTGATGACGCAAGTGCACAAGAAGCCTCAATACTTTGTTAAGGGGTCCAAGCAAAGCCAGAAAACGAACGACGGTTCGTTTTTTGACTAAGTACAACCGAACTCTTTTCTGAGTGTCACAGATCTCCCTCAGGATTCATGGGGGAATGCTCGATTGGTGACATGATAGTCTGCGAAGGTAAAGGAACAGGATTGATTTTCTTGAGGGTCTGTCATACCTTGTCTATAGAGTTCATTCAACTGCATTGTTTTTTATTTACTTCAACTAGGGTCTCTTTTACATAACGATATGTTACTACTAGGATATTGAGCACTTTACTGTTACGTTTGAAACTAACCCATTATAGGTTCCATTTGTAAAATTTCCAAGAAGAATTAGCTCGAAAAGCATGAGCATCTCATACCAGGATAAAAAAAAGTGTCTGGAATCATCGCTAACTGAGTAAAAAGCAAAGGCGAGCTGAAGTTTTGTGGCTTCAGTGAATGTGAAGTTTTCTTTCCAGGAGGCA
Source organism: Angiostrongylus cantonensis (assembly GCA_009735665.1). Taxonomy (NCBI): domain Eukaryota; kingdom Metazoa; phylum Nematoda; class Chromadorea; order Rhabditida; family Metastrongylidae; genus Angiostrongylus; species Angiostrongylus cantonensis. Next base: position 676,630 of record MQTX01000072.1, read on the forward strand.
GCACGATGCTGACGGTTAGCTGTCTTACCAACAAAAACGAATCCATGTCATTTCAATGGTTTCATTAGTTCTCAACATAATGACGTCATGTTTTTTAAGAGGTGCCAGTTGCTTTAAATGAACATGTAAAATGGCATCCCACTTTCGTCATGTCCATATTTAATTTGCTTTCACCTAGTGGTAAAAACATTGAGCTAGGAGACTGAATCTAGGATGGAAGGGATTGGAAGTGGGGTTAGAAGCAGTGTTTTTTTTACCGTAAATGATTCCGATACAATCACAGAGGGCTTGGAAATATGCTGGACTTCTGACCGTACTTACCATCTAGTGTACTCGATATGTAATAGCTTCGGATAAGCCACGATTTAAGCAGTATGAATCATGAGAACCCAATTTTCAGTCATGACCTAAACAAGTGCAAACACCAACATTTTTGTGTTGGGTCATTTCTGACCTGGTTGTAAACTCACCATTTCTTGTTCCTTTGCAGACATTTCATGCTTTATTAGCCTATCCATGTGGCATGTGCAGCTTACTGAGCAAAGCTGCAAATATCACAACTTCATTGTGGTTGAATTTCAGCTAATACCCTACCATGAAAAATGAATAGGCGGTAAACAAAAACTTCTACATTGTAATTCCTTGTAATACACAATTGAATTAAAAATCATTTTCTTTTCAAACGAACTTTTCTTATACAATAGAGCCAATACAAAATTTAGTCAATATGTATTCGTTCTTTGATGAGCTTATACGAGGTTGATAACAATATTTATTTATTTTTTTCCTTGATGAGCTCACACGAGGTTGATAATAATATTTATTATATTTAAGCCGATAATAAATATTATCAACCTCGTGTGAGCTCAAGGAAAAAATACATATTGATTAAGCACACCGAGGTTCAAGGAAAGTCGGTTTCGAAACAATATTTATTACCGCCTAACGTTTCGACGTCTTCGTCTTCGTCTTCATCAAAGCCGATGATCCGAGTCGATGGTCCACGCTTGTTATTCGTCTCGATGTGGCGGCTTCGCCTTCGTGTCGAGTCAGGTCTTCTTCAGCGGTCCGTCTCCTCGAATGAGGCACACTCATTCAGTGATGCCCTTTTATACACGATGCTGATGGTGGATATAATGATAATGTCCGTTGATAACTACTTGTTTTTCTTCTGGACATATATCATCGCGCACATCGTGCAGAAGTGGGTGTTATTATTAGCTAGCACAAAGCGTATTAATACTTCGAAACCGTCTTTCCTTGAACCTCAGTGTGCTTAATCAATATGTATTTTTTCCTTGATGAGCTTACACGAGGTTGATAACAATATTTATTACCGCCTAACGTTTCGACGTCTTCGTCTTCGTCTTCATCAGAGCCGATGATCCGAGTCGATGGTCCACGCTTGTTATTCGTCTCGATGTCTGGACAAAATTTAGTTTTAATAGATACTAGACGACTATTTGTCGTGACAACATAAGAAAGCTTATGTGGAAAGACGAAGTAAGTGACTGTGGAGCTAGTGATGATCAGGACTTTAGCTGTTCTGTCTGACGTCTTGAATTTCTAAGCCAGTAACTTTATTTCTAAATAAAGGAGAAAGTGCGAAATGCATTTTATCAAGTTTTCAGTTGTGTTAGTTGGCAAATATATATTGGGTCGATCTTCGGAGACCTGGCTTGTTAATTCAAACGGTGTCCCAGTCGCAATTCGGTTCGGCGCAAGCCGTGATACATACCCGAGTAGTGGTGCATTTAGAATCTCACCGACTATGAATCCGGCCAGAACATGGCTCGCGCGTAAGCGTTATGATCGCTACGGTAGACTCAGTGTAGGCTAAGTTACGCAACCTCGTCTGATTGTCTTCAAATCGTCAGACAAAATGGTATGAAGATTTTACGAAATATTCTATTTCTAACTGTTTAGCAATTATGGTAACGTATCTTGCTCACTATTTTCCTACTATATAGAAGTAAACTAAACTAAACTGGAGGGCAGGTAGCATAGTGGTAGTGATGTCCGTCACTACGAGCATGGTGCTATTTTGATTCCGCTCCAGGCCAACCAATCCTCTCATCCTTCCAGAGTCGAGAAATTGGCACAGGACTTTCCTGGGAGGAAATCCCTCTCTGCAATCCAATTGGGAATGCTCTAGTCGGGTAATCTGTCACTCTAGGAAGAATTGCTCGACCAGCATTATAAAACATTCAAGATGAAACGAAAATCCACAAGCAGCAACCGAAGTCACGCGTAAAAGTCGGAAGATCTTCGTGGACAGTAGATGCGAGGAAACCAATCCAATGCAAGGTGTGATGGGATCCGCACGGTAGACGTGAGGGCGGGTCATATAAGAAACATGTATAGAAGTTATTCCGAAGAGACCAATCTCCTGAGCTTCCAAATAGAATTTCTATGGAAAAGTATTTTTGATTATGATAATAAGCGCGCCTGTGGCACAGTGGTTGGAGGCGCCACTGCGACACACACCTGAAATAGATCGCCCACCAAGCCTTCCATTCCTATGGTGTCGGCAAATTGGTACCAGACTTGTCTGGGAGGATAGCAGCACTGGCTGGATACATCGGTAGGCCACTATGAGTCATTGTAAAAGCCAGATATCCATTTAATTACCTCCAATGGCACTTAATAAAGTCGAATGCATGGCGCATCCCTCAGGGATTAATCAACGTCGAGAGCTTTATTTAGAGCTTTATTTTATCATGATAGTGATTATTGTAGCTAAGAGATGCCTTTTAAGGAAAATCCTGATGTTATCCGGAAAGTTGAAAGAAACGAATTTTTTTGTAACATCATCATATTTAAGATTTTGGAAGCTGGGGTTCATTTTAAAAATGGGTTAGGGAATTCTTCATTTTAACGCAGAATCACCTGTATCACCTATAGTCCCGTTGATCGTCGAGTGACTCGAGCGGGCACCAGTAAATCCTCCATTTTTCCCTGTCGCGTGCAAGAGTAGCCCAGTGGGTTCTGCTCGCTTTAGGGACTCGTCGAGTATCATATCTTTCTTCTAGGCTTTTCATGAAGAACTCTGACCATCGGGTCGGTGGTTTTCCTGCAGTACGTTTGACATCCCGAGGAATCCGGTCACTCGCCAGTCACGGAACTAGTATTTAGTCAACTCCTATCAGTACAAAAAGAACCCGTAGTAGCAGCTACTGCAAGCTCTACTAAATCCGACAAAATGTTTCCAGTGTTTACTTAATCGGCTCATTTTCTTGTTACTGAATAACTCGAGCAGTCGCTACTATGGCCTTTGTTGTCCTCGTCAAATGCAAGAACGTCATATAGTGGCCTTAGCTTGCTCAATGCACATAAAAAACATCGCATTTTTAGTAAGAATCCCTTTATTTTTACGACCGGAGGATACCTGCGGCAACTCATTATGCTCGCTAATGAGTGCAATTTTACATTTTATATCTTAAAGGAAAAGTTCAGCTTCTTTCGAAATCGATGCTTAAACAGTTCACATCAATAATGCTATGACATTTGTAAAACTTGGACCCCATCCAGATTCAAACTCGCGATTAATTTCCCTGTGCTCATGTATCATCCACACCACCGCTGAATGTCATGCTTTGCGTTTCTCTCAGCCAGTTTTTCATCGTAACAGTGCCATCAACAATCACCCATCAACGAGACTGCCCTGGGGAACACAAATATGCACTGAATCCAGTTAAGCTGAGTCTGTTATCGAAAACAAAGTGCTTAACTTTTTATTTACCTGTCATTGTTTTTTCATGGCAGGGTACTATGTCGATATAACCACAATGATGCTGGGATATAATTTACGAGCTATTTGATGTCAGACTTTTGACCGAATCCGTTTCTAGAATAGCATTCGCAACTTGCAATTATAGTCAATCAACTACACGTGGATATGACTACTAGTGTACGAAAAATATTCAATTCATCAGGCATGAGTCCATTCTTTGAATCGAATCTCTAGGCAGGCACATAGCCCACCCATGAAGACATGTCACATAGCTTGGAGGATGCCCAGCCCTTGATGTCCACACGGAGACATTTGTACTTACACAAGTTGTCTGACTACTCATCCTCACATGTCGTGCAAGAAATCGAACTATTTGTATTATTCATTCTATCCATCTAGGTGGCACTTTTTACTTTTTGGATTGGGCAGCAATTAGATTATTCACTTTGTTTTCTCCTTGCTGGTACTTCAGGTAATAGATAAGCGTAATTTTTTTTCACCATGCAATCTCGGGTGAGTCGCACTACAACGTTCCTAAGTCTTCAGTTCAGAAAGCACTCACACATTGTGAATCAGAAGCAGATTTGTTTAAATGCAACATAGCCTTTCGAGGATAGCAGCGATTCCACTTAAAGATTACTCGAACCACCAACTGAAGTCATTTGCAGCTCACATACCGGGTGAGAGAAGGATTCCTGGTTGAATGAATTGACTATTTCGATTGCATTACTACATATTTTCTATATTTTTAAGATGGACGAAATGTCTTGATGAAAGCATGTCAATCGCAGCAAATACTACCATTATAACCATTTGTTTCTCATCGTTCTTCATGAATATCTGCTGTATCTGATTGATTGAAAGCTCTATCGCTTATCAGCTCCAGCAGGTGATCTATGAAAGTTCGGTCAAAGACCAACTAAAGCAACAGAATTCGTACCCGATGGGCCACTACTGATGATGTTGAGTAGAAATCCCTTAAAAACTTTCCGTCGCGTAGCTTTTGACGTCAACTCGCCCTTTGACCAAACTGTCTTCAACCAACGCATCGTAGGAACACTAACTAATTGCTACTCACTGACAAATGTAGCTTACTTGTACGAATTAGGCGCATTGCAATATCAACTGGAGGAATTTATCAGCAAGAGCCCGATCATCGCCTCCTTCACGCTTGGAATCAATTCAGCAGTAAGTTGGAAAAGAATTCGTGTCATCGATCAAGAAGAGAAAATCCAACTGTACATGACGAGAACATTCTGAACAAAATCCTATCCAAACGCGACTCGCTGACTAAGGAAGACACAACCGAAGACTGCGAGCTCCTTATTGAAAGCGCTAGATGTTGTAACAAATTCGGCTCTGTTCCTCAAAAAAGAAGACCTGATCGTATCTCCACTACCACTACCGAGTTTGTTCGAGAAGATAAGGAAACTGAAGCTCAATCCTACTTGAACGCGCTTAACATGGCTAGTAATAAATGCCAGCTGCAGGAAAGCTTTGCAGGAAGACACACTGGTGCAGAAAGAAGAAAGTACTGGAAGGACAACAAAAAACCAGTCTAAAAAAACGTTATCGAGGTTTTGTAAGTGTATGGTTCGCAATCAGTCATGGTACCGAAGATGCGATCACCAACGCTTCCTGCCATGATATGGAAATGTTAACACCAATCTTTTTCGTTCCACAGTCCACGTCATTTGAGGGCTCCAGGACCCAATAAATATCACCACCGACTTTCTTACAACTAGAAGCGACAATTTACAAGTATTTTTTGTAATCCATCTGAAACCCTATCTTCAAAAGGAAAAAATCACAGACCACTGAAGGACGTGGCGCACAGTTATCCTACTTAAGAAAGGTGACAGAGGAAATCTTCGTAACTATTGTCCGATATGCATGTTGAGTGCACTGTACAAGCTCTTCACGAAGATTCTCATATTTGGTATATCAAGGGCACCGGATAAGACACAACTAGCTAAGTGAGAGGACATCGACAGGAACTTTGATGCATGGAACACATTCACATAGTGTGAAAGATCACAAACGTTTGTCGGAAATACCATGCTTCAACCACGTCAAGAAAAGTCTTCCTAATGGAAACGTCGGCCTCGTTCTTAACTTGGGAGCCCTTGCCGGGGAATGAATCCTCACGATGTGCTTCGCAGCCCAACATCCAAGAGTACCCCCTGGGCCACGTTGAGTTAGTAAGCCCTTGGGAGGAATAAGTGCTTACAGTGCTCACACTTGAAGTTCATAGACGTTCCTAATCGTCATGAATGAACAGAACTTGAAAAACCACCATAACCGTTATACGTAGTAACGAATTCATTATTAACAGTTTATTAACGTATTTTAACCTACAAGATTGAATCTAGGTAATCTACCTCAACAGAACTATCGTCTTGTTCAAAAACAAAACAAAACAAAATAAACTGAAAATTATATGGAAATGCTTTTAGTTGTTTCGAAAGCATCTATGAAGCTTTTAGTAAACCTTAGGTATTGCTGAAATATATATCCAATGCGTTTAACCTGTACTCGACAATAAAGGATAAGGATAAAGCTCTCGGCGTTGATCAATCCCTGAGGGATGCGCCATGCATTCGACTTCATTAAGCATCGTTGGAGGTGATTGAATGCATATCTGGCCTTTACAATGACTCGCGGTGGTCTGCCGATGTATTGAGCCAGTGCTGCTATCCTCCCAGACAAGTTTGGTACCAATTTGCCGACCCCGGAGGGATGGAAGGCTTGGTGGGCCATAGGCGCAGGGATCGATTCCACGTGCGTGTCGCAGTGGCGCCTCCAACCACTACGCCACACGCGCCTTGTAGTCGACAATAAGGATTGATTTCAGTTCGTGAGAGACTAAGTTAGCCGTTCTACGTTACCAAACGCTTTTCACTTCGTAGTAAATCTTACTAAAGACATTTTCGCGACGAGACTGGTTTTTCGACAACTGACAATAATTTCTTGATAATAGAGTATCTTAGGTGTTCAGAAACTTAAAGATTCATAGAACAGACATTGTTCTATGAATCTTTAAGTTTCTCATGGAACATATCTCCCCATTTTCCCTCTGGTCGTGGTCAGTTTGAAGATCGATGCGACTGAGCCAGTGGGATTTCGTTTATCGAGCCACGATGGCCTGCTCCAATCGCAACGCTTTCGTTTGAAGATTTCAAAGCGTTCACATCGTTTTCAGCTTTTTTTTTCGAAGCTTTTAATGTTATGCGCATTCGCAGTTTAAAGAAACGTTTCACAAAAGTCATCTCCAGCATTCATTTTGTATATGTTATTTCCTTCTGTAAATACCCTCTGGTCAACAAAAGCGGTAATTGCGTGTTGTGGTGATGACCTAGGGCAGACTTTGGCCTGGTTATCTTCTGGACTCCAGGGAAGCACAGTTGCCAAATCAGCAAATCTCCGGAGAATGGAAATTATGCTGGGGTCCGCACAACTATTGAGGACGGCCCGTCCAAGTATCCAGGTATCCTTGTGTAAATTTTTCAACTACTGATCTACTCAGATGTTCTAGTTATCCTAGGACTATGTTCTAGCAATTATCTTCGTGAAGTCCCGAAACAATCTTAATAAGAGGTTCTTTCTTAAAGTTTGAGCTAGCCGTTTTTTGTTTCCTTTGCAAATTTCACGTATTTAGCGACTTGTCTGAAAGCCTCAGCTTAACTAGGTTCATTGCCGATTTGCGCTCCCCAGATCAATCCCGCTGATGGGTGATTGCTGATGGCAGAGATCGATAGAACTAGCTGAAAGTGAGGCGAAACGATAGACCCGCATGGTGTGGTGGTGAACGCGTTACTCGCCGGAAAGGACAATAGCGCGATCGTTCTCCACCATAGACACCTGTGGTCCAGAGTTTTGCAAATATCTCAGCTTCATTAAAGTTATATTTCGCAATATACCCTACCATTAAAAAGACTAGGCAGTAAACAAAAACGGTTAAGATTAGCGACTTGTATTGAATTTAATTTCATATATTTAAATATCAATTAAGAAAAATAAACAGAAAGTAAGGTCTAGTTGTAAAATTTACTGATTCAGTATATATTTTGATCTATTGGAAGCTAAAGGACTACTTTGCGCTGTCTTCCGAAGAAATGAGTTTATTGGAGGGAATTAGATAGCGCTAACCTTCTTCACGACATTCTGGCGCACTATAAGCTGAGTAAGCGCTTGAATTAGTGAAACCATTAACGTCCTGAGGGCAGGATTGGTAGATTAGAGAAAACTAGTCTGTGATCATCTTCAAAAATATTCTTATTGCGGAAAAACTTGACCTTAGTATGAAATGGTGACAGACGGGACAAAGTTTGTCTTCTTCTACTTTATGCTCAAGTCATTTCCTTGTCAAAAGTTTCATTTGGGGATGAAGCGACCATAAGCATTTCAATCTTTACATCACATTTGCTTTGACCCCTCGATAAAGTCTCTTGTCTGGTAACGTTTTGGAAATGAAGTCAAACTATGGTTTTTGAATCAATAACTCCTTAAGATGTGACGGATGGCCTGGTGCTTAGATAAAGATGCAAAATTTTATCAAATGCTTTGTTCAACTCGCTCGAAAGCTTTAAGATTTTGTTTCCATCATTGATGCTTTAAAAGGGAGTCAATTCCCTAGTGGGATAACCAGAATCCTCTACTTAGTTTTTATCTATTTTGATGAGCTTTCTTAAGACGGCATCAGAGGAGCCACACACTTCTCGTCATTTGTCCTCAGTTGCCACGATGCCTCGCCTCCATAGGGAATAGTGCCTTGAGACAAACGTTGCTTTCAGGATGAACTCTTGAGAAACTCCCACTCTTTTTCCCATCACTGAATTCAATAATGCCACTTAAGTTTAATGAGTTCTCGCTAAATTTTCTACTCTTTTTTGAAGTACTCTTCCATTTCGTTGTTTTCATTATTCGAATGTGTTCTTTCCGTTGATGAGTGGAAATGCTACCGCTCCACCAAATTGCTCTTGTTCTCCGCTTCCTTTTTTTTTTTTTTTGAAAAGTACTCATTCTTTTCGGGACCACTTTGAGTGCCAGGTCAAGATGGTTATGGAGCAGTAATGGTGTGTTTTTTGTGTCTTCGCACAAAGTTCCCTTTGTTCCCGAACGACTTATGAAAATAAGCAAAAGCTTTTATTACCAGGAAGGAATACGGCTTCTTACAAATTAAAATACTACACTTTACTTTTTATTTCTTGCCTACTAGTGTTTCTTGTGTTAGACTTTGGTTGGGAAATACTCTATTCTGTTTTACCTTTTATTTTCTACCTACTACAATTTTCACGGCAGGTTACTAAGCGAAATTCAACCACAACGTTGCTGATATATTTGCAAAACTCTGGACCAAAGGTGTCTATGGTGGGGAACGAACGCGCTATTGTCCTTTCCGGGAAGTAACCCGTTCACCACCACACTATACGGGTCCTTCGCTTCTCTTGTCTCTCAGCTAGTTCCACCGATCAGTGCCATACTACTATTACTACTATAAAATACTACTATTCGCTATAATTGTAAGCTCCATATTCAGGACATGCATAACGCAATAGTTGAAGATGTTCTGTAACACACACATGGTCATTTGTTGGATTCCGCTCCAGGGTCACTAATCCTTCCAACCCTCTGGGTTTGGCAACTTGGTACCAGACTTGTCTGGATGAACGTAGCAATGACTTGGTACATCGCCAGGCTCCGCAAGTCGATTCGTAGGCCAAATATGTAATCATTTCATCTTATCAATGCAACGAATTGATCGAATTCATGACACATCGCTCAGGAATCCATCAACGCTAGACGGTTTTTGTGCTCCGTGCTATTATAACTTATGCTTAAGCTTTTCTACTAGGTTTGTGAAAGTGTTTAATAGAGTATCTCAACTTAACTTTTCCTCTTTGGCTTTGAATAAGGCGTGGCAGCAGCCGATACTTCAACCACTGTTCAGTAGACCTTGAATTAACAAGCTCGTTTCTAATCATCAAGAAAAAACTAATTAGACATGCTAGTACTGGCTAATTTCGTCTCGTCTTTTCGCCTTTTTCACCAATCAGAAAATGTGAAGGGCTTCTTTTATTCCCTGAAATCTATTTTTATGATTTGAGGAAATCTAGTAGAATCGTTGAAGCTACGCAGAAAGTTCTTTTCTTGAACAAGCTTTTAAAGCCTTCAAGACGTAGTGTAAATCTTTTCGCAGAAGGATATTTTAATATAAAATGGCTTTGACATGTCTAGGACAGGTTGAGAGGATCAAGAAGCTAGCCATTTAGTACCAACACTAATTGATAAGGACACTGTCGATCGATATGCATAAAAAGATTGCTGGAATGGACGTTAAGAAAAGTGTTCTGTGTTTTTGAAGTTTCTGAATGAAGACGTTTTGAATGCAAAAAGAAGCTTCTCAAGTGTTCTGTTGTTGAAACGAAATTAGTGAGTGAAATTTTCGTTCCAAGGCACTGAAGCCGAATAAGATTAAAATTCAATGGAGATAGCTTGCTTCTTTTCTTTTTGACGCTTTGCGTTAGTAATGCTATTTCCTTAGGACGGCGATCCCTTGGACTGCCAATAACAATTGCTAAAAGAATAGTTGGAACTCCTCTTCATCGAATTTTTCCCATTCTATCCATTGCGCTAATATGCTGGAATTGCTCGGCACTTGCCAGTCCTCCTGATTTCGGCTGCGGTCATCCGTTAGTCGTGAAAGGCGCATCTCCACCATTTAGCGCTTTAATGATGAGTGTCAGGTTCCATACTTGCACTGGAGCGAAAAATCTCCCTCTTTTCGACTTTCCACCGTCACCTTTTAGTCCTCTCCTCATTTTTAAAGTGATTACAAAGAATTTATAAAGCTATATAAGAAGGGCATTCTTCTTATGTGCAGAGAAATCGATTTGTTTTTTTGCGCAACACTAGGCTTCGAGAAATTTCGAGAGCTATTTTTTATCCATGGATGAGTCACAGAAGAGGTTCCTCTTCTGTTTGAGGTTCAACTAGGCCTTTTTCTTTAAAATTTCAATTTAAATCACCATTAAGAATGTTGGCACCGTATTTTTTATTACCTGGTCTGTTCGATGCAATTTTCACTTACTGATCTTCTTCTCTTTGTAGTCATTGACTAGTTATCAAGCAAAAGAACTCTTTGAAGGACTAAGCGCTCTTCAAAAATTTTTGAGTGTTATTGTTACGTTCTTTTATGATACAGTATTTTCACGGCCATTCGTTTTCGCATTTCACCATTGCACCGCATAGTATTTATATATA
>MQTX01000072.1:687874-777042 GCA_009735665.1 Angiostrongylus cantonensis
TGAACCAAAAAATCTAACTGGCTGAGGTAATTAATTATTTGCACTATTATCCGATTAGTTTTCGATGCATATGAAATCGTTGCGATGAGTTTTCCTGAGTCGTTTCGTTCCTCATCAAAACAGACTAGTAAACAAGATAGCAGATGTAAAGGATACCCTTTACGGGTGTTAACGCGTTCACTACCACACCATGCGGGCCCCTCGTTCTCTCTCAGATAGTTCTATCGATCAGTGCCGTCAGCCACCATCCGTCAACGGGATTGATCTAGGGATCCCATATCGGCATTGAACACAATCTGAGACTGTAGTTAAAATCACAGTGTTTACTTTTTATTTTCTGCCTTTACAATTTTCACGTCGCCTCCCCAGATCAATCCCGTTGATGGGTGATGATTGCTGATGGCACTGAGCGATAGAACTAGCTGAGAGACTGGCGAAGAGAAGGAGCCGTATGGTGTGTGGTGGTGAACGAGTTAACCACCGGAAAGGGTAAGAGCGCGTTCGTTCCCCACCGCAGACATATGCGGTCCGGAGTTTTGTAAATTTGATTAGATATCTGCGAAAATTCCCAAGACTGGCTTTCTGTTAATCTCGGCATTGATTGATAATTCGATGTTTTTCTTCGACAAGCAAACACGAGGTTGTTTTCATAGAATTTATCAGGATACAATGGCTGACATTTCGGCGGCTTCGCATTCTTCAGAGCCTGGAAGAGTCAAACTGAGATGCGATCTACTCAGCCAAACACTTTCATAATCCTAACAGATAAAACTTAACAAATAAATGTATATTCGCATAAAAAGCAGCTTCATTTGAACACCTATAGTTTATTCGTTGTAAGTATCTAAGTTAGTTCGTGGATAGCGGCCGCACAGAGTAATACATGGGCGAGGACTGTGCATGTGTCAGGTCATTGGATTAGCCTGAGGTATGGCGCCAGGTCACGCGTGATGACAAGACACTCCTCCTTGCGGTTCATTTTTCAATTTTTGGATTTGACCCAAAACGCTTCAAAAGTTTAGGCGCTGATGTTTTCGATTCGTACGTGAGGATAGTGACTCCTACTTCGAAATCTCCGTTATGTTCCACCATCCTATGCGCGCCTAGTGGAGTGTTTGGTTTTAATTTAGATTTACCGACTAGGTGTTCTTTTATGCGGACCAAGAGCGATCTACCCGTTTCTCCAACGTATTCGTCCCCGTACGCTTTACAAGAGATCAGATAGACTGTACCCGAACTCATGCAATCACTGTCTCTACCGTTAGGGCAAATTATGCAGTTTTTCGTTATTCTTCGTGGACGGTCATTCAAGCAGTTACGAACTAACTGACGACGATGAGTATTCGGTGGTATTTCAATTATCGCTAGCGATTCCTCTAGATCTGCCCTTCTTAAGCATCGCTTCATCGCTGCACTTATTTCATCGCCAGTAAAGGGCGAGGAAAACGTGATTTTGTTTTTGCTAAACCGCTTATTTTAGAACGTGGCTTTCCTTCTAGGCTTACATCGTGGGGTTACAATTTCGTAGCTATTGGAGATGGCTATTTGCCGAGCCAAGACGCGCGATTCTTCCCTTAGTTCCTTACTTCTGCACACAGAGGTGGCTGTTTGAAACATGTTTCTCACAATCGCCCTCTTTGTGTGTGGATGGGAGGAGAGAAAATGAACGAGGGTGTTTTTGATGCCTGGTTTTCGGTACCACTTTGTCATATAACCGTTACTTGATAAGTTAATTTGAACGTTTAGAAACGGGAGCCAGTCATCCTTCGGTTTCTCCCGGGTGAACTTGATGTACTCTGACTGCTCGTTCAATAACTCATTTCATTTGTCCATTTCGTCTTGTGTGGAGCAGATGACAAAAAAATCATCTATATATCTACAGTAATGGCCTGAGATCGATTGCTGGTGTTTCCACTTAGATATAAAAGCAACAACGGCAAGGGTTGGTGCCAGTCGCTGTCCCATTGCTAACTCTAATTCGTGCTTAATATTTCGTAGACCATCGAAAGATCGAGCAGTTTAAAGAGACCTTTAAGAGAACCATAAGCTGCTGAATTGAAAAGTCATACATGTTAATTGGTCCAGTATAAAACGGCATATGTCGGCACTTCGATCTTAAGATGCGATATAACTGCTGGTTTTAAACCTGCTGTGCTTGCTGTTTGATCCATTCGTTGTTCAGTTTTCGATTTTGGCTTCTGCATTCCTTTTCAGTTGATGTTCGATGAAGAGATGCGTCTTCAAGATGTTTTTCCGTTATGTTATATCGACATCTAACTAGCGAGGAATTGCTACAAACTCTCCATCCTTATCACTAACTGATAGCCTAATACTCTGATTTTATTAGCTCTCGAACGTGTCGCATACCAGTTTTCTGCGCAGCTGTAAGGTTCGAACTAAACTTTCTCGCGCAATAGTGGTTAAGGACTTTGAGAGTTTTGCTTGAAAATATGTGAAATTTTATATCGAATTTTCCGTTTGGGTCTTACTGTCTAAAGAATAATCGAGGAAATGGAGGTGGTGGTAATGCCTCTACTTCTTGTTGTTCTTTTTTATTTCGTGTCTCAATTCTAGCGTTGCTGCGGAGTCGATCTTGGAGCTCGTGCAGGCTGCAAATTTTTATAACTATAATTATTATAACCTGCCATTAAAAACAGTAGGTAGTAAACAAAACGGTTAAGATTCTACTGGCACTTCATGTAGCAATTCCCAAGGCCGACTTTCCGTTAACCTCGGCATTGATTGGTAATCCGATGTTCAATAAGCAGACACGAGGTTGCTATTATAGAATTTATTAGTTATTAGAACTAGAATTAGCTTTTATAGAATATCTGCGAAAAGTTGTATTAATAATTACATGCGTGCCTCTACCTGTTGTACGAATCCAACACCTTCATCCAGTTCGCTGTCTGGCATCTGTCATTCATGAAAGATCACCCATTTTCTGCGGATTGCAGGTGGCTATTGAGTGCCTTGTCTTTCTCATAAATGTCGTTGAAAACTATATCAATCTTTTTGGAATTCTTGGATAATCCTACTAAAACGTTTTCTGAGCTTCGGCACAGGAAGTCAATAGGCTTTATGAATTACAAGACTTTTTCCGGGCAAATTGCTGGGTTCAGGTGGATGGTAGACCTGTGACAGTGTTGAACTACAGACCATAAAGGTATTATTGCACAGGATTTCTAGCCACTGCGCTTCCTGCTTTCCTCTGTGAGAACTTATTGCTATACAAATAAATTATAAAAATTCAAATACAGCAGCTCTTTGCAGTTTACTAGAACTGTTGTTTTTTTTTTCTGGAACGTTAACCGTTTGTGGTAAAGGAGAAACAACAAAAGTATCTTCAAAAAGGAAAAAAAAGATTTGAAAAGCTACAAAAACAAGTAAAAGTAAGTAAGCCGTTTTCTGTTGCTCAGATAAGGAATCTCCCCATGTTATTCGTCTTTAGAGAAAAGAAGTTGCTTTCTTCATAATTCGCTTTTAGCGATGTCGAACATTGGAAAGCTTTAAAGGATAAAACTCTCGGCGTTGATCAATCCCTGAGGGATGCGCCATGCATTCGACTTCATTAAGCATCGTTGGAGGTGATTGAATGCATATCTGGCCTTTACAATGACTCGCGGTGGCCTGCCGATGTATCGAGCCAGTGCTGCTAGCTATCCTCCCAGACAAGTCTGGTACCAATTTGCCGACCTCGGAGGGATGAAAGGCTTGGTGGGCCATGGGCGCAGGGATCGATTCCACGCGCGTGTCGCAGTGGCGCCTCCAATCACTGTGCCACACGCGCCCTTATGTCGAACATTAGCTACCGTTATGCCAACAAGTATTTTGCTCGGCACAAAGCCTTCTTTACAATGAAGAATCCTATGGAGATGTATATTTTCCTCCACATTAAGCACTCTCTGTATTTCCCTAGTGTCGTGTTCCAGTAATGATTTTCTGGATGACACCACGCACCTGGGATTAGCCACCAGCTAGCACTGCTTTCCGCCACTGATTTAGTGTCATATTAAATTTTCATGACTTAGCGTAACGAAACCAACTAAGCATAGCGCTGAATGGTTGGTCACCTGATATTTTAGCAAAGATTAACCTCTACTCTACTTTAGTTCTTCTACTTCTATTCCTACGGCTTTCTTTCACACCAGCGTCACCCACTAGCTTATCAGCCTCTATCTTCAAATTTACTCCATTAATAAGTAATTAGCTATTTTCCTGGTAACCACACACAAAGCTGTCATTACCAGTATTTATTCACAACACCTGACGTCTCGCCAGATTTCGCTTTTTCCAGAGCCTGAAAAGGTTAAATTAACCGCAACCTTATCAAATGCCTCCATAACCTCAGCAGAGAAGCCATGATACCTAGTTTTCAATCGAATGGGTTAGTTAATAGAAAGTTGGGTTTTGCGAATTATTCTATTAATGTTAACCATTTATTTTCTGTTTAGCATAATTTTTCACGGCAGGCTATGATGTGAATGACAACCACAACGATACTAAGAGATTCACAGAACCTTCTTTCAAAGCCGATTTGTCCTTACCACAGATCAAACGGGTGATTGCCGATGGCAGCGTTAGGTAGAAAATTAGCTGAGAGACACGCAGAGCATGAGCCTCCGTGGCGCGGCGTGTAATGTGTAATTCCTGGAAAAGGAAATCGTAGATCCATCCGACCCGGCGTCCTATTTTTGCTATTATCTCAGCATCGTTGTGGTTACTCTATTAATATTTATGCATACGAAATTCTCACTAGACGAGAAACCCTTCCCTAACGTCTCATTTCTGGGATTGTTCTGGTGCGTCGGAAGCCGTGAAGTCGGCATGCATAGATTCGATTGCATTTTATATATATTTGCTTAAGTTGAGCTTTAAAGACAGTAGTTGTCATGGTCCAGAAAAAGCTCAGTTAGTGGGGTTTCAGGTTCAGGTTTATGTTTCCTGGAAATCTGCAACTTGGTGAAAGTCGACTATTTATTTGTCTCCAATAAAAGTGAATAAATAGTATCTGGACTATCATACATTTCTGTTATTGCATTGCTTTGCATGCTCAAAGCACTACATCTGAAGAGTTTTTCTTTTCTCGTGCACTTTCAAGAGATTTCTTGACCATGAAATGAGCAGTACCCAAATCTATTCGCTTGATGAATAAGGACTCTTATTGCCGACACTCTTTCATAATGTCGGTCCATCATTCATGTCATACAAGGTTCCTCAGTTTCGTTAGAAGCACTGAATAGATGGGGGATTATAAACGCGTCGTTTTCTTTCTGAGAAACCGCGAAGTTGTTATACAACATACATTTACTTCCGTACAAAAACACCCAATACAACAGTAGCCGACGTTTCGGCAGTGTCGCCTTCTTCAGGGCCTGGAGAGGTATACTGATATACAGTTTACTAGGCCAAACACTTCAATAACACATATAAAAAGACGAAAATCCCTATGGCAATTATGTGGTCAACAGCTTCTCGAAAAACCCATCGCTTTTAACGTGACTTCCCAACGTTACTGTAGGGAACCCTGCAATGATTAGCAGGGAGGGATACCCAGAGATCACATGCGACCTGTTCTCGTATCTTCGCATCAATTTTTGATGTGGGGTGGTGCAGTCATCAATCATCACCCGTATCACTTGTAGTCCCGTTGATCATAAAGTGACTCGAGCGGGCACCAGTAAATCTTCCATTTTTCCCTGTCGCGTACAAGAGTAGCCTAGTAGGTTCTGCTCGCTCTGGGGACTCGTCGAGTGCCATATCTTTCTTCTAGGCCATTCGGAGACATTCATTCCGTTGAGCGTGAATGGGGCAAACGAAACCAATCCGTTCTTCATGTACATTGTTTTCTTGAGATTTATTCGAAGACCAATCTTTCCACACGCTTTATCAAAGTCCGCAAGCATACTTCCGCTTGGCTAATGTCTGGTGTCGTAAGGACGATATCATCAGCAAAGCGAAGGTGATGCATCTGCCAACCATTGATTTTCACTCCCATATTATCCCATTTCAACGTTCGCATTCTGGAGGGTGGCGGTAAATAATTTTGGCGAGATGGTATCGCTTCGCCTAATTCCTTTTTTGACGTCAGTGCTAATATAGCTGTAGAATGGTGATATCTTGGTTATGAAATTTTGCATTTTTTGCAAATTTTGCACTGAGTAGAGACGTCCTAGCTGTCCAGGTGCTCCATGACTTCTTTTATCTCAATTGAGTCAAAGGCTTTCTGTAAATCGATGAAAGTGAGACAGAGCCGTCATTTGTACTCTCGCGATACTTCAATGAGCCTTGTTAACGTGTGAATGTAGTCCATCGTACTAAATCCTTTTCGAAACCCTGCTTGCTCGCACGGCTGTTCTTCGTCCAGTGTTCTGTCAATCCTGTTTAGGATGACTCGAGTGAAAAGTTTGTAGACGACAGACACCAAGCAGATTGGGCGATAATTGCCGATATCGTGTAGGTCACCCGTCTTGAACAGTAACACGGTCTTGCTGGTCTTCCACTGACTAGGGACCTTGCATTCAGACAGGTAACGTCTGTGTTTACGAGGACTGGCGGAAGGTTCTTCAGATGTTCTGATCTTATCCTCTCCGGAACTGGTGTTGTTCGACTTTTCACCGATGAAATGGCATGTCGGATTTTAGAAGGGAAAGCCGGTGGTACAGCATATCTATTCCTCTTTATGTCATATGACATAATGTGGACGTGGCTATCGAATAGATCTGAGTAGTAATCGTGGATGATTTTCACCATTGCCTTTCTGAACGCTGTTATTGTTCCGTCTGGGCGTTGAAGTGCAATCATCTAGGTCTTGTAGTTGGCGAAGCTAAGGTGGGCTTTGCGAATGCTTTCCCAGTCATTGCAGCTTCGACCATTACTGCTGCTCTTCTCTCTTTAAGATCTTCTTTTATCGCCTATCTACATTGTTTCGCAAGTTCGGGCGTTAGTTCGCGGTTGCCTGCAGCTCGTGCGTGTCCACGCTGGCGCATCATCTCGAGAGTTTCTGGAGACAAGCGTCTCTTGGTGACTTTCGAACTCTCAGCTTTCATAGTGCTAACGTGAATATGTTGAATGGGTCGATAATATTCCTGGTCGATGTGATCGACAACGGCATCTTCCCAAGAGCGGGCTAAGGAATTGAATAAGTTCCGGTTTGTAGTGGTCCTAGGACTCCTATTTTTGAATTTAGCGGCTTTTTCTCCTTTATGCGAGAAATAGAATTTTGCACGAAGAAGGCGATGCTCTGGTCCTGTGTAGAATTTTGGGACAGTAGGGACATCGGCTACCCAAACCCTTCTATTTACTATGATGTGGTCTACTTCGGCGTGGTATTCTCCATTGAGGACTCCCACATCCAGCGTTGAGAGCGGGGCTTCTGGAATTTCCAGTTACCATGGATGGTCTCGGTCGCTATGATAAACTCAGAGAGCCGCTCACCCTGTTCGTTCCATTCTAATCCGTGGGTCCCAATGTGACGTTTCTCAGACGATCTTCTTGGTCCAATCTTGGCATTGAAATCTCCAATGATAACCTTGAAGAATGTATGGTCTTCTCTGCAGAACTTCTCCAAGTCCATGTAGAACGCTTCGACTTCTTCTTCGTCATAGTTTGATGTTGGAGCGTAAACGACGAAGATTGTCAAAGCCTGTATTGATCCACATCTTTTCAATCGTAAATGTCCGATTCGGGTGGTAAGTTGTTCGAATGAATCGATGTTCATTGATAAACTCGTGTTGACGATAATACCTACGCAGCCGTCTCCTCCACTGTCACATGTTCCGGGGAACAGTTCTTCTCCGGTGCCATAGGCGGTGTTGAATGGGTGGCGTCGTCTCGTCTCGGCCAGGCCGATGACGTCGTACCTTATCATTCTTGCTTGCATGGGCAAGTCTTCTATCGAATACTCGGATGCAAGTGTACGTGCATTGTAGGTACAGATCGTCACCATAGTTCTTCGTGATCCAGAAATCGTGATCGTGGTCCAGATCTTCCATTGGTCCTGAGATTTTAGCAGCCTCTCCGTACTCGTCCCACCCAACGCTGCGAATTTGGGGGCTCTTTCGGGGTCAGGAAAATGAGATCCGTTTTTTTTTTAAACTGTGGTTAGCATTTTGATACCCACGTATAGCTTTTTGGACTCTGGACGTGGGGCTGGGATGCTCATGGGTATCTTGCCAGGCTCTCCCGGAGTGTACATGGAGCTTATTTGTTGGTAGCGACTCGTAACCGCCTCCCGTATACTTCCATGTCACTTGATTGCAGGCTTTTGGCCAAATTGACTCGTAGAATACAATCCGCATAATGCGAGAACGCACCCACTCACGCATGGATTAAAACGCCTAGTAAATACAGAAAGTATGTGCCAAATCGGTGCAGCAGAAAGAGGGAGTCCATCCCCTGAATCCACAATCCAAAGTCTCTTTTCGTTTGCGATTAACCCCCTATCCACCACCTGGAGACGCGCCACGCATCCTCGCGACTAACCGGTCATCGGGATCCCTCATGTGAGGGAGGTCCGTGGTTGCTACTGATAGAACCTCTAAAAGGCGGCTGACAAACAGGCGAAACAATGGACGCCCACGGTATGGTTGTGAACGCATTAGCTTCCGGAATGGGAAATAGTGTACTCGTTCTCCACCGCAGACACCTGTGTTTCAGAGTTTTGCATATATCTTAGCAATTTTGTAAATGTATGTTATATAACAACCTCGCGATTGCTGAACAAGAAAGCGACGCATTTATAATTCAGTGCCGATGTTAATAGTAAGTCGATCCCGGGAGACGGGGGATTTTTTTTTGACAAGTCAGCCGCTGAATTCCCAAGAAAAATTTTTTACTAACTAGGAAATGATCTCATACAATATCTCAGACTGGCATGTTAATGTGAGAAGAACATTACCCACCTACGTGAACTCTCTGTGATTGTCTCTACGTGTACTCAGTGGAGCACTCATCGACCTCATCAAATGTGGTGGCCATGCAAAGAAGTTTTTCTCTCAATGCGATTGAAGTCTAGTTTTCATGCTTTTTCTGTTAGCGTTGCAAAGATGTTTAGATGATTAGGTTGCGCTTGACGTGTCCTCTCCAGCTTCTGAACAAGGCGAAATTCATTGAAATATCTGCTTTTCTGAAAAAAAAATAGTACAGTAACACTCTCGTGTATTTTACTTCTGTTTATTCTGTTTACTTCCGTTTAGCAAACACGAGGTGTTATTTTATTTCTTTATTCACGCACTAGCTGACGTTTCGGCGGATTTCGCCTTCTTCAGAGCCTGGAAAGGTCACGTTGACTGCGATCTGCATGGCCAAACCCCTCCATAACCAAACAGAGAAAATACTAAACCAAAATTTCAATCACATTGAACACAGAGTCCCTGCACACTCACCGCTTTCTATGAGCCTTCCACTTAATGTGTTATGTGGAGACCAACCGCGCAGTGTTCACATGGAAACGTAACGTGCCCGTCCCATCAGAATAACAGTCTTGTATACTGCCCAATATCACGCGTGGAGGTATTCCTCCCTACGGTTCATTTTCGGATTCTTAGAGCATACATTCTCGTGCATGCTTATCAAGAAATTGATCTAATTAGTTACCCACCTTCCCGAGCCTTTTCTTGTCGTTGTTGAATGTGAAGTCATATTCACTTCGTCGTCGAATTTCTAATTAAACTATGACTTCGAGTGCGACTGAACGTGTCAATGAGATACCCCAATTGTCCAATGCCAAGAGCTTTTATCACTGTTCTTTAGTTATCATGTACTCAACTTACTCTACTCAGCCGTTTCAATAATATTCCAAAAAAAAAAAATTAGAGATGTAGGAGGATGGGACCAAGAACGTATCGTAATTCTTCTTTCACAATGAAAATTTAGTGTGTTCGTCGACGTCACCTCAAATAAGGATAATTTTTACAGTAGTTCTGCTACAGGTGCGCATGTAACGTAGCGGTTAGAAATGCTCTCTCCAATGGATACTTGGTCATTGGTTTGACTATGCTCTCTGGGCTAAGCGAACCATCCATCTATTGGGCATCGGAAAATTGGTCTCAGGTTTTTATGCAAAACTAAGAACACTGACTTGGAATTTATAGCGGTAGGCCTCCGGAAATTAATGTACAGGCCAAATATGCATTCAGTTACCTCTACCGTTCTTAACCCTCTTGCGACGATGCCTAAACTAGCGTTCATTGTGGATTGGACGTCTTCTAATTTTCCGTCTTTGTAGACTTTCTGGTTTTTTTTGAAAGTCAACAATGATTTTCTGGTAACTAGAGCACTTTCCGGGTTATGAATATGATTAGATTGTAGAAAGGACTTTGCTTTATCATTTTATTGCCATGAATAATATTTGTGGTGCTATTTACTGTGTGCTACTAGGGCTCTTCATACAAACACGTTACTGCCAGCACTTGGAGACATTTTACAACTAATGGGTCCCTTTTAGTATTTCAGTATTTCTCGTATCCGACTCTCTAGCTCGTATTCTCTCTGATGTGATAGTTACCGTTCATTATAGCAATATATGCCATTACCCTGCCATTAAAAATATCAAAAAATAAAAATAATAGCTGAGATATTTGCAAAACTCTGGACCGTAGGTGTCTACGGACGGATGATTGCTGATGGCTGAGATCGATAGAACTAGCTGAGAGACAGGCGAAACGAAGGACCCGCATGGTGTGGTGGTGAGCGCGTTACTCCCCGGAAAGGACAGTAGCGCGTTCGTTCCCCACCACAGACACCTGCGGTCCAGAGTTTTGCAAATATCTCAGTAGGATTAAAATAATTGCCTCCCGTACTCCTAGTTAGTGCACTCGTTTGAAAACGGTCTTTGGTACACTTTTAAGTACAGAATAGAGTCTGCAAGTCTCTCAGCTAGTTCTATCGATCTTTTGCCATCAGCAATCACCCATCAACGGGATTGATCTGGAGAGCCCACATCGGCATCGAACCCAGTTAAGCTGAGGCTGTAGTTGAAATCACAATGTTTTTCAAGGCATAAAATATAAGGTAAAATAGTAGATCAATCCCGTTGATGGGTGATTGCTGATGGCAAAAGATCGGTAGAACTAGCTGAGAGCCAGGCAAAACGAAGGACCCGCATGGTGTGGTCGTGAACGCGTTACTCCGCGGGAAGGACAATAGCCCGTTCGTTCCCCACCATAGACACTTGCGGTCCAGAGTTTTGCAAATATCTCAGCAACGTTGTGGTTGAATTTCGCTTAGTAACCTGCCGTGAAAGTTGTAGTAGGTAGAAAATAAAAGGTAAAACAGAATAGAGTATTTCCCAACCAAAGTCTAACACAACATCTGTGTTACACATGGTACCAATTAGCCACAAAAGTATAGAAAAATAGCCCTATGTGTTAAAATAAGATACCGAAAAAGATATGAAGCCTGTGGATGCCATACCGGCCACTTACTCGGAGCCACTATGACACCTATAGGAGTCACTCCTTGCCAGAGTGTGAATGCAGTCGAATGCCGACAAACGAACGCTTCATCATTTATGCTTTACCGGCCTCATAATAACTAAATTAGAATATAGTATAAAGTCAATATGGATACCAGTTAGAGGTAGGATAGCTCGCCTACCGAATCTACGATGTGATGGATTCGTTCCTCAACTGGCAGCGTGCGACCAGAAATGGCAAAGAATAATAGCGTGCTCGACTTCTTTCCACTCGCTTATTGACCAAAGACGTGCGCAAGCCTTTGTCTAGAAGAAAAGTGCGCACTCATGCACACAACTATTGAACACCTTTCCTGGTCGAATCCACGCAACCAGTGATTGGCCAGCTGTCACTTTTTTGTTGAATTTAGGTCCTTCTATCCGATATGTCAATTTTCTCGATACTTTTGAATGCTTTATAACTAAGTGGGAAAAATCGGTTTGCCTCCATTCGTTAGTCGTTTTCATTCTCTGCAACTGGCTATCTTTTTTTTGGAGAATTGCTGCAGAGTTCTTCCTTTTTATATCCAATCATGGTATATGTACGCTGGAAGGAGGTCCAGAATAATACAAACAAGGCAGAAATGGCAAAATTATCGATGGCCGAGCTTCCAAAAGTGACGAGTGGCCTTCCTTTATGTTGAAGTATTGAGGAAGCTAAATTCTGTTCGACAGAACACGATGGTGTTGATTGCGTCGTTGATGTTTGCAGCTGTTGTACTCGTGTTAAATTTAGCACTGAATTACTTTATAGTTCTATCAAATAAATTTTGTAAATCTTTGTAGAAGAACACTTCTCGCGTTCTCAAGTACTTAAGTAGTTAGTTTGCCCAAAATTTATCCGCGATTTGCGGAAAACATACACAGTCGCTCGCGGCGAGGGTTAAACATCTCAAACTAATCTCAACTCCATAAGATTTCTTTTCTTTACATAAATATGGATTCTTTCTGATCAAGTGAATTTATAAAGTGTTCCGTTCCAACAGAGTGCTTTCTACTAGGTTCCGAATTGCTTCGAAGAAGAGAGTTGTTAGGTAAAATTCAAAAAAAAATATAAAAGAAAGCGAGGAGATTGTAAAGAAAGCATGGCAATTTCTGGAATGGTCTACCAGTTGATGGTGCCCTCCTCTCATTTTCGATGACAAAATATCGTTTTCTGTTCCCTTGCATGCTCTTGTAGAACAGAACTTATTAAGCGACTGGCAAAGTCATCAAAGCGACCGGATTCGCCACAAGTTTTCCTCCTACCGTATCTTTATATATATAACTCAGTAGCATGGTCTCTCAAATAACGGGTTAGAATTGAATTTCTAACGCATTTGCCTTCACCGTACACTGTTTTCCGTGCATCTAAGTGAATATCAAGAAGAAGACAATCAAATCTGACTCCATGAAGTCGTGTCGTCCGAAGCTCTACGCTCATAGGCGAAATTGAATTTCGTGTTCAACGATGCATTTCATCAACCAGGACCTTCCAGAATCTAGTTCCTTGCCATTCAATGTCAACACCTTAGCGATTTTCACCCTCAACGATGGTTAGAGTACTAACAGTTTTGAAATACAATGTTTCAACTTCTGTTTACTGTCTATTCTTTCTTCATAGTAGGGTATAATATGAAATACAGACAAAAGGGATGCTAAAATATGAGCAAAACTCGGAATCTCAGCTGGGTTTCGAACTCGCGATTACTTCTAGCTAGTCCTCACGTGTCATCCACAACATTAACCGACGCCCTCGTTTTGCTTCTGTCACAGCTTTATTTTCCTCAAAATACTTCTCATTTTTCGCTTTAATTTTTGAAAAATTCAAGTTGATATATATTGTGGATCTATTTTTTTATGCAGACAACCCATGTCTGAAAGTATTGATTCTGTCTTGAGAACTAAAGAGAAGTGCTATCGACCTGACTACAGCATAGCTCACTACTATCTTTGCACCGGAATCTTTTATCGTTTTTTCGATTTCGTCGCCAATACGGAACACCGACTATCAGTATCGTTTCAGTACCTATGATATTATTCTCTCTGTGTGTGTACAAATGATGTGACCCGAATCATCACCAAATCAAATATTTCCAAAAATCAATACAAATCGATCAATATGCATGGTCCACAAGATATGCTGACGTCGTCGCTTTTTATAGTGAGAAAGCTGAGTCAAGCGTTCTTCAATGCACAACATGGCGATAAAATCGGTAGGTCTACTTTATATAGCGCTTTCCGAATTTCTTTTTCCGCACTTAATAAGATTTTTCTTCTTATGATTTTTTCTCTTACAGTTTTGTCGATTTTGCATGTGTTTTTCTTCTTTTACTCTTGTTCTGATTTTCCCAAGACTTATTTGTGTATTTAATATGGATTGATTTTTTCCACAAATCACTGTATGACCGTGCATTTTTTCCTGCGCTAAAGATGATGGTTGTCTAAGTAGAAATACATTCTTCTGTGACAACAAATCTATTTTATAGGTTGTTTGATCTCAAGCATTCTCTTTATTCTATAATTTTTTCTCAATATATCCTCATTATCATTATCATTACACTGCGCGCGTGTGTCATAGTGGTTGGAGGCTCCACTGTGACACACACGTGGAATCCATTCCCGCTCCCATGGCCCACCAAGCCTTCCATTCCTCCGGGGTCGACTAGTTAGTACCAGGCTTCTCTGGGAGGATAGCAGCAATGGTTCGATACATCGGACGGCCATCGCGAATCATTGTAAAGGCTAGATATGCATTCAATCACCTCCAAACGATGCTTAATGAAGTCCAATGCATCCCTCATGGAACGATCAACGCTGAGAGCTTTATCCTTTATTTATCATTTTCATGCAACTAGGTATTGAAAACCCATGCCACGTAGAGTCATTTTCATTGGATGACGGTTCAATCAAAGGATCAGATCAGCGTTTAGAAGTTATGTTAGTTATTAGTTACGATACACAATACAGTTCCAACTCCCGGTGCTCGACTTCTTTCCACTCGCTTATTGACCAAAGACGTGCGCAAGCCTTTGTCTAGAAGAAAAGTGCGCACTCATGCACACAACTATTGAACACCTTTCCTGGTCGAATCCACGCAACCAGTGATTGGCCAGCTGTCACTTTTTTGTTGAATTTAGGTCCTTCTATCCGATATGTCAATTTTCTCGATACTTTTGAATGCTTTATAACTAAGTGGGAAAAATCGGTTTGCCTCCATTCGTTAGTCGTTTTCATTCTCTGCAACTGGCTATCTTTTTTTTGGAGAATTGCTGCAGAGTTCTTCCTTTTTATATCCAATCATGGTATATGTACGCTGGAAGGAGGTCCAGAATAATACAAACAAGGCAGAAATGGCAAAATTATCGATGGCCGAGCTTCCAAAAGTGACGAGTGGCCTTCCTTTATGTTGAAGTATTGAGGAAGCTAAATTCTGTTCGACAGAACACGATGGTGTTGATTGCGTCGTTGATGTTTGCAGCTGTTGTACTCGTGTTAAATTTAGCACTGAATTACTTTATAGTTCTATCAAATAAATTTTGTAAATCTTTGTAGAAGAACACTTCTCGCGTTCTCAAGTACTTAAGTAGTTAGTTTGCCCAAACCTTATCCACGATTTGCGGAAAACATACACAGTCGCTCGCGGTGAGGGTTAAACATCTCAAACTAATCTCAACTCCATAAGATTTCTTTTCTTTACATAAATATGGATTCTTTCTGATCAAGTGAATTTATAAAGTGTTCCGTTCCAACAGAGTGCTTTCTACTAGGTTCCGAATTGCTTCGAAGAAGAGAGTTGTTAGGTAAAATTCAAAAAAAATATAAAAGAAAGCGAGGAGATTGTAAAGAAAGCATGGCAATTTCTGGAATGGTCTACCAGTTGATGGTGCCCTCCTCTCATTTTCGATGACAAAATATCGTTTTCTGTTCCCTTGCATGCTCTTGTAGAACAGAACTTATTAAGCGACTGGCAAAGTCATCAAAGCGACCGGATTCGCCACAAGTTTTCCTCCTACCGTATCTTTATATATATAACTCAGTAGCATGGTCTCTCAAATAACGGGTTAGAATTGAATTTCTAACGCATTTGCCTTCACCGTACACTGTTTTCCGTGCATCTAAGTGAATATCAAGAAGAAGACAATCAAATCTGACTCCATGAAGTCGTGTCGTCCGAAGCTCTACGCTCATAGGCGAAATTGAATTTCGTGTTCAACGATGCATTTCATCAACCAGGACCTTCCAGAATCTAGTTCCTTGCCATTCAATGTCAACACCTTAGCGATTTTCACCCTCAACGATGGTTAGAGTACTAACAGTTTTGAAATACAATGTTTCAACTTCTGTTTACTGTCTATTCTTTCTTCATAGTAGGGTATAATATGAAATACAGACAAAAGGGATGCTAAAATATGAGCAAAACTCGGAATCTCAGCTGGGTTTCGAACTCGCGATTACTTCTAGCTAGTCCTCACGTGTCATCCACAACATTAACCGACGCCCTCGTTTTGCTTCTGTCACAGCTTTATTTTCCTCAAAATACTTCTCATTTTTCGCTTTAATTTTTGAAAAATTCAAGTTGATATATATTGTGGATCTATTTTTTTATGCAGACAACCCATGTCTGAAAGTATTGATTCTGTCTTGAGAACTAAAGAGAAGTGCTATCGACCTGACTACAGCATAGCTCACTACTATCTTTGCACCGGAATCTTTTATCGTTTTTTCGATTTCGTCGCCAATACGGAACACCGACTATCAGTATCGTTTCAGTACCTATGATATTATTCTCTCTGTGTGTGTACAAATGATGTGACCCGAATCATCACCAAATCAAATATTTCCAAAAATCAATACAAATCGATCAATATGCATGGTCCACAAGATATGCTGACGTCGTCGCTTTTTATAGTGAGAAAGCTGAGTCAAGCGTTCTTCAATGCACAACATGGCGATAAAATCGGTAGGTCTACTTTATATAGCGCTTTCCGAATTTCTTTTTCCGCACTTAATAAGATTTTTCTTCTTATGATTTTTTCTCTTACAGTTTTGTCGATTTTGCATGTGTTTTTCTTCTTTTACTCTTGTTCTGATTTTCCCAAGACTTATTTGTGTATTTAATATGGATTGATTTTTTCCACAAATCACTGTATGACCGTGCATTTTTTCCTGCGCTAAAGATGATGGTTGTCTAAGTAGAAATACATTCTTCTGTGACAACAAATCTATTTTATAGGTTGTTTGATCTCAAGCATTCTCTTTATTCTATAATTTTTTCTCAATATATCCTCATTATCATTATCATTACACTGCGCGCGTGTGTCATAGTGGTTGGAGGCTCCACTGTGACACACACGTGGAATCCATTCCCGCTCCCATGGCCCACCAAGCCTTCCATTCCTCCGGGGTCGACTAGTTAGTACCAGGCTTCTCTGGGAGGATAGCAGCAATGGTTCGATACATCGGACGGCCATCGCGAATCATTGTAAAGGCTAGATATGCATTCAATCACCTCCAAACGATGCTTAATGAAGTCCAATGCATCCCTCATGGAACGATCAACGCTGAGAGCTTTATCCTTTATTTATCATTTTCATGCAACTAGGTATTGAAAACCCATGCCACGTAGAGTCATTTTCATTGGATGACGGTTCAATCAAAGGATCAGATCAGCGTTTAGAAGTTATGTTAGTTATTAGTTACGATACACAATACAGTTCCAACTCCCGTCATTCGTTAGCAAATCACGCCTGTTTCGATCGCGTTTGAGACGGTAAAGCATTCCATTTCTCTGGCGGTAATCGACGATAATCTTGCTCTATTCGTAAAATAACAGAATTTCATGACTCCAATCCAACGGATGCGACTGAGTACGACTGCGAAATTTGACTCTGAAGACGGCGAAGGGACCCATTCGTTCGTCACAAAAAGGAATCTCGCCACATCTTCGTTTCAGCATATGAATGCAACAAGATGCTGTTCATTCGCATCAGCTGAGGTTAAATGTCGGTGATCATGAATAGACCAGTAGTTAAACAGAATTGGCACTACGATGTGTGAAACACCCATCGATCGGTCCTCCACCAGTCATGGAATTCGAATCCAGCTGTTACCTTAGGAATCCTTAGATTGAACACGAGTATGGGAGCTAGTCGCTCATAAAAAACAGATCGACGCCGTGTAATAATTCATATTTTATTCATGAGCTTGACCTTTTCAGTGTGCAGCATGCAAAGCCCTTTTAGGTTATCAGTGCTTGACAGCTTTTTCCAATGTAAAAGCTTGACGTGTTTTTAAGTCAATGTGAATTTTTTCCATCAGCTTTTTTTCCCTTCCTCTCTTGCTGTGGCTAATGTTTCAGCGGATCAGAGGCGTTTCTTATGTAGCCCATTTGTTTATTAAGTGAAGATGAAAGTTGTAAAACTGCAAACATCTTTCGCAATATAAGAGCTACATTTAGCCAAAAAACCGACAACAGCCGTGCACAGTAAAATGTTGATTCTAAAAGTTTCGTGCCGGAGATGAAAGCCTTAGAAGTGAAGAAAGCAGGAGATGACCTGCTCACTTCGATGATAACTGCACTTCAACTGCAGCAGATCCACACAATTGTCTGATAGCCCACGAAAAAATAAACTGAGCAAAACAAGATTGAGCAATTAGAAAACTTCAGCCGAT
Source organism: Angiostrongylus cantonensis (assembly GCA_009735665.1). Taxonomy (NCBI): domain Eukaryota; kingdom Metazoa; phylum Nematoda; class Chromadorea; order Rhabditida; family Metastrongylidae; genus Angiostrongylus; species Angiostrongylus cantonensis. The sequence continues at coordinate 705,984 of MQTX01000072.1, forward strand.
TTCGAAAAAACAGACAGGAAGAACAAGGCGACAAATGGATACAACGTGAATTGAGTGAAGATTAAAAATGTTGTCACTATGAGATAGAGGCACGTGTGGTGCAGTGGTTGGAGGCGCCATTGCGACACGCACGTGGAATCGATTCCTCCGCGCATGGTCCACCAAGCCTTCCATCCCTCCGGGGTCGACAAACTGGTACCAGACTTGTCTGGGAGGATAGCAACATTGGCTCGATACATCGGCAGGCCACCGCGAGTCATTGTGAAGGCCAGATATGCATCCGATCACCTCCAACGATACTTAATGAAGTCGAATGCTTGGCGCATGCCTAAGGGATTAATCAACGCCAAAAGCTTTTTTAGCTTTTTTATCACTATTAGATCAACTGCTCGACTACGTTCGCATCCTATGCCTTATTTTTAAAACCGGATGAGAATGGGCATGACAATAGACCACGTCCTGTCTGCGGTTGGTTAGTTGTGAAGCATCGAGACATGTCCCAAATCAAGATTTGTATTTTAAAAAATATTATGACTACTTTCTGCTGGACAATTGAGGTCACCAAATTATCTAATTGTAGTTAATGAGAAATCTCGAGTTTTCTTTTACTCAAGAACAAAACGAATCCAAACACATTTGTGTGGTCCAGTATTTTAGAAAGTCGAATGTCTTCAAAATTTCAGTTTTTAAGAAGCAGCGTTAGTCTAAAGTGAATGCCTAATTTTGACGACTTTTCAAAGTGACTCTAAAGACTCTTAAAGACTCTGACTCTTAAGGATGTTTTGTAACACCCATGTGATCCTTGGCTCAATTTAGCCCTCTTGTATACCAAAACCTCATCATCCGTGTGGTCACCAGAACGGTAATAAGCCTCCATGGAAGAAGAAAAATATTAATTTGGTTCATCAATAAGCGCTCACATGTCACCGTACTCAGTTATGCATTCACTCAACTCTACGATGCCCAAAAGAGTCAAGTGTACTGTGCGTCACTCAAGGATTGATCAACGCTCTGCGCTGTGTACTCTTTTGCCTTTTTCCTCTGAGTCGAAGGGTTACTAATGCCATATCTTATCACTTTATTTTTTGTAATCTTTTTAATTGTTTTTTATGCAACAACATCTAAATCATATGCTGCTAATAGAGCGAAGTAACACAAGAGCTTCTCGATCGAGCCCGTGCTATAGTTTTCCGAATCAGGATGTCCGTCACATATGATTTTTGACGGTTTTGTTTTAGTGATAGCATTTAGTCACAGGCTAATTTATGTTGTTGTGAATGTCGTTTTTGAGCATATAATGTATTTTCCATTGTGGAACCCAACGGAAATGTAAAAAGCAATTCAACGTCGACACTAATTACTGCGTGGCTCGCCCACCAGAATAGCGCACCAGAATAGCCTGTCGTGGGCGAACACATACCGTATCCCGTCTTTCAGAAGTTTTCCTTTACGACTTTCGAAACTGCTTGCGATCAGTGTATTTGGATCTCTGAATAGACAGCAGTTGATCCTATAGCTTTCAATTCTTATTATGTTGCCATCAAATCCATAAGAATCGTGGAAACAATCACGCGGAAGTTTCTTTTTATTTCGTTGCTAGCTTCGAAACAGTTCTATTCACTGTTGCTTTATCAACAGATTCTCGGCCATCGCTTATATTGAGGATTCCAGAAGATATACCACTTTTGAGCAGTTCGATTGTTTCATCTCGTATGGTTATTGCATTGCCTCGTGGATTGCCTTTCTGAGCTGCAGATGATTTAATTCACTAAGTTCCTTCGCCCACTCCGTTTAGAGTCCAGTTGATCTCCCAAAAGGTGCAAAGAGCATTAAAGCATAGTATAACTTCAATGATGCTGAGATATTTGTAAAATTTCGGAACGCAGGTGCCTACGGTGAGGTACGAACGCGCTATTGTCCTTTCCGGGGAGTAACGCGCTCACCACCACACCATGCGGGTCCTTCGTTTCGCCTGTCTCTCAGCTGGTTTTATCGATCTTTTGCCATCAGCAATCACCCGTTATCGGGATTGATCTGTGACGCCAAAATCGGCAACGAACCCAGTTAAGCTGAAGGAGAAGGAGAATTGCGCGTTCGTTGTCCATCGTAGACACCTGCAGTCCGGAGTTTTGCAAATATGTCATTATCATTGAAGTTATATTTCGCATTATATCCCCTGCCATTAAGAAAAAAAAGACAGTAAATAATAAATTAAAGTTAAAGCATAGGTCTAGAAACAGGTCTAGAAAGATCCTTGGAAATCGTGCCGCTCAGCTCTTGACTCACTTAGCTACTAATTCGGTGGTTGCTCAAATTCCTCTTCTACTTGAAATTTCGTGATGTACACACCTGTGAAGTGTTATCGGCAGTCGTCAATACTTTTAAACCAAACAGAGCTTTTTATTTTATTAACAGGTCTTTTTTGTATAGGCGGCGATGCTTTCCCTTATATTGCTCTTTATAGAGTTCTTTTTTGAAATTTTAAACTGTACACGTTTTCGTTGATCCAGCTGGAGAGCTGAACTTGTTGTTCCGTAGTTCGCCAACCAAGAAAACCCTTAGTGGCTACATTTAGGCAGGTCATCGTTGAGTGAGATTTTCAATGGTTAATTTTTGAATTTGTTCCTAACCACTTAACTGTAACCAGAGTGAAACGCAGGGAGTGAGCCTGGTTTTTTTTTTACATGTTTCATCAAGTTTTTTACAAACTTTTTGCCTGGACCGATTGTCAGAGCTTACTATTTAACAACTTGTGATATTAGGAAGTTTTCGAGCTTTTCCTTCTTATTAAGCCGGCAGCACCATCGTTCGCCTCAGAAAATTCTATCTAACCATGATATTTGAGTCTTAGTCTCTTATTTGAAGGTTGCGTGTGGCGCAGTGGTTGAAGGCGTCACTGCGACACGCCCGTGGAATCGATTCCTGCGCCCGTGGCCCACCAAGCCTTCCATCCCTCCGGGGTCGGCAAATTGGTACCAGATTTGTTTGGGAGCGTAGCAGTGCTGTCTCAATACATCAATAGACCACCGACGAGCATTGTATAGGCCAGATATGCATTCATTCTCCTCCAACGATACTTAATGAAGTCGAATGCATGGCGCATCCCTCAGGGATTCATCAACGCAGGGAGCATTATCCTTTTATCCTTTAGTCTCTTATTTGAGTCTTATAGTCTATAGTTTCAGTACATCTCATCAGTTCGTTCTACTTTGACTTTTTTTCATTAATCATGTCTTTTTTGACGTTGGAAATAAGCAATAATTGAATAAGCTGGCGGGAAGCACGAAGTGAGAAAATAGAATTCCTGGCGCGGATGAGTCTCATTAAGATGCACGACAACAATGGATGGCTTCGTGGGCGATCGAACTGGTCGACCAGCCGCCGACCGCCGGCGCTGCTCACTTTCAGAGTGAAGAATGGTATTTTTAGCACTTCTCCGAAGTGTTTTTACGAAGTGACGTCATCAGCAGAAGAACGTAGGCACACTGTGATGGTTTTTATGTGATTATATGAAAGACGCAGATCAGTAATGATGGCTGGAAAGAGAAAGCGATTCAATTTTTTATAACAACGAGTTGAATTCCTACAACTCAAAATAAATCCTTTTTTTCTTTTTTTTTCCACCAGACAAGTCCTTAACCAGTTTTCCGACCTAGAAGGGATCAAACACTTGGTTTAGCCCGGAACGGAATCGAACTAGCATCATGCTCGTGATAATCGACATCACTACCCTTGTGCTTTCCGCCTCCTTAAAAATGAAATTATGAATATGAATCGTTACTTGAACTTCTACATTAAATTTCATAACCATTCCATAAAGTCTAATTCTTGACCGGCCATAGATGAGGTTCACATGGGAAAGGCTTTGTTTCTGCAAATCTTCTGCTCTTCAATAAACGCCATTTTGGTACTCTCGTCGTTTCAGAGTCGGACATATTGAAATCAAGTGGTTACAGCAGTTATTCTTTGCGATATATGCGTCTTCATAGTCTTCATCGAGTCAATGAATGGTTGGAGATTTTTTTAAGAACACTACGAATTCGTGAATTGCCTCCGTCAATCCACTCAAGTGGATCCAATGGGACCATGGCGCGACTTCGTCACTACGAATAACTGCTGTGAGCATCCGATTCGAATCCACCGTTAATTTTTTAACCACTTCTCCCAAAAGCTATTTGGCAAACTGGTTTTGTCATCTAGTTTCAAGCCTTTTTTTACTTTTCTAGGACAACAAACAACTTCATTGAAGGGAAGGATGTTCTGTATTGCCAACAATGAATTCGCCGATATCACACATAACCCCCGGTTGCACAGTTCTTAGCGTCCCCACAGTTTGTGATGGCACCCAACCTTCAGAGCCGTTACAGACAAACTGGTTTTTTGACGATAACCTTTTTAAGTCTTTTTTATTACATATTCCTCATCTTTTTCACTTTTCGATAACTAGAGCGCATGATGATATATGCTGATACTTGTACTATGGCCCATCGTGCAAGCACGTTACTGTCGCGATTCGGAAGGATTTTGTCTATTCCCAAGACCGACTTTCTGTTAACCTCGGCATTTGTCCTCGGGTTTTGTCTATTTCTATACTTTTTATACCTGGCATATTCTATCTGATAACTGTGATTCAATATGGTAACTACAATTGAAATTGGAGCCAATTGTCAGTCAAATCAAATTTCTGGCCTATGAATTCACTCGAATGAAGGTTGTTATTGTATTTAAAAAAGCAGAACAGAACTCCGCTGAAAGCCCGCAAAAAATGTCTTCATTTGATAAAAACGCGATGATTGGTTACAAAAATTATGGAAAAAGGCCATTGCCCCAAAATAAACCATCAGGAAGTAAATGGCCGCTATATGGCTCATGTAGAGCGCTGCGTGTGATTGTATAAAATGCACACCGTCCGTTATGTGGTGTACAACATCCTCTATGAAAGTGTTCATAACCGATGATCATATATGAAGCTAAAAAAGATAAAATATCACCATGTACATGTTTAAATAGTTACTTATAATAAAACGAATATTCTCGTTGGAGTTGTCATTTTCACTCCTCTGTATGACTTATGTAACACTTTACTTTTACTAACAATTTGAGCATGACCTGATCAGTGAGCCCCACCTGTTGAAAGGAGCCATGAAAGCCTAAGAGAGCAAGCACAGTATCTACAATATTTATGTGAGAGCGCTAAAGTATGTTTTATTCATAACCACGAAGTCTCCTTGAAATCGGGAAGATGTATGACTTTTTCTCATGTTTCATTCCAAATAGCTTCGTTTAACACTTTTATTATCCAGTTTCAAAGTAGCACTTAGATCACAGTTCTTTCTTTCCTTCATCACTCACTCTCGATCTTGTGGTCGCTTGTTACATATCATTCCTTTTAGGCTATAAAATACAACATGGCGCACAAATTGTTCCTGAAACTAAATGGTCTAGCAGAGATTGAGAGGAAGAGAGAGTGAAAGAGAAAGAAAGAGGTAGAGGAAGAATAAACGAAGAAGATAGGGAAAAGTGAGAGAAGTGAGTGAACAGTGAGTGAGAGAACATGAATGTCTCCTGGCCTTCTTGCTTTCTTTTTTCATTTTTCATTTTTTGCTTAAGAAAATTAATTGCCTTACTGGAGATCTCGTCATGTGATCTACGTCAATTTTTCCAATTTCTTTATTCACTTATATTCGACAGCACTCTTTCTCTGCCCATAAGGCTGACAGAAAAAACTTTTTTGAAAGCGGTTGAACACGTATGATGTTCTGCTCAAAAGAATACTGGAGAACTTTGGCCGTAAGGCGATGAAATCGATTCATTGAGTTGCTCATTTATCGGAACAGTCGATTTATTTAAAGATGTCTAGCTTTGCGCAAATCTGTTTATTTCCTCATAACTTCAATGACAGTATGATTTAGGACGACGCTACGATTGTTTGATAAAACCATCTCAGTTTATTGCGTCACTGCGATGAAGAAAGAATGAGTCTGTACGACATCTTCGGAGTGAGCCTTTTAGGAGGATGAAGGATAAAGATCTCGACGTTGATCAATTCCTCTGGGAAGCGCCATGCATTCAGCTTATTTAAGCATCGTCAGGAGGTGAATGAATGCATATCTGGCCTTCACAATCACTCGCGGTGGCCTGCTGATGCATCGAGCCAGTGCTGATACCCTCCCAGACAAATCTGATACCAATTTGCCGACCCCGGAGAGATGGAAGGCTTGGTGGGCCATGTGAGCGGGGGCCGATTCCACGTGTATGTTGCAGGGGTCTCCGATCATTGCGTCGCATACGCCGTTTTGGGAGACGAGGTATATAATAGGAATGTGAAAATGCTAGAATAAGAACCTGCTGATGTCATTGCTGTTTTGTGTGGAAGAAATCTCATTAACGTATTCGTTGTCATATGTATTAGTTTCAATCCGCGGGTGTCTGATATTAATTGCACCTTTCAAATTCAAGGGTCGCGTGTGGCGCAGTGGTTGGAGGCACCACTGCGGCACGCACGTGGAATCGATTCCTGCGCCCATGGCTCACCAAGCCTTCCATCCCTCCGGGGTCGACAAATTGGTACCAGACTCGTCTGAGAGGATAGCAGCACTGGCTCGATGCATCAGCAGGCCACCGCGAGTCATTGTAAAGGCCAGATATGCATTCAATCACCTCCAACGATACTTAATGTAGTCGAATACATGGCGCATCCCTCAGCGATTGATCAACGCCGAGAGCTTTATCCTTTATCCTTTATCCTTTTTCAAATTCAATTAAACATCAGTTCAGTTTTATCATAGCAAGATGATGCTCGGACGTTTCGGAGTACAGGAAAAATATTCCTCTCCTTTTCTTTTCCTCATGGAACATTTGAGTTAACGGGATTTCCGTAGAGAGCAGCGGAATGGTGACTACCAGCTACTACTTGCTGCACCACCGTTTGAATTTTTAAATTGCTTAAATTTCGAATCCTTTATTCGGCTTTGGCACTTTTTCTCAAATTAGAGCAATATTTAGCAAGAAGTAAAAGGCAAATGTGTTCTTCACGAACTAGGGTCGTTTTCAAATCCTCGAGTGCTCTAGTTATCAGAAAATTATGGAGAGCTGTGCAAAAAAGCAGCGCCGTCGCTTGCCATGGACATCAATCCAGAACTCTGCCCTTTGATTTCAGTAATGAAGTCTTTTGTTCAGTGTTTTGCTCAGATCACAAATCTAATCCATCTGGAAACAAAGTGGAAATCTGATTAGTAACTTTAATGATGCTGAGATATTTGCAAAACTCCGGACCGCAGGTGTTTGCAGTGGGGAACGAACGCGCTATTGTCCTTTTCGGGGAGCAACGCGTTCACCACCACACCATGCGGGACGACCCAGCAGCGAACCCAGTTTAGCTGAGGCTGCAGTTATAATCACAATTTTAACTTATTATTTACTGCTGTTTGGGCTCCCCAGATCAGTCCCACTGACGGGTGATTGCTGATGGCAAAAGATCGATAGGACTAGCTGAAAGACAGGCGAAAGGAAGGACCTGAATGGTGTGGTGGTGAACGCCTCACTACCCGTAAAGGACAATAGCGCGTTCGTTCACCACCGCAAACACCTGCAGTCCGGAGTTTTGCAAATATCTCAGCATCATTAAAGCTAGATTTCGCAATGTACAACCAGCCATTTAAAAGAGTGGGCAGTAAGTTAAAATCTGAATAGTTTTCTAAACGTCAGCCAAGTTTTCTGTAATGTGGAGTTTTTTTGTTCTCGTTAGAGGAATCCTTCCTTCATATTTCTAGGAAGATTTTTTCTGTGACTTGTATTTTTCGTTCTATCTTCAACCATTCATTAAAGACGTGTTTCATTATTGAATACGTCTTTTCGGCTGTCCAGCTTTTGATTAACACAACACACGCGGATGCTTTTTCCATAGCTGACGACAATTTCTTGATCTGTCAAGAATTTGAAGAGTCGGGAACCACGTAGAGTTTTACGGAAGACACTTTACCCTGTCACCACGTTCGCATGTGTACTCCCAAAATAGTGCTCTTTTAATGTTATGTATATTTAGAATTGGAATTTACGTAAAATTGAAAACGATGCTTGAGTTCTTAAAATTTCCAACGGATGAACGGCAGTTTCAAGCATAGACAATTTATCTATGAACATCACCTTGCCATGGTCCGGCTTGTTCACTTGCTTCCGTTTTCCAACTATGAATCCTTCAACAGAAAAAAGTGGAAGAAGTACGTGTCACGGTCCCCAGGTCAGAAGTTGATTTTGGTGAAATACAATGAATGTGTGTCCATAGCGTTGATCATATGCGAGGTTGTTTAATCGCCTAACGTTTCGACGGTATCGTCTTCATCAGAACAGATGATCCATGTCGATTGCCTACAGTTCTTCGTGTTTTCGAGATCGGACCCTCGTTGCACATCGAACTAGATCTTTCTCAGTGGAGCATCGCTGGCGAATGAGTCCTAATCATCCCGCGATGTTGTTTTACACAATCACAATGACTATTACTTTGTAGGCGAAGCCATGTGGAATTTATAGTTTGTCAAGACAATTACTAAATGCTGATACGAGCTGAGATATAAAAGATAAAGGATGAAGCTCTGGGCGTTGATCAATCACTCACAGATGCGTTTTCCATTCGACTTCATTTAGCATTGTTTGGAGGTGACTAAATGTATATCTGGGCTTTACAATGACTCGCGGTGGGTGATCTACCGATGTATTGAGCCAGTGCTGCTATCCTCCCAGACAAGTCTGGTACCAACTTGTCAAACCCGGAGGGATAGAAGGCTTGGTGGGCCATGGACGTGGTGATCGTTTCCACCTGTGAGTTGGAGGACGCCTCCGACCTCTCTGCAACACGCGCGCTGATATTTTCATCTAAATTTGAGACTAGCCATTCTCTTGGCATCAAATGGATTGTACACAATGAATGCCACGTGTTAAAACTGGGTGTGAAGGTGATTATAACCAGAATTATTCTACAGTAATAAAGCTCATAAGTGATCATATTGATATATTGATAATGAAGCTGGACATAATTGAGTTTGCGTGAAATTCATATTAATCCGTCCTATTTCTCAAATAGGGCGCGTGTGGCGGCGTGTGGCGCAGTGGTTGAAAGCACCATTGCGACACGTGCGTGGAATCGATACCTGCGCCAATGGCCCACCAAGCCTTCCATCCCTCCGGGATCGGCAAATTGGTACCAGACTTGTGTGGGAGGATAGCAGCACTGGCTCGATACATCGGCAGGCCACCGCGAGTCATTGTAAAGGCCAGATATGCATTCAATCACCTCCAACGATACTTAATGAAGTCGAATGTATGGCGCATCCCTCAGGGATTGATCAACACCGAGAGCTTTATCCTTTTATCCTTTTTATTTCTCGAACGTTCCTTCCATCGAGTCATGACTTTCATATAATGACTAGGTCGTCATTCGGCAACACAATATTTTTTGGCAACCGCTGAAATTTAAGGTTTAAGCCATCAGCTTATTGATTCAAGACCGTCGTCAGCAATTTATCAAAACCTCACGGTGTTTGCACGCGGGTTAACCCATCTGAAGATGACTGTTTCACTAGACGATTGCTTGAGAAGGTGAATTTGAGAAATTCCAGATGGGTAGCACTGGATGCGCTATCTACTTCATTGCATAATTATTAACACCTCTAATCCCTTATACGAGTGATCTCGAGTCGGCTAGGTGCGTTGCTTTATGAGGAGTCTCTCAGTGAAAGATGCTGGATTAAGTCTATAGGTAGCTTGCCTCTGCTTAGTCGATTGACTTACATCTTCCACACACCTTCCCTCTCTGTGATTATAGTCATGTAGATTGTGCCTGCTTATGTTTAAAGTGGCATACGGACTAAATCCTGTGCATTGAATAAGTTTCACGTCCACCTTGACAAGTCCAAAAGCTGCCTGTGGTTATTTCTAGCCCGTATTGCGGGACGTCGTAGACACTGAAAATAAAAGAAGACTCAATCTTCAAATATTTCTAACACCATGTCGGTTTTGATCCAGGCTGACCCACACACCACGCAACGTACTCGTGAGATCTAGGCAAAACTTAACACTTCCATTGTTTAACAATTATTCGTTCTCTTTTATTTCCTTTTTTCTTATTTCCATTTTATTTTTTAACCGATTTACGTAAAGCTGATAATGTTGTATTCGCGTCACACATACCAGGATGCGTTTCATTGCTCATTTGAAATTTCACCCAGTTCAATCCTATCCACAGTTCCCACACGAAGTTTGTTCTTTACTACGACGTCAAGCGTTTCACGATGTCGAACTAAACTGTCATTAGAGAATCTTCATCACTATAATCATGTTCGGGAGAAGTTCGAATTTTTCATTCACCAATGCGATCAAGAGTAGACCTGTTCTTGAAATCGCCATCGTTCTGACGATTGTGGTAAAACCCTTTCTTATATGCTGTCCCACTTGTGGCGAAGTATTCCTCTAATTAAATTTGTTTGACAGCTTGTATAACAGCTATCCAAGTGTCCAAATATTCAGGCACCCATGTACTTCAGGACGAACGGGATGTGTGCTGAAATGGCTATAATTCAAGGAGGTGATAGCGCAATGGTAGTGATCTCATTCATTACGCAGACGGACCATCATAGCCAGGCGCTCTCTCGATCCTGCATAGAGTCCATCAATCCCTTAATCTCTCCATGATTCGGATATTGCACCGGACTTGTCTAGGATTACCGGACTCTCTCTAATTCATGTGGGAATGTCCTATCCTTGCTATACCAGGAATCTAGACAGAATCGACTCGACCAGCACTTTAACAACCATTCCTGACGATGTCGAAAAATTCTCCAAGCAGTAGGTGAATTCACACCCGAAAAGTTCGAAGACCTTCATGAATGATGGATGCTAGGTAAGGAATCAAATGCGTTAAAGTTCTTCTGTCTATATACTACTCTATATTGATGTCGGTTCATGTAATGAGATAATATATAATGGCTCAAGTGCGGCTATTAAGTATTGGCAACGAAATGCAAGTGGTACTAGGCACTGAAACTAGGTAATATGTCATTATGGCCAAGATCTTTCCATCATTAACGAACTAGAGCGCCGGCTCGTTAGTCGATGAACAAATTAAATGAGCTTAATATGGGAAGTACACGCTTTTACACTTAGCACAAGAAAGCTAGCAAGTATTTCACACACCTGCATGGCATTTCCCACGGGATAAAATACCCAGTCATGGAAAATTTCACGTACCATATCACTTGAGTTTTGGTATTTGTCTAGCAGTTTCTGGAAAAGTGTGACTGCCAGAATAGCTGTGCTAGAAATTTCTAGAAGAGAAATATCACTTAGTTTCCTGTTAGATGTTCGTTACACACACAATCCGTACGAACTCTGTCATTGTGTTCACCATTGCTTGTTCTGTTGGTTGAGCATGTGCTTCTTCCTGGAGCTTCAGAAGACGATCGTATTAAAGTATTACGAGATCAACACCGATGACAATCCCAAACTCTTAAGTAACAAAGGAAGGTTTGTCACTAGCATTCTTCAACGGCAAATGAACTTATTTTCACATCATCGGCTGTGTTATTACTGTTCAATTTCTCTGATGCATTATTTACAATTAGAAACCATTAGAAGTAGTGTTTTCACCACAACGAGTATTCCAGCCCGCTTACAACCTTTCAGCAGTTTTCTAGTGAAAACTTAATTATTCAAATACAACAGATATTTAGTATTGTCTCATAACATCAGCGCTCTACATGCGCTTCGCGTCACTGTTCAGCCATGCTATGTGCAATGGACCCCATATTTGCGTTTTTCAGGGAATTGAGCATTACCCTAAATTACGGTTTTTTGTGGCGCGTGTGACACAGTGGTCGGCGACGCCAAACGTACACGTGGAATCGATCCTTGCGCCCGTGATCCACCAAGCCTTTCATCTCTCCGGGCTCGGCAAATTGGTAGCAGACTTGTCTAGGAAGATAGCAGCACTGGCTCGACACATCGGTAGGCCACCGCGAGTCATTGTAAAGGCCAGATGTGCATTCGATCACCCTCAACAGTGCTTAATGAAGTCGAATGCATGGGTAATCTCTCAAGGATTGATTAACGTTGAAGGCTTTATCCTTTGTCGTTTTATTGCTCCTTGAGCAAAATCAGCCATTCTATTGTGTTTTCCAGTCGGGTTTTATTTCATGTGAGAACAACTGGGTACTTTTTGCGTGGGAATAGTCTGATTTCTTTTTCACATGCATCAAACGAAATCATTCGCTTGCTTCAGTGCTTCGCATGATAGAGTTGAAATTTTGTACAACGTCTTCGATAGACGTCATTCTTCTTATTAGCGATTTTTTTCATCTGCTTTTCGTCGGTTTACAAAAGGTGATACCATTATTGCGTCAATGAACTGTTGAATTGTACAATCTTCGAGAACTCTTATTTTGCGCGCCGACCGCAGATTCAAGAGTACTTGTTGTTGAACCATGTTTATTTCTGACTTCTAGACCATGTTTCTTCATGAGTTGCGGCTCAGAATGAAACTAGCCACAATTTGAACTCCTAGCACCTTCTAACCGGGACATTTTTTTTTACGAAGAATTGAGTTTATTCTGTTTTGAGGACGCTTTGAAGCTCCGAACCCCCACGGATTATCGGCATTTGAATGACCGGGAAGCTGTTTGTTTCTACACCGCATTCTCAGGTGGCAGATATGGGGTAATTGGCGATGTAATGGTGACATTATGCTTCATATGAAATGCAGGTTAATTCAGGAATGGATTCGATCTCAAATTCACCTCATTACTTCCATTCTAGTGGATAGCTAACAATCGGCTTTCTTACTAAAACGGTAACGATAGTACTACAAAGGCGGCGCTTCACCAATTACGACACCTAATGTGTCGCTTCAGTCACCAAATGGCTAAAGCGATTAAAGATGATTTGAGTGTTGCAACCACTGTAAGCAATGATCAAAATCAGTCAAAATGTGACTTTTTTAAGGTCTTTACCAGTATTTTTCTCACTTTTCTTGTACGGCGCTGGAAAATGACGTGCCATTCACAAAGAACTACGATCTATAAAGAAAAAAAAACTTCGAAAACCTATGAAATCATGTTGAAAAACTCGTCTGTGAAGAATAAATCACCAATTTTGTGGAAGCATTAAGAGATCCTACGGAGACGTGCTACGTGCCACTTCCACATCACTGTACTTTGTGAATTAATGAATGATGCAGAATGCGACGAAATGACTTCATTATCCTCTTGGATTATTAATCTTACACGAGGTTGGTAAAAAAGGATTTGTTTGTCTCAGGTTTTTACTTCTTCGTCTTCAGAGCCGGGTTGATTCGAATCCATTGTTGACAACTGTTCGTCCTCACGATGTGTGATCTTCGTTGTCGTAACAAATCAGTTCTGAAGGAGCCAAAATCGTCAAAACATTAATTGAATTAGTCCTTTTTACCAACCTTGTGTTAGTTTAGTAATTCAAGAATATGCTGACTGTTTATGCCGAGACTTAATAAAATTCGGCTTTTAAGATATCGTCATTAAATTCTGCAGATCCCGCACTTATTCATTAACAATGTGCACTAATTTAACTATGGAAGCTAGAAAATTATTATCTATTTTAAAACTTTCTTTCTACAAATGATTGCTGTTGAACTTTTAAAAAATTTTTTGTCAAAGTACCCAATGTATAGATAACATAGATGTTCGCTTTCACGATTTTAAATTTCAACTGATTTTTGGATTCTTAAATACTTGGGTAATTCATCCTTGCATAGAAAGACTTGTCCCGGATCGTTTGTACTTTGCATGTATACTCTCCTAGATCTCAAAGATGTGACAAAATTCGAAGGTCAGCGCCTCGCATTCCGGCTAAATATTGAGAGTGCCGGTTATATTTCAAAAGACATAGCCAAAGCGCTCTGTGAATAGTGCAAAGCATACTTGACACCTAGTTGAAGTATCAACCCACGTCTCTACAGCATAACAGAGCGGTGGGAGGACCGTAAAATTGAAGAGATGAGCGCAGACTTTCGGGTTCCTCAATTGGTTGGTGGCTTCTTTGAGAGACCCGAATGAGGCCCAAGCTGCTCTTCTTCTTCTATCTGGTTCCTCCTTTATGTTGTTTTCCATGTTAATTGATCGCCCAAGATAAACCTACGAGGTGGTCTTTGCAATGAAAGAGCCATCCAATTCAAATTTTTTGCCTTCGCACAATGGATTTTTCATGAACTGGTAAATTGTGGCCTCCAGCTCTAAGGAAATCGGCAGTGACATTGTCTGATTCTGGAACTGTGCCTCTTTTCATGATGTTCATAGATTGAATTGTCGTTCATAGATGTATTTTTTCCATCGCAAATCCATGATATTAATTCATAATCAGGTGCTACAAACATGACAAGAAAACGATGTTGCGGATGAATGAGAATTGTGATTCAGGATTTCGCTTGAGGACCAGGGAAAAGGTTTTTCAGTGTAATTCAACCGTTTTTCGATGTCCACTACTGTATTGTGGTTTTTTTAGTTGTAAACTTTGATACAATCGCGAAGCTTTTTACTATGATACATTTCTCTATTAGAGATAAAAGGATAAAGCCCTCGGCATTGATCATTCTCTGAGAAATATGTAATGCATTCGACTTCATTAAGTGTCGCTGGAGGTGATTGAATGCATATCTGGCCTTTACAAAGACTCGCGGTAGCCTATCGATGTATCGAGCCATTGGTGCTATTCTCTCAGATAAGTCTGGTACCAATCTGTTGACCCTGGAGGAATGGAAGGCTTAGTGGGCCATAGGCCCCACGGGGATCGATTCCACGTGTTGCATGGCGCCTCCAACTACTGCGCTACACGCGCCCTTAATCAGAAATACTGTTGATTTGTCACTTTTCAAATTTCTGTACATTGACTGTTTTTTCTCTTTTTCCCTAGTTTTATTGTCTGGCCTAACTGTTATAGCAATCACCTGTATTACCTGTAGTCCCGTTGATCGTTGAGTGACTCGAGCGGGCACCAGTAAATCTTCCATTTTCTTATAGCAATCAATGAAAGTTTAAATTCAGTTGTTGCAATTTGAATCAAGACACTGGGAAATCTATAGAGAATCGAAAATCATCAATGTTAATGCAGGCTATAAACGTCATACTACAGTATGATGTTCCTCGAAGAATTTCCTTGCCTTCATTGCTTCCGTAGCAGTGGGCAGTTTCCTTTCTTGCTCTGTAGGTCTTTACATTAAAATTCACAACATAAAAATGCGTTAGTTGATAGAATTTGGTCTCCATTTATTGATTATAATATAATTAATGAACTTTACTGGAGTGCATACTAATTAGATCCGCATGAACTCGATCGTCTATATATCTGAAAAGAATTTGCTTAATTGGGTTCATCGCCGATTTGGGCTCCGCAGATCAATCCAGCTAACGGGTGATTGCTAATGACAGAGATCGATAGAACTAGCTGAGAGACAGGTGAAACGATGGGCCAGCATGGTGTGGTGTGGTGGTGAACGCGTTACTCCCCGGAAAGAACAATAGCGCGTTCGTTCTCCACCGCAGACACCTGAGGTCCGGAGTTTTGCAAATATCTCAGCACCGTTGAAAGAATTTGCTTATTTTCTATCCAGATTTATTCGCTACAATCATTTGAAGTTCTTACACGTATCATAAGAAACAAAACCTTAGGCACCTTGACTGTTTATAGATTATCCCTGAAATGAACACGACGAAAATGTGATCTCAGAGAGTCTCGTGAAGTTTTTTAAAGTGTCATATTTTAAAGGAAAGCAGAACTAATTTCAAAGCTGGATGACGTTTTCTAATAGGACATCCGCACGCCTACATTGATATCCTTTTTATTCTGGCCGTATCTACATCTGTTATTTCCACGCATACATATACATACACATATAAATACACATATACATGCATTCGCGTAGATAAACAAGTAGACCCTTGCTTATTGAGGCATACACATACGCCATGACATATATATCTATTCGTGTGCATCCATACACAGACACATATTTCAAATATACATATGCATAGCTGTACTCACATACCATTCACACACACACACCACACACACACACACACACACACACACACACACACACACACACCACACACACACACACTCACACACACACACACACACACACACACACATGCATGCGCACCCATACACATATACACTTGTCAGTGTTGTCTTAGAAACCATCTAGAGTCATTTTATTAGATAAAAGGTTATGGCGAGTATTTAGCTCACTGTTCTGTGATACCTTCTTTAACAAGGTTGTGAGTTGTTCTGGAAAGGTACTGGTTTCGCTTAAAAGAACGTAATTGGCTCAGAATTGTCTATTCATCAACTGATTCAAAACGAAATTTGCCAGTCAGAGCCGCATTCATTATCTCAACAAATTTGTAATGGTTACGTCAACGTGGGCGGTTTTATTGCGATTGATGAAAGCCTAGAATTAAAGAGGGCAGTTATTGACATTCTTCACAGAAAACACTGCAAATGTCCGAGGTCTTAGTCTTTTCTGTTATTATAAATGATATGCTTTCAATCGCATTGTTGGATTCCTTTCTCATTTGAGAAAAGTTTTTGAAATGTCTCATAATGAAATTATTGATTAAATTGTAAAATTGATGACGTAGATGCGCAACATCGCTTTTTTACTTGCAATCTCTCCACGCTTCTCTTCTCTGTCCTTGTCTCTCTCTCTCTCTCTCTCTCTCTCTCTCTCTCGCTGTCTCTCTATTTCTTCCTCCCTATCACTTTCCCTCTATCTGTTCCTCACTCTTATACTGTGAGTAGAATATACCGCCGTTTACTTGTTTATTTTTAGTTCAATGAGTTCGTTGTTTCACATCCGTCATCCACGAAAGGTTTCCGGATTTGCATGTGGCTCCAGTTGACGGCATTGCCTTCTTCATAAATGGTTTCTTAGATTATTAAGCAAATACAGGTTTCGAAACAAGTTTTTTTTCGGCCAATGCTCGTTTGTGAGTAGAATATACCGCCGTTTACTTGTTTATTTTTAGTTCAATGAGTTCGTTGTTTCACATCCGTCATCCACGAAAGGTTTCCGGATTTGCATGTGGCTCCAGTTGACGGCATTGCCTTCTTCATAAATGGTTTCTTAGATTATTAAGCAAATACAGGTTTCGAAACAAGTTTTTTTTCGGCCAATGCTCGTTGTGGTTGTTCACTGTCGCATCGAGTCGAATCCCGAGGAGGGAGCACCGCTCGATTGAAGAACCTCACTCGGCGTTACCCTGTTATCCAGGGCGAATGTTGATCTATTGCCGCCATTTCATCCATTTCATTTGTCGTTATTCATTCATGCACCACAATCATCACATCTAGTGTCCGGATCTAAGCACTTCTTGCGTTCGATTCGTTTCCTCGCTTTCACCACTCACAGAGGTCTTGCAACTTTTTTCCGTGTAGTTTTATTATACTTTATAGTTTTGTATCTAGAGCCCACTTTGTAGCAGACAAACTGACAATGGGGTGACGAAGCGTGAGGGTCTCTTGCAAACTTTATGCAGTTTTTGATGCATTTTGACAATTGTCTTACAGTACGTTTCTAAGGTTATGATTTCGAAAAGATTAGATGAAGTCGGCCTTAATGATTCACCAACAATCAATCACCCTAACTCTGAGGGCCGACTTTCTATTAACCTTGAAATTGTTCAATAATTCACAGTCATGTTAATAGCAAGGTTTATTTAACACAATACTGGTCGACGTTTCGGCGGATTTCGCAATCACCGCTTTTTGTATCAATTTCTCATTGTATATTGCAAGTGGGCTGGGCTCCCTTTAGCCCCCCATCGTGGCTGGGAGGTGTTCTTGGGTGTCGGACTGCGATGTATAGGGGAGGAGGGATTCATCCTCTGGTAGGGTCTCCCAAGCTGAGGAGTGCAGTGTTTCAATCAGGAAGCCTAGCTAAGAGTAAACCAATACCAGGATCCACCACCGTCCTGGCATCAAACTAGTCGCATGGTGGAAAATCTCCCTCTGATCCACAAAGGCTGCGACTGCCTGTGGTGGTGAAGCCCTTGGACAGACCTCACCCAGACTGACCTCGGAATTCCAGAAAACCACAATGGCTTAACCAGTAAATCTCCGAAAAATAGATATTATGCTGGGGCTCACACAACCAATGAGGATGAATCGTTCAAGTATCAAGTGTCAAGTATTGCAAATGGAGACTAACCGTGCACTTCCCATTGATGGATAATGTGTTTCTCTCATGTAAACATATCAGTCTGAGTTATTGTGAAATCATGCATGATAAGACATTCCTCTCTGCAGTTTATTTTTGGATTCATTGAATTTATCTAGAATGCTTCGAGTGTTTTACGTGCTTGTGTGTTAACTTCCTATGCCAGGATGATGACTTCTACTCAAAATCCTCTTCAGTATGTCCCTGTGTCCTGTGCGCAAACAGGACCTTAGTCTCGGTGAGAATATCGTTTGGTGTCATGGCTCTTCCTCTTCTCAAGGAGCTACCGTTCCGTAGTCGCTGGAAATGGCCATTTAATACGCCGATTTAAGGAATTCCTCTTTCTACTGTCTTACTGGCACACACTGGTTGCGGTGCGGCATGTTTCCCACCAGTGCCATTATTGCTCGTGAAGGATGAGACTAGAGGTAGTGAACTAGTATGTTTCGTTAACTGTCTTTACTACCACTTAGTGATGTATCCATTCTCGAATTGGCTAATTTGAGGAAAAACTTTTGGATACAATGATGAACCCAATTTCTTCCTGTTTGGCTCGAGTGAATTTCATTCGCTCGGATTGTTCGTTCAACAACTCGAAACACTTATCTGTTTCCTTCTATCTAGACCGGATTACAAAACAATCAATCATATATCTACTGTGGGATAGTAGCCGCGAATCGATTACTGGAGCTTCTATTTTAGATATAAATGAAATGGCAAGACTTGGTGCCCCTAACCGTCGCATTACCGGCTCTCTTATTTGAACGCAGTAATTTCCGGTCCATCTGAAGATTGAGCAACTCAGGCACTGAGAGCCATGAGCTATTGACTCGACAACTCATACATGTTTATTTCCTTTTCCTGTTATATGATTCGAGGATGGCTTGAATAGCGGAGCTATCCGATACGTTAATATAAAGTCCGCAATCCAAAAACGAGCCGCAGAGAGGGATGCCTCATTACTACGTGTGATCTCACACAATATCTTCCTCTACTGATTTTTTGAGCCTGAAAGTGACACAAATCCTATCCATGTGAACTGTGTGTGGCAGGGCATCACGTGGAATGTTCAGTGGAACATTCATAAGAAATAGAGATTGAGTGAAGAAGGCGTTTTTTAAGTCCGATCGAAATTTAGGTTTCATGGGTTTTTTTTGTTTAGATTATGGCGATATTTGGCTGACTGGGTTCCCGTCAATTTTTCCTGACTCCGAAGGAGGTGCGATCCGTAACAACAGTCGCCCTAACCTTTCCTGATGAAGATGTGGCTTCGTGCCTTTTTTCTTCTTGTTCTTTGGTCTTCTTCATTGCTCAGCTAGCGCGAAATTCCATCGATAGTCCTACAGCATACATTTTTCATCGCACATCACAATGAAATCAAGAGACGGGGATTGTCTTCACTGCTATATAAAAGCGCAAAACATATTTTATGACAGATGCTTCAATTCGGTTGAGTGGTTCCGAAGAAAGTCCTGCTTGAGTGTTTAAATCAACGTCTTCAATAGCTATCGTCCAGTGCAGCAAATTGGCTCACGCACTTCCCTTTCGAGGTTCTTATGCCCATTATGAAAAACATAAAGCCAGTAATAACCAAACAACACTACAGGCGCAGTAGGTAACATTTCCTTGCTCATGGACAGGTTCGATCTCGCATAACGTTTCTAGGCCTTGAACTCCACATCCTTTATTCGTAAGGAAAAAAATCGTTAAAATTCCTATTTTATTCTTTTCAACGTTGTGTGTATTCAGTGCGTATTGATGATGGCACTGAATTTCAAAAAGATCGCTGACAGAATAACGAAATGAGGGATCTCCATGGTGAGGTGATGAACGCGTCAGACCGCGGAAAGGACAATAGCGCGTTCGTTCCCTACCGCAAACACATGCGGTCCGAAGTTTTGCAAACATCTCAACATCATTGTGGTCAATGCAAACTATTGTAGAAAAAAGAATATTGGCATCGAATTGTAGAGTAAGATACACCTTAAGAAACGAATGCAACAGCTTAAAATTTTTCTCAAAGAAAAAAGGTTAAAAATTCGATGGCGACCAATATTTACATAGGGTTAACTCAGTGTTGGTGTAATTGCCGAGAAATTAATTCATCACGTTGTTGTTCTCATCCTTAATTTCTATTTTTCCCATTTCGAACGGCTTGCACGTTGTTATTTATGGGCTTTGTGGTTACCAGATTCCAGATTTCCATCCAAGACTGGAGAATAGCGCGCGCTCGTAAGGGAATGCGGTAAAATCACTACGAGTACTTCTTCCGCAACAACACTTGCATGCCGTCGCCAACATCAACTGTATGTATGATGGGAGCGACACCATTTGGGGCGCTACCTTGTCTCATTCCCCATTGCTCTACTCGCTCGGTGAAACGAGTCTAGAAACTCGCGATGTCAATACTGAGGCATTCCTCCGCCCATGACAACTAGTTAAAACGGCGACACGAAGAGTATCCAGCTGCGACTATGTGTGGGTCGATGTAATCAGTTCAGTTGCTTCTCCACTATCGAAATACGTGTGCTCGCTCTGGGATACCGTAGAACGACTGCTCAATTATTTGCACAGCTATCGAAGTGAGTCGATACGTTGCTCTTCATGAGACATGTATATCCACTTCTACTTGTAAAAAAGGTCTTGATGATCTGGCGATAGGGACGTAGAATATTGTTTTGCTACATTGAAGTTTGCCATCACTTTCGGCAGGACAACAATGATCAACTCAGTTAAGGCCGAATGGGCATGAAATGTTATAGTGGTAGAGAGAACTACTGGCTGGGTGCTGCTGTAGGAGAAAAATGCCTGAAGCAAATTTGAATCTGCCTTTAATTGGAAAACGATCTGAATCTCGTTGTTTGCGGGAGACGCTAGTCTACGGGATATTTCTGCATTGTCTATGTAGCACAAGCCTTGTACGATCTGATTTCCATCTTTTCGAAGCTATGAAGTCTTCCTTCGTGGCAAATATCGCTTCGATGCCTTCAAGTTGGAGCTGCAGTGATTGCAGTGTTTCCGAGAGGAAATGAAGCAGCCTTTGTTACTTACTGATATGGTCACTTTACGAAAGAATGAAACAAGTTCTCACCGAGTAGAATACAGAAACGGAATTCTAACATGACATTCCCATATTAATTTCCCATATTAATTTCTCTTCATTAGCTCAATAGAGAATGCTGAGTCAGCTTTGCTCGATTCACAGCGTGGGACCTTCTGAATGCCTGTAATTGTTCTATCCACAGTGATCCACGTCTGTGTTGATAATCTATGACCACCTTGGCACGGGTTTATCCCACGTCTTTGGGAAAATCATAGAAAACCATCAACACCTGAATTGCATGGAAAGTATGCTCAGCCATGCCTAAAGTTTTATTAAGTATGGTCGCCCAAATATTCACGTGGTAAGTAAACCTTGCCTTAAACCAGTCATTTAATTCCAATATTAAACTACCCTGTAGGCTTTTCCCGTGTAAGAGACACGCTCTTGAAAGAGTTATTAAGATTCTTTAGAACGAACTTGGCGTTTACTCGTTGGAGGCGAGCGGTCGCTATCGTCTCTTTCCTACTCACTTTCTAGTCTCTTCATTCCATCGTAATATGGCATTTCTCTGCCTATACACAACTCTGTCATATCTCTCAATACCCTCGTGCTTACCGCTCATCTATGTAATAATGATTCAGGTGCCTTGGAATTTAGCCGTCCGGAAATAATAATATCCACACGAGCTCGTGCAATCAGATTCAACGTGTCTTCTCGGGTAGACTACCTAGCAGAACTTCTTCACTTCTTGTTAACGTTGACGTGTTTGCGTCCTTCCACTGATTATTTCAATCAGTGGCTAAGATTTCTGGTTTCTTAAGAAGCCATATTTACTGTGTTGTCGTTAAAACTGATCCGTTGCCTGAACTTTGACAGATAAACAAATTTTCGGATTGTCTAAACAACTGTTCTGAAGTCCACATTTTTTAGCCTTTCTTTCTCAAACGTTCTTCCTTCTGACAGGTTTCTTTTCTTCTACAATACAAACATTCCGTTCTGTCAATTCATGGTTATTCCTTGCCTACCCTAAGGACACATCAATCCTTAGCATTTTATTTACTGCATGTAGCCTTCTATTTTTCATCCATTGTGACGAAAATTGCCAGCCTAGCAAGTGGAGCGACTTTGTCCGTGAACTAAAAAACTCTGTCTACCTTAAATGGTCAATGATAAGTGGGGAAAATTGAGTCAATCTCTGTTTATTTGCCAGTTTTTCTAAGTTTTTACCTAACTATGGCGGCATTTTTTTTTTTGAAATCCACGTTCAGTTTTTGTTTAAGACCAATTAAAGAGTAGTAAAATAACGTTTAAAACTCTGATCTCATGAAAACTACCGCGATCTCAGTAGTGGTTCAACACTCCTTTGTACCGTGTATAGCACGAACTAGTCAGAACTGGTTAAACATAATCTCTTCCAAGGTATTGATCATTCCTAATCATCTCCTAGAAACATGCCTTTTTTTTCATCCTTTTCACTATTTTCTTCATGCATTTCCTAACCATATTGTGACATTTCTAAGAAGTCTGTCGTTTTTTATCGGGTTTCATTTCAATCACGGTATTTTCCTGACGTCTTGTAATCCTTCTCAATTAAATTAAAGACGCGAAGTGCTCCTATTTTCCTTTGTTGTCAGTGTCGATAATGCACCTCACTTGGCTCTATCAAAGGGATATCCTAGGCCTCGATATCTGAATTTTCTTCAGTCATACTTCCGATCAATCCACACATCCTGATGGAATTTATTATGTTTTGCATCGTTGCTATTATTCTTCTGTAAGTAATTTTGATGTATAATTCCATGTTCTTCTAACCTTTAAACCAATACCCAGGACCGGCTTTCTACCCTTTAAACTAATATTATGCGCTATGGACTTGTCATTTGTAGATGACTATACTATCAAAATTTACTGGGTCTTAGTAGCACCTCTTATTTCGCACGAGGTTGGTGTTCAGTAGACAACCATATCTCTAACACTAATAATCGATTACTCGATATCAATTTCTCATTCCTCACAAGTTTTTCAATCACTTTGTCACTCCCCACAAATAACCACTGTTTAAAAATGACCTGAATCTGCACTACTTCATGAGTATGAATCAGCGATTGATCTCATCCACGGAGTTGATACTGTCACCGCTGGAATGAAAGTTTTCATCCTATCATAATTCTGTCAGGACTAGCAGTAGCGCAATGGTTAGAGATACCCTGCAACAGTCATTAGTTCCACTCGATGCCTTACACAAATTAAACCCCTCGTTACTTCGGCGTGGGAAAATTGGTACTATATATGTCTGATGAGGCAGAAACACTGATTTCATACATATATAGGCCACAGCAAGTTGATAAACGCCGAAAACTATGTTACCATTCACCTGCCACCATCTTCGACGTCATGACACCAGACGGGTGCACTTCAAAGATCGCCATGCAATCCATGCGTGCATGATTCGTTTCTATATGAGGTCTTCCACTAAGCCATTGTGATGACTGATGTGTTGACCTGAGCGCAGAGTTCCAAGCAGACCTTGGTGATGGTGTTCGGCTCAACGTAGGATTACATCATTTGTATACACTTGTGGTGGTAACATGTATGATAATGCGCCATGAGAGGGTAAATCGATAGTGACGCACAGCCAGCTTTAAAAGCCTTGTCGAAGGAAGAGAGGCACGCAGCCAGCAGCAGCAGTAGCTCCGCTCAAGTCCACACATAATCGCACCGGTCGGTCGGTTCGGCTGACCGTTTTATGTCGTTACTAAGACGTCTAAGTGAAATATTTGATAAATCCCATGAAGCTGAAACTGAAGGTACGTTGGCTGAGACCGTGCGTATTTTTTCAACCGTGGAACACTTCGCCTCGGTCACGCTATTACACTAGAAAATCTCCACTTGACACTTTTTTCCGAGTCGGTTACTTCACCGTTCACACGTTTTCCTTCTTCCTTATATGACCTAACTCTGTTAAATGGAAAGCGAATCAGTCAGTTAGCTGATATTTTCGTATTCTGGTATAGTCTGACTTTATAGGTTCTCTTAACATTTCTCAGCTACATTTATCCCCTCCATTGTCGGCATTAGTGTGTTTAACTCCTTAACGAGTTTCTTACGCTTTTGCAGAAGGCACAAGTATAATTTCGCCTCTTTGCAAATAATATATATTGACTAAATCAACCCAAGACAATGTGTTGCATTTGATGATTTCTCCCATGTGGAAAGCTCGCATATATTTTTGAAAGAATTATTGCTTAGGTTTCTAAGATTTCCTTGACTTATCTACTTCATCTTTTTAGAGTGATTATAGACTATTTTTTAGCAATTGTCACCACCATATCAAGCTTAGATTTCACCTGTCACCACCTCTATCGCTTAATAATCCCGTAATCGTCGAGTTCATTTCGTCCCCGTCGCGTGCCCGAGTGAACTTTGCTCGCTCGTGTGAGAAGAAAAGAGCAGCAAAACATCTTTCATATGAGGCTCATTGTTTTTACTGGCTAATCAAAATGCCATACGTGCACAGACACTTGCCATATTGGACTGTGGAGCTCCATATACTTACATTTACCCTGTGTTAGTTGGCCAGTGGATTGGGGAGTTGGTCGGATTTGTCTTTTGTCCGCCAACTGTACGTGGAATGCTCGACTTTGTATAAATTCGCCACGGGGGACTTTTTCCGTAACTGCCGTGGACAACCTCGAGTTTGGGTTATAACAGTTTATAGCAATAACAACAGTACAATAATAATATGTAATGTAATATGTGACGATATTTGGTTAACTGGATATATAAGAGCGAGATTGAGATGAGAACAAGTGATGCAACTGAAGGAAGTTAGTCGAACATTCGGGCTGGGGCACTCAGGAACTCAGGGCCTGGATGAAGATCCAACGAACGCTACGAGCACTTGAAGACGAAAGCTATAAGCTGTATAACTTCTGTAGTGGGTGGAGCTTTGTCAATAGGAACTAACGACCTCGCTGACCCAGAGCATGACACGGTATATGCGTGATAAGTGCATCAATTGAGGCGACATGCCAGAGGAGGACTCAATCAGACAATAAAGAAATAGCTCGTGGATAAAAGTTATCTGAAGGGCTACATAAAGACTTATCAAAAGGTCATGTGAATGAAATAGATTTGAGACAGTTATAAGCGAACAGTTCATGTAGGATACATGCGATATTGTAGAGAATAGTAACTATTTAAGGAATAGTTATTATATACCCTCTCAATCTTTCCTAACGAAGTAATGGGGCTCATTTAGTATAGGAGACACAATCTGCGGATGCACAATCACATGTATATAAATACTTGTGACTCCACGTATATGATAAGTATAAGGTAATCCAGCATAGCATACAGAGAAAGTACATTTCCTGAATCCTTCTTCGTGTCAAAGAAAATATACTGTAGTCCTTAGTTTGGGTCTATGCACTTGTCCGCAGCTTAGGATCTACCAACACGTGATCCCTTAGATGATGAAGATCCGATCACTAAACCTTAAGGACTAAAGTTTAGTTGATTTTCCTATGGCTATTTATTAATGTCTGTGTATGAGACTTCTTAGTGATATTCTTAGCGTGACGTGGATAGGAAGACTTTACAAGCGGATTCCAAGAAAACCCTTCTACGTTCGTTTAACTTGTTTCGTGCTTTTTGCAGCAATTGCGCTGTACATAATGGATTCATAAATTTTTCAAGGCTTAAAGGGTCTTGTGTTTTTCCCATAATTGTGGTTTGTCGAGCATAAATTTTCTGGTTTTTCTTAGCGC
This sequence comes from Angiostrongylus cantonensis, assembly GCA_009735665.1. Lineage (NCBI taxonomy): Eukaryota > Metazoa > Nematoda > Chromadorea > Rhabditida > Metastrongylidae > Angiostrongylus > Angiostrongylus cantonensis. The sequence goes on from MQTX01000072.1 coordinate 732,034, forward strand.
TCGACCTTACGAGGTCCTAGCTAACGAGATTGTCGCGGTAACTTCTGTTTTCTTTTTTGTTTCTAGGATCGGCTCTATACATTTGTTTTCTTCTAATGTCTATTTCTGTTTTGAATGGGGTAGTGCTAATATCAATCAACGAGAGATTATTTCCACTCGGTGGAGCTTGCTTGCATCTACAACGATTTGCTGTTTCTTTTCTCTGAACTCTCAACTACTTTCAGGATCTTTGTATTCCTGGAAACCTTGTTGAAATTTAGGTGTTTTTCTCTTGATGTTTGTTTTTGGGTTTAATATGAGTATTCAGTGTTGGTGAGGAGGTTGTTAATCATGCGGTGAATGTTGTTTAGCAGAAGTCCCCCTCAATCTCTGCTCTGCTTGATCCCTTCCTCAGTGGAGTTTTTTTTTCTCTCGTTTGAAAAAAAAGCCTTAGTTTTTAAACAGCGGCTTGTAGAATATCACTAAGTTGGTAGCGGTGCAATATATTCCTTCTTATGAAAATCACTCCATTGATTTCTTCTGAGCTATTTTAAACAAGCAGGAGTCCAGCCTCAGCATCACGCACACCGAATGCTCCTGTGTATGACATCGCTTGGTGAGTGAACCGCTTAGAGGTGGTCAAATCTCATGTTGAAAACGAACGCGCCTGCGACATGCCATAGAGACTACTCCTTGCATACCAGAACAGTTTCTTCAGTCGCCGATCTTTACGCTCTACTAGAAGCTACTGATTCTATCAAATTCCATGTGGTCGTCTCACAAGAGCTCTTTCCGAGAAGCAGAAAGACCAAAATGCACCATTTAGACGGTGAGAATTATGTCATTTGTGTTGGGAAATTCCCGTTATGAAATGCCAGAGACGTTTGCTTTGTCATCCACCTATCTATTTCCCGTCTAATCCTCTCATACGAAATCCTATCACCGTTTTTGGCCATTTTTTGTCTCCAGCTTCCGCGTCAAAAGAAAGTCGGTATCATTATTTTTGCTACTCATTAACTTCTGCACTTGAGAGCGAACCGGATGCGTTCTACAGTTAGTTAAAAGAAGTAAGCCACAAAAAAGTCACACAAATTTGTTATTGGAGATTTAATGCCAGATTAGGAACGTCCAACGAAAATGAATACAGGGTAGGGAAATTCGGAATAGGAGAAAGAAATGAGATTATAAACGTCTTGTAGGCCAGAAAACGGTGCCTCTTTGACACCTCAATGGTAGTTGGATTCTGTACAGAATCTGATCACCGCCTTTTCCGAGAGAAGAATTGATTCAGCTATGAACTGGGAAAGAACTTTTGCCAGCGTCCAAGCAAAACAAGACGAGCCATGTGTGACGAGGATATTGTCAATAAACCCCTTTTTTCGTATGACTGGCAGATGAAGGAATGTCCAAGCAATGATTAAAACTGCTTGTGGAAGGCCATAGAAGACGTGGAAGACTTATGCCGAACTCGTCTCTATTTCTCAAACAAGAGATTCAGACCACTTCTTCATCGCCACTAGGGCTTGCTGAAAACGAGAATGAGAGTGAACCTTGCTTCTACTCCATCTAACACAGGTGGTAATAAATACCATCTACAGAAGATCTTCGCAGGAGCACTGTCGGTATAGGCAGAAAAAGTTATTGGAAGCAGTGCAAAAGTGGACTAATCTGAAAAAGTGCACTCAAGATCAATGCGGTTATAATGTTTCGCTATTGACCCTCATAAGCGCAGATGGAACTATCACCAAATTTCGCCAGTGTATGGAATTGATAACGGAAAAGTTCTACCCTAGTTTTTTTTCCGTTCCACAATCTGCGTCTCGAACCCCGAAATCCCTGCCGATGAAAAACTGCTCGGTATTCTATTCTTTAAAATTGGAGTTGCGATAGAAAACATGAAGATAGGTAAAGCTTGAGGTTCCGATAATAGTACCATTGACTTCTTTAGTGTATTGGACGCTACAGTTTGCATGCACTTCTGATAGCTCATATGACATCTTACCTTCAGAAGGAGAAAATCCCAGATTAATGAACTACCAAAGAGAGTGGCTGGTTGGATCTTCGTAAATTATTGTACCATATGTGTGTTGAGCGCACTCTAGAAATACTTCATGAAGATCCATCTACCCATTTTAAGGACCCGAGATAAGGCACAACCACTTAAGCAAGCAGAATTTTGACAGGTAGTCTGCCGCATGGGTAATATCCAAACTGTGTCACGGTTAATAGAAGGAGTTGTCAGGAGTTTGGTTCTTGTCCTAACTATTGTCGACTACGAAAATACATTTGATAGAGTTAAAACGAATGAATCCTAGCACCTTTCGGCGATCGAGGTGTTGAGCCGTCCTAACTAAGAACCTCAGCTGACTGCCTGGTGGACTGCGAAAATACAGCTCATCCATCGGCCTCTTTTCGTATCCATCGAAAATGGGGTTCAAAAATGCGACACCACATCGCTAAATCTGTTTCTGGCTACTGCGTTGGATAATAATGTGATTTGACTGGGTTGAGAAAGGTATGCACAGTGATGGGCAATTCTGTCAAATCTTCGTTTCACCGATGAGATGGTCATCTCTCTTGAAGAAGTACCAGTGAAGCAGAGACGTCGATCAATGAACTCAAGGAGACGGAAGAATGGATCAAACCACGCATGGATAGGACGAAAACCCAGTGCACGATGGTGAACATATCAAACTGAATGGCTCCCTAACTGAAGAGATCACCACATACGTGTGCCTTTGACGTTCAGAGACCAACATGAAGGGAAATTTGTATAGAATAAGGAAGGCAGCTTAAGCCACATTCGGGCCTTTCAATGAACTGACCATCCAACTAACGGACCAAAGCTCCGCACTATTATTTTCGATTCAACAGTCCTCCCAGCGCCTTATTGTGACGGGAAAACATGGACGGATACTTTAACCACATCAAGAACTTTGCAAACCTCTAATAAAGCACGTGAACGGTGCCTTCTCAAATTTAACCACCACTCACATCGTCTATCCAAAATGAGCACCTCAGATCTTAGGAACCTATCCCATTTTTGAGATCCAGGGAAATCTAGAACAGATGACAGATGGACGAAAAGAACAATGGAGTGTACTCCAAGAAAACTCCATAGACGACGATTGCACCAGGGAAAAACGAATGGAAATTGTGGTGAGGCCCGCATGATTAGTGAAGTCGGGTGATTCGGGTATCCAAGCGCTTAAAAGGAAGAATTTGGCAAACATAAAGACTGAGCGGTCTTGATTTCCATGGATGGTCCTCATTAGACCTAATGAGTTCTCTTTTCTGTTTTGAAGATATGATGACGAGGTCGGAGATGTCATCATTCATTTCCAAACACGTTCGCCAAAACTTCGTCAAACAATTCAGTCGAGTCGCATATGATTGCATTCTTGGTACTGTAGAATATGACAATAAAGCGCGTTAAGGGATATTTATACTGTGGTAATAAAAGCACATAAATTTTTCTCTCAATCTAGTTGTCGCGCTCTTTTTACGGGCTTTGGACTTTGCAGTCATGTCTTTAATCAGTTTTTATCGAAGAATTTTACTTATTCGTGCTCATAAGGAAGTTCTGTAACGCGAGTAACTGCCACCTTATTTGTTTCCCAAGAACCCGTAGTGTATTGGCTATTGGTGTCCAACAATGCCTACACTACCTTCGGTTCCGCCCCGAACACATTGCATCCAGTCTCAAGGGTCGATGATTCGGTTATGACTTCTTTGGGGGAATAAATGCACTTTATTGTTGTATCGTTCGGACTTAAAAGTGACTGTACAGGCCAAATATGCATTCGATTACCTCTACAACGCGAGGAGTGATGTGGAATGCAGGGCGCATTCCTAAGGGATTGATCAACGCCGAACGCCCTTTTCTTTGTTTATTTTCCCATTGATAAGTCAACACGCATGAGGTTGATAAGGAACCTTGTTCTGCTGTTCTGCTAGCATTTCGACGTCTTCGTTCTTTTCAAACCCGGAATGATTCGATTGTCCACAGTCATTCTTTTCTATTGTCTACAGTCATTCAGTTTTCAAATGTGGGTCTTCGTGAACGCATCAAGTCGAATCCTAGATAGTATCTTCTTATGGAGAGCAGTTCTTAACCGATTATCCACCGATGATAATACCTGTTCATGGCGACAATCCATCCTCCAACAGTAGGTGTTATTTTAACTGGCCAAAGCGAAGCAAAGAGTTATTGGTATTATGCTAAGTTATTAAGATTATTTTTTATTTCCTGTTGCCGCGTTCTTTCTGCTTTTTTAGCTTCTGATCTTTTATGTTATTTGAAGAATAATGCTTTGTCTCCTACGTATTTATTCATAGAGGGCGGTTAGCGGTGTGGTAGCGATACCGTTTATCGCGAGCGCGCTATTCGTTCGATCCCGTCTTAGGGTCACCATGACCCTCATCTCTACGGAGTTGAGAGAGTGGTGCCAAACTTCAAAGAAAGTAGTTCACTTCCTGCACCCTAAGTAGAAACGCTCTAGTCCGGTTATCACATGACTCCAGCGAGAATCTACTTAACCGGCTTTCAGTGACTTTCATAAAAAAAAGACGAGAATACTCAAGCAGCAACCAAATCCACAGTTATTTTATTTAGTTTTAGTTATTCAACAAACAGAATGAACTATTACAATGTTTCGTAAATGTTTGAAGCGAAATAGCGGACGAAAAAGGAACAGAAAGATTAGGATAAACTTTTAGGATAAACTAAACTGGAACGAGTCTTCAGTGATCTGCATCATATTTTTTTTTCAACAATTTTAAGGTTTTTCTTAAAAATCTCTTTTTTAGTTGTGTACTCACACCTGCATGGATTCACCTGGAAGCAAATCCGTAAAATAAAGAGTTAAGAGTTGCGAACTTGACTATTTTTGCTATTCTAGGTTTACCTAATGAAGTTTTCATTGAACTTCCAGCACTATCCACCATCACATTCATAGAGAGGTTCTTCAACATCGTTTTTGTTCATCTCTTTAGGATTATTTCGTTTTTCCGTGTCATCTTTCCGAACACTGCAGTGTGTTTTTTTTTTTGTCTCTAAAGTCGAAACAACCATAGTTGTTGTTGTCTGACATGAATAGAAGAACACTTAGTATTGAAGCGCCCTCCGTTTGCCATAGAAACGGACAGCAGATGTGTCTATGACGTTAACTCAGAAGCTTCAATTAATCTGTCACATTTTTGTCCGATATCCGACAAGATCGGACTCGTGCGGAAGTTAAAAACAAGGAGGTGTAATTTTATAAGCTTGACGTCATGGTAATCGTAGTTCAGACGGTGATTAAATGGTTTATCCTAATGATCACTTGAGATCTTCAAATGAAAGCACAAGAGAATGCGTATCGAAATTTACTATCCCTCAGGGAATGCTTAGTACATCTTCGAATATTCTACTGTACTTTTGAAGTCTGATTCAAATACTTGTTGAAAGTTTCGGAGTTTTCTTACCACAACGAGCCTAAGCCAAATATGGCTCAATGGATAAAAAAAGGATAAAGCTCTCGGCGTTGATCAATCCCTGAGGGATGCGCCATGCATTTGATTTCATTAAGTATCGTCGGAGCTGATTGAATCCATATCTGGCCTTTACAACGACTCGCGGTGGCCAGCCGATGTATCGAGCCAGTGCTGCTATCCTCCCAGACAAGTCTGGTACCAATTTGCCGAGTGATGGAAGGCTTGGTGTGCCATGGGCGAAGGAATCGATTCCACGTGTATGGCTCAATGAATGATAAGAATTATCTTTCACGGATAGGAAAAAGGAACGAACGTTTAAAAAATAGTTGCGCAAAGGCGAATATGTGAATGAAAGACAGTATAAATACTTTGTTTTCTTGTTCAGCAGTCGCGAGGTTGTTAAACAGCATACGTTTACTTCCTTAGAAAAACACAATACAACACAACAGTAGCTGACGTTTCGGCAGTATCGCCTTCTTCAGAGCCTGGAAGGGTACACTAATACGCAACTTACTAGGCCAAACACTTCAATAACACTTACAGTAAGACGAAAAACTTCATGGCAATTACATGATCAACAGCTTCTCGAAAAACTCACCGCTTTTTTACATGACTTCCAATGAGGAATGTTAGAACAGCTGGTTATAGTCGCATATGGTTGATGACTGCGCCACCCCACATCAGAAATTGATCCAAAGATACCGGGCCAGGTCGAGTGTGACCTCTCGGCATTCCTCCCTGCTATTCATTGCGGGATTTTTGGCATTTATCCAAAAAGCCTCAAGGAGTTTTCGCGTTGGTGTCTTAGTCTCCTGTGCGAGGATATTGACTTTGACTTCAAAATCGTTTCCGCTATGCTTTTATATCCCATGCGTGCCTAGTGGGGTACTTTGTCTTGCTTTTCATTTGCCATCTAGGTGTTCTTTTATACGGATACACAAGGGTCTGCCCGTTTCACCAATATATTCATCTCCGCAATTCTTGCAAGAGATCAGGTATATCGTACATGAATTCATGCAATCACCATCCCTGCCGGAAAGGCAAATTACGCAATTTGTTGTTTCACATAGACGGTCATACAAGCGGTTACGAACTAATTGACGGCGAAGAGTATTCGGTGGTAATTCAATTATTGCTACCGATTTCTCTAGACCTGCCCTTTTTAGGCATCGTTTTATAGCTATGCTTACTTCATCGCTAATAAAGGGCAACATAAACGGGACCTTCTTTTGGCCAAGTGTTTCGTTTCGGCGCGTCGCTCTCCTTCTAGACTTATCTCCTGCGGTAACTACTTCGTAGCCATTGGAGATGGCTATCTGCTGAACCAAGTCGCGTGATTCTTCCTTTAGTTCCCTGGTTGTGCACACAGAGGTGGCTGTTCGAAACATATTTCTCGCAAGCGCCCTCTTTGTGTGTGATGGATGGGAAGAAAGGAAATGGACCAGGATGTTTTTATTACTTGGTTTTCGGTACCACTTTCTCATGTAACCGCTATTTGATAAGTTGATTTGAACGTTGAGGAATGGAAGCCAGGTCTCTTTCGGTTTCTTCCGTCTTTTGGTAAGTGTTACTGAAGTGTTTGGCGTAATAAATTGTATATCAGTATACCCTTCCAGGCTCTGAAGAAGGCGATAGTGCCGAAACGTCAGCTACTGTTGTATTGTATTGTGTGTTTTTCTATGGAAGTAAATGTATGCTGTATAACAACCTCGCGATTGCTGAACAAGAAAACAACGTATTCATACTCCAATCCCGAGGTTAATAGAAAGTCGATCCTGGAATGACGTACTAGTTCTATATAAATGTGAACATTAGTGATAAAAGGATAAAGGATAAAGCTCTCGGCGTTGATCAATCCCTGAGGGATGCGCCATGCATTCGACTTCATTAAGCATCGTTGGTGATTAAATGCATATCTGGCCTTTACAATGACTCGCGGTGGCCGGCCGATGTATCGAGCCAGTGCTGCGATCCTCCCAGACAAGTCTGGTACCAATTTGCCGACCCCGGAGGGGTGGAAGGCTTGGTGGGCCATGGGCGCATTTCACGTACGCGTCGCAGTGGCGCCTCCAACCACTGCGCCACACGCGCCTTTTCATTACACATTAGTGATAATCCCCATATATAGTCGAAACAGTGATCTGCGTAATGGTGTTTTCTTCTGATTGAGCAATACCTGAACTTTTTTGCTCACTCCACGGTTAACGAGGAGGAATTTGTGCAGCTTGCTGATGGCGTACGTCGTCGAAGATTAAACTGCCTTGTTTTCATATTCGTCTAATTCTTCCGTAGAACATATCAGTTATTCAAAACGTCGACTTCCTATAAACCTTGGCAAATTAATCGATATATCCATACATATGTGCTTGCAAACTGCCTTGTTTAGCTAACGAGAGGTTGCTATAGATGTTCTCATTGTTGTCGCTGTTGTTGTCCGATAGCTGGAGCTTCAGCTACTTCGACTTTCGCAGAGCACGGACCTACCATATGTTGCAGTATGACGTAACAGTATCAGTTATCCGTTTCAATGATTTCTTCTTGCCTTGGAGAAAGCAACCTCGAAAAATTTCACATTTTCCATTGCGATGTTACCTTCTGAGGGTTTCTTGCGTTGTTCTGAATATAATTTATGTTTCATTCAATTTAAAAGCGGTACTTATACGTAAAACATAACAAACGTTAATATGAATTACTTTGCTTGTAATTGAACCAGCCGAGAGACATGCGAAGCGAATGACACATATGGTGTGGTGGTGAACGCGTTAGCCCTCGGAAAGGGTAGTTGAGGGTAAGCGCGTTCGTTCCCACCGCAGACACCTGCGGTCCGGCGTTTTGCAAATTTCTCAGCAGCACTGTGATCGTATCTTGCTTCTCTTCAATGGTTTAGTTTTTTTTTTGTTTAGATTATTTTCTATCAGATAAAATGTTCCAGAACAAATCACTTGTATCCGCCACTACAACAGCTTTCATTTGTTAATTGCTGCCTTTTATTTGAATAATGTTATTTTATGCTTTCATATTTGATTATGATCCCCAACGACTTCCTTATTTCTTTACGCAAACTGTGCTTTGCTCCCTCCTGCTCACTATCCGCTGAAGATCTTTCCATTCTCTCTTCTTCTCCGTCCTTTCACCACGTTCACTTCTTGCTTCCTCCTCTCCTGTTGATATAGGTGTTTTGTTTAGCAATGTGATATGGTAATGGATTGGATCTATTTAGAAAAAAAGCTCAGTCGACTATAATTCTGATTAGATATGTCGTTTTGAGAGTTCGATTCCCCTCCCTATTCCTAGCCTATCACAAAGATTAAGTAAATATGAGATGACCTTATTATAATCGTTATTTTTTGTTGCCACCTATTAATGCGTTTTCTTACCTTTAGATGGAATTCTTTTCCTTTCGATATCAAAGATTTCCACCACTGCAATTAAAGCTTAACTGCTGAAGAAATTTGATATTGTTCCTCGCTGTTTTATTGGTCCGTAAAGGGTTTCTATAATCCGTAAGGAATGAAATATTTGATGTGGTCAATAACCCTATAGAACTAGTGAGTGTCTGTCGGAAATCTCTAGAGAAAACGAGTATACAGCAGTAAAATTAGGTACCTATTTTGACATAGAAGGCAGATTGTCAGCTTTTTCGAATTGTTTCTATTCAAATCGAGTTCTTACGTGGCTTGTTATTTCAGATCTTATGAACGATTGGGAAATCGGCGGCACACAGAACAAATGGGTTTGCCCAAGTGATCGACATCTACAGTTGCGAGCACAGTTAGTTCCCGTTTTCTTATTTAGAAAAGGAAGTGATTATTCTTTTAGCATGCATGTGGCGTAGTGGTTAGAGTGCTCTGCAATAACATATGGTGTTTGGTTATACGTCGCGGCGCTCCGGGCTAAACGTGAAGCCCTTACGATGTCCCAAATTGATGACCGACTAATTTGAGGGAATCAACCCACTGATGCGATGTATCGGTACATCCCCGCATGTCATGTCACCGTTTATTCTTATATGTGCTCGCAAGTGCTTACCGAATCCTGTCTCAAGTCGAGCAGAAGATTCCGAGTGCGAAGAGCTGTATTTTCGAATCGATTCATAATCACTCTCACATGAACTGAGCCAATCTGCCAGTCTTCTATATCTACGAGAAAGCTTTCATAATTTGAGAGTAGAACAGTCTGTTGTATCATCCATTTTAAAGTCTGCAAACGATTTCTTAGTGTGAAAACTAAGTTGAAATCATTTTATCTCTTTGTATCGAAACCTCTTGAAATAGTCACTACAACAGTGAGAAAGCGAAATCCTTCAGCCTTAGACCAGGTACAGGTTTTCGCTATCGTTGCGTTGATGTTAAGAAAGTAAAATGGAGCTGTAAAGGTGGGAATTTTTCTGAAAATTCCTTCTTGCACTATGAAATTTTTGTACCGAACTTATTCTATGGGCTTGTCTATTTTCTATGGAATCTTCTGCGAAATTGACTTTTGAGGAACTTTGACGAAGGCCTCCTTGAAAGTTTTTTATCTCGGGTCATCGAGTCTTCAAATTGTGATGATAGCACAAGGTAAATGTATTTACTGCCTATTACAATTTTTCTTGGCAGCGGCGTCTTACGTGTGGTACAACCACAATGGTGCTGAGACATTCGCAAAACTGCGAACTGCAGGTGAAGGCGTTAGCCCCTGGAAAGGGTAATAGCGCTTTCGTTCCCCACCGCAGACACTTGTGCTCCGGAGTTTTGCAAACATTTCAGCATCACTGTGGTTGTATCACACACGTAATATACTCTCAATGAAAATTATAATAAGCAGTAAGTAAAAAAAAGTTAACATTGTGATTTTGACTAGAGCCTCAGTTTAACTGGGTTCGTTGACGATTTAGGCTCTCTAGACCAGTCACGTTGACTGGTGACCACTGATGATTGATAGAACTAGCTGAGAGACAAGCGAAACGAAGGACCCGCATGGTGTGGTGGTGGACGCGTTACTCCCCGGAAAGGGCAATAACGCGTTCGTTCCCCATCGCAGACGCCTGCAGTTCGGAGTTTTGCAAATATCTCAGCATCGTTGGAGTTATATTTTACAATGCACCTTACTATTAAAAATTGTAATGACATCGTTGTAGAATGGTGAGCAATATGCAGCGTGCTCTATTTCATTTCCTTGTGGCTCTGTCTTCACTATTAAGAATCTTTGAAGATAGCAAATAAAAAGTTATTGCGAAGGCCAAAATCTAGCAAGGGCTTTTAGCACGTAATTTGTAATTTAACGAGGATGTCCGAAGTGGCTTATCATTTAAAGAAAATAAACAATACGTGTTTCTTTGCACCCCACCGTACTCTGGGGCGCAGGAGCTACGGACGTGTGATCCGGAGTACGGTGGTGTGCAAAGTAACACACATTGCTGTTAAAAGAATGCGTTAACTAAGCAATGTGGTCCTCATACTGAGCCGAAATTGGCATGATAAGCACTACCTAGATCCAAAGAAAGTAAACAATGTCCACAAATGACAGGACTTTGAAGGATAAAGCGTTCGGCTGTAATCGTTTCCTAGGGATGCACCGTGTATTCGACTTCCAGTAATTATCGTTATAGATGACTTAATGCACATCTGGCCTGTATAGTGACTTCGTAGATGTTTGGATAGTTCTGTAAGAGCGGGATAAGGGATCGATCCAGAGTATTATATTACAGGGCTCCTCTAACCATTGTACCACGCGCACCCTTTGCAAAAGGTACGTATAGTTAAAAACTATCCTTGTGGTCTGTTGATGTTTTCGATGAGGTATGTGCATACATTATATTTCGTCCTTTAATACACAAGGACGGATTCTAATGGTTAAAGTTGGATAGCTGTGATATACATTCAAGTCGCTACATTTTTCAAAATTACCAGAGTTATCCGCACTATTTTGAAAAAGTGACTTTGAATGTCCTTGTATGCTACTACTATGGACGGCCACAAAGAAATACCATCTCCATAACAATTGAACTCTCACGAATGCTGAGATATGAGCATAACTCGAAACGTCATGCGGTCTTCGAACCTGTAACCACTCTTACCGAAGCTCACGCGCTCTCCACTTTACCAAGCGCAGCCATTGCTCTGCTTTTCGTGAACCATCTATGAGAGTAATTTTGTGTTTGAAGCCCAACTGAGGTTTTGAGTTTTCTTCATAGCTCAACATCCTTGTGCTTGTATTTGACATAGTACCGTACCACGAAAAAAAATAGGCAGTAAATAAAAGTTAAAACTTTTTCCTATTATTTCAGTGATATCGAATAGAGCGTCGTTGTTACCATATTTTTTTCATTTAAATAAGTCGTCTTCGTTCTCAAAAACAACGCGGGTTTCGAGAAATCATGTCAATCCTTCGAATGCTCTTATTCTACCCTCTTTCCTTTAGTTTGCCTTTTCCACATTTTTTCTTCTTTAAAAAAGTTTCTGAACTTTTACTGGTGGAACGGACGTTCAAAAAAGTTTTTTAGGATTTGACGTTTTCAGTTGCTTGCTTGATTGACTTCGAAAAAGGATGTAATCATAGAATTTCTTGCGTGTTAGGAAACAAAACTACTCGAATAGTACCCAGGAGCGACTTTCTATTAACCTCGCCATTGAATTATGAATTCGTCGTTTTCTCTCTTTTCTCTTTTCGAGAAGCCGTAAAGGATAAAGGATAAAGCTCTCGGTGTTGATCAATCCCTGAGGAATGCGCCATGCATTTGACTTCATTAAGTATCGAAGGAGGTGATTGAATGAATGGCTGGCATTTACAATGATTCGCGGTGGCCTACCGATGTATCAAGCCAGTGCTGCTATCCTCTTAGACAAGTTTGGCACTAATCTGCCAACCGCGGAGGGATGGAAGGCTTGGTGGGCCATGGGCGCCAGAATCGATTCCACGTGTGTGTCGCAGTGGCGTCTCCAACCACTGCGCCACACGCACCTCTTCGAGAAGGGGCCGTAGACCTTGTAATTATCGCTCAGATTTTCATCTTTCTGTTTGTGCTGTTGAAGCGTTTGACCTAGTGAGTTGGGTATTAGTGTACTCTTTCAGGCCCTGAAGAAGGCGATTCTGCCGAAACGTCAGCTATGGTTGTGTTGTATGTGTTATATTTGTAAGGAAGCGTGCTGAATAACAACCTCGCGATTGGTAAGAGAGAAAACGGCGAATCCATAATACTACCTGATGTTTATGGTGATGCATCCTATTCTTTTAATGGGAGTCCTTTAAAAAGTTTCAAGTACTTCTGGTACTCTTACAGTAGTACTTCAGCAAGAAATATCTATTGCACTTTTGTTCACAGCTTTCCAGTCGTTTCATCTCTATGGTGGATCTTAGCTGTGCATCCGATTAAGTCGTTGAAGGCGATTTTGACTTGCTTTCATTTTATTTCGCAAAAAAAAGAAGTTATATAGATGTTTGAAGAGTCATGAGAGTGCGTAGTTTTCTTGTTCAGCAATCGCGAGGTTGTTATACAGTATACATTTACTTCCATAGAAAAACACACAATACAGTACAACACAACAGTAGCTGACGTTTCGGCAGTATCGCCTTCTTCAGAGCCGCTTTTTTACATGACTTCCAATGAGGAAGGTTAGAACAGCTGATTATAGTCGCATATGGTTGATGACTCAATGTCATGACTTTGCCGAGGTGTCGAGGTTAATAGAAAATCGAACCTGGGAACAGTCATGAGAGTTATCAAACCCACTTTCACTTACCCTCGGCGTGAGTAATCCATAAATTTTCCTACATTGTTCATCTTACACACGATTGTTATGCAAATTTTATTCGGCTAACGTTTCGATAGGGCGCGTGTGGCGCAGTGGTTGGAGGCGCCACTGCAATGCGCACGTGGAATGTGCCATGGCCCACCAAGCCTTCCATCCCTCCGGGGTCGGCAAATTGATGCCAGACTTGTTTGGGAGGATAGCAGCACTGGCTCGATACATCGGCCGGCCACCGCGAGTCATTGTAAAGGCCAGATATGCATTCAATCACCTTCAACGATACTTAATGGAAATCGGGTGTTCTTTGTTTTTTTCACTACATCCCGATGCTCTTGAAAGCTCCCCAAGTCGCTCGTCTCCTCCTACTCAGCTCTGGAGCTAAGTCGTTCATCGTATTGATTTCCCCACCTAGATAGACATAACTGGAACATTCGGAGATATTCGTTCCGTTGAGAGTTAATGGGGCAAACGAAACCAATACGTTCTTCATGAACATCGTTTTCTTTAGATTTAGTCGAAGACCAATCTTTCCACACGCTTTATCAAAGTCCGCAAGCATACGTTCCGCTTGGCTAATGTTTGGTGTTCTAAGGACGATGTCATCAGCAAAACGAAGATGATGTAACTGTCGTCCATCGATTTTTACTCCCATATTATCCAAGTACATTGTTCCCATGTTGTTCTAGAGGGTGGCGGTAAATAATTTTGGCGAGATTGTATCTCCTTGCCCGACTCCTCTTTTGATATCAACGTTAATATCGTTGTAGAATGGTGAAATTTTAGTTGGTCTTTTGTACTTTCACGGTACTCCAATGTTATCGTGTGGATGTGGTCCATCGTACTAAATCCTTTTCGAAACCTTGCTGAATTACATGGTTGTCCTTCGTCCTGTATTCTGTCAGTCATGTTTAGGATGACTCGAGAGAAAAGTTTGTAGACGACAGACAGCAAGCAGATTGGGCGATAGTTGCCTATATTGTGTAGGTCGCCCTTCTTGAACAACAACACGGTCTTGCTGGTCTTCCACTGAGTAGGGGCCTTGCATTCAGACAGGTAACGTGTGAAGAGCCGTGCCAGTTTGTTTACGAGGACTGGCGGAAGGTTCTTCAGATGTGCTGATCTTATCCTCCCCGGACTTGGTGCTGTTCAATTTTTCACCGACAAAATGGCATGTCGGATTTCGGAAGGGAGAACCGGTTTTTAACGTATCCATCCCACTTTATTTCATGTGACGTAATGTGGACGTGGCTATCGAAGAGATCTGAGTAGTATTCGTGGATGATTTTCTCCATTGCCTTTCTGGACGCTGTTATTGTTCCGTCTGGGCGTCGGAGTGCAATCATCTTGGTCTTGTAATTGGCGAAGATTCGGCGGGCCTTGCGAATGCTTTTCCCAGCCTCTGCAGCTTCGACCATTACTGCTGCTCATCTCACTTTAAGATCTTTGATCGATGTTATCGGCAACGATATCTTTCCAACAGCCGAATAATGAATTGAATAAGTCCCAGTTTACGGTGGTTCTGGGACTTAGGTTTTTGAATTTAGCGGCTTTTTCTCCTTTCCGCGAGAAATAGAATCTTGCCCGAAGGAGACGGTGCTCTGATCCCGTGTAGAATTTTGGGACAACAGCGATATCGGTTAGGCAAAACCTTCTATTTACTATGATGTGGTCTATTTTGCTATGGAACTCTCCATGAGGAGATTCCCGCGTCCAGCGTTGAGGGTGGAGCTTCTGGAATTGCGAGTTACCATGGATGGTCTTGGTCGCTATGATAAATTCAGAGAGCCGTTTACGCTGTTCGTTCCATTCTAACCCGTGGGTCCCAATGTGACTTTCCTCAGACGTTCTTCTTAGTCCAGTCTTGGCATTGAAATCTCCAATGATGACTTTGAAGAATGTATGGTCTTCTCTGTAGAACTTCTCCAAGTCCATTCTTCGTCATAGTTTGATGTTGGCGTGTAAACGACGAAGATTGTCAAAGCCGACAATGACTCATGTCTTTGTATGATTTTACGCTTATGATTGAATTTGTGCAAAAAAAAACTGCTCAAGTTTTTTTTGATTTACATCTTTTTTCGCGGGTGTGGTGCAGTGGTCCGAGGCGCCTTGCAACACACACACACACACACACACACACACCCACACGGATTGATCAACGCCGAGGGTTTTATCCTTTTTAATATTCTTTATTGGAATTTAGAACTTTCGCCAATAAAATAAAGTTCTTTTTTCTAAAAGAATGTAGTGCTGTGCGGTTCAGATTGAAATCGGGATGGTCAGTTCGAACGGCGACCGCTCGTTCCCCAACGAATTCCAAGGGCAACTCAGCCATCACCGAAGCCGAACAAGAACATATTAAGCAGGTGGCAACTTTACGTTTTCTTTTTATATGAAGAGATAATTTTCAAAACTTGGAAAAAACTCCGGATCTCAGGTGTAGTGGTGGGAACGAACGCTCTATTGTCCTTTCCGGGTGGTAATGCGTTCACCACCACTGATGGCAAAAGATTGATAGGACTAGCTGAAAGACAGGCAAAACGAAGGACCTGAATGGTGTGGTGGTGAACGCCTCACTACCCGTAAAGGACAATAGCGCGTTCGTTCCTCACCGTAGACGCCTGTGGTCCGGAGATTTTGCAAATATCTTAGCATCATTAAAGTTATATTTCGCAATGTACCCTGTCGTTAGAAATAGTAGGCAGAAGATAATAAGTGAAAACTAGGAAAAAAGTTTACATTATTAATCAGCCATATGAAAATACAATGTTGAATGTTAGAGTAAAGAACATCATTTTACTCTCTTGAAAAGTTATTGCAGTGAAAAGTGGGATTTTGTAGGAACATCTTCTTCTGAAATGTTGAGATATTTTTTTACTTCGCTGGCACTTCTAGTCGGTTTCGGAGCTCTTTGTGTTCCCTTTGTCTCCTTTTCCTTTCTGGACCTGCTTTCTGTTGATGACACAATGAAATTTGTACCGGGTTCGTAAATTTCTTGCCATACAAATGTTTATCCTATACAGGAAATTTTGTTCTGGAAAATTATGTCGTCAGACCAAATTTTCATGCTTATGAATCCAATAGAATTCACGAGACTTGAGAATGTTTATACGTAGTGTATGCGGTGAAGGCTACTAGGAATTTTGGGAATGAAAATAGTGAAGAACGTGGTTAGAAAGCTCAGATAAAATGATTTCAGTTAAGGAGTAAACGTAAACTGAAACAAAAGGATGACAGTGATGCTGAGATATTTGCAAAGCGTGGGCCCCAAGCCAGATTCAAACCCCCGATTGTCTTTTCCTGGGGCTCCTACGGTACCCACTGGACCACTTGGACCCTCGTTCTGTCTTCCCCTTAGCCAGTCTTTGTATGCTAACGATGCCCACAGCAATCACTCGTCAACAACATTTTGATTTCAATATTGGATGTGCATTGTGATTTCGACTACATCCCCAACTTAACTGGGTTCAATGCTGATTTGTTCTGCCGAGATTATTCTCGTTGATAGTGGTTGCTAATGGCAGCGTTACGGTAAAAAAAAAACCTGCTGAGACAACGGCAAGGCAAGACCATCAATGGTGTAGTGCGTTACACGTGAGTCCGCGGAAAGGGTAATCTCGGGCTCACATCTGGCCTACGATCCCAGTTTTGCAAATATCTCTGCATCATTGTGCTCCCAGTTTGTATTTCACATAATACCCTGCCATGAAAAAGTAATGTACGATGGATAAAAGTTATACATTAAAGCAGCAGAAATCGTGTTTTCAATGCACCAAAGAAAATATCTCTACAAAATCCCAATTTTCAAACATAGTAGGTGTCTATGGACAGATGATTGCTGATGGCAGAGATCGATAGAACTAGCTGAGAGACAGGCGAAACGAGGGACCCGCATGGTGTGGTGGTGAACGTGTTGCTCCCCGGAAAGGCCAATAGCGCGTTCGTTCTCCATTATAGACACCTGCGGTCCAAGGTTTTGCAAATATCTCAACATCGTTGTAGTTATATTTCGCATTATAACCTGCCATTAAAAATAGTAGGCAGTAAATAGAACAGTTAAGATAACCACTTATTATCTGCACGGATTACGGTAGCTATCCACCTCTCGTAGAGGTTTTCTCTTATTTCTTGTTCTCAGTACCGTCTTAGTTAACCTTTTTCTCTGTCCTCTTATTTTCATCGTACGAATAATTTTTCACTTCCTTTTCATTATTTTAGGTACTGGCCAAAGCTGAGGCTAGCCGATTAAAAGAACAACAGCGATTAGGGTACGCTATCTATTTTGAGTTTATTTTTTCCTTTTTTTGTAGAAAAGTTCGTTAAGGAAAAATTTTACTAAAATCACTTAACATCCTGGATACCTTTGTGGTCTTGATGGGCAGAGAAGTGGTTTTAAACAATACAACGTTTACTTTGTTTCACAATGGCTAACGTTTTCGTTGCTTCTGGCTTCACCGAAGCCTAGAAAGGGATATATTAACATTCGGCCTAGTGAGTGATGTGGTCCATAATTTCAATGAAAATCGGCTATGAAAATTTGTAGACAGCTTAGTTAACGTCGATTATTTTTTGGTTGCCTAAATTCTTTATGGCTGAAACCACTTCTATGGGGCTCACATAGGAAGCCAGTACGGAAGAAGCGAAATTAGTCCAGAGTATCTGGCCAGGTCGTATGTGAGCTGTTTCGAAGCAGTCGCCCTTCTGGTTCATCTTGTATTTCAGAAATCGGTCGTAAACGGGTGAGGAATGTAGAACAGGTGTCAGAGGCGGTGCATATGGCCTTTTGTTTGATTCATCGCCCATGGCTGACCAAGTATTCCATTCTTTCTGGCTCTGCAGTTTGGTACCGAACTTGTTTGAGAGGATAAAAACACTGATTTCGTACATCAGTAGGCCATCGCAACCCAATTCACCATTTTGCATTCAGTCATCAATACAATGCTAAGAATGGAGTCGAATGCGTGGCAATCAATCCCAATCAACTAGATCAACTCCGAGTCTTTTGTTCTTTGGGTTTGTACCAGATTTTTTTCCTTCATACGACCCGTCCTTTACATCTGCTGTGTGGATCCTAGCAGTTTTTGCCTTCGACTCGTTTGATGGTATGTCCACCAACGTCTTCCAACTTTTGCGTAAGGCTTCAATTGCTGTATGAGGTTTGTTTAAACTTCTTCACGAGTGTACTGGAATGCTGGTTCAGTCGATTCTGCCTAGAATAATGAGGTGCCTGTGCTAGAGCGTTCCCCTTTTGGATTGCAGTGAACGAACTACTCCCAGAAAAGTTTTGAGCTAGGTTTCCAAACTCAGAGAGATGAAAGACTTTACGAGCGTGGAGAGTGATTAAACCAACACTGAGCTTGTGATGATGGGCAGCATCACTACCACGGTACTCGCCTCCTTTGACTACATCACTCCTCCAATACGGTTTAATTCAGTACGTGACGGAACGAAGCACAATTTTTTCTGCACTTCAATCTTAAATAGACTTTTCTTTTTCGTTAATCTCTAAAGAATAGCATTCTTACTTGGACAATAAAAATGAGCAAAAAGGGTAGAAGGTAATTAAGTTTAAATGCAGCTGTCGTAGCCTTTTGGACGTTAATTGTATAGACGGTCATAAACATACTTAAATACTTTTCAAAGTCACCTGCCACTTCTTTCTGGGACAAGCCTCCAATGATACCACTAATACCAAATTTTGATCACCAGTTCGCTCATATTTCTAAGATCTGCTTTTACTTGGAATCCGAGAAAAAACGTAAAATAGTAAAGCCTTTCGCTTGCTGAGTCCTGTTTACCGGTGGAATTCGTTAGGCACTTGCCGACTCGCCCTTGACCAGTAATTCCAATTAGTGACGGGAATTAATGAAGACATATTGGTGTCGACGTTGCCGTTGTTAGCCTACCCACATCTGAAATATTCGAAGCGCTTAGCCAAATTTTGCCATTCAAGTCCTGCACAGTTTTCTATACTAAAGCTACGAACGCTGCTACTTTTCCGAGAAAATCTCACACTTGGCTTTTCTTTAACTAAGCAAGCAGCTAACAAACATAACAATAACTCTAATGCCCACTAACTTAACTGTCTTCGGTCCACATCATTTCTATTCTGTTGCCTGCAACACATAAGAATCCTACCCAATACAGACTGACGTCAAATAATCGTTTATTCGAGTTCGATTTGTTTACCATTATTTGTAGAAAATTTAGAAGTGAAGACTTTAATTTCGTTGGTTTTCGACAACATGATTTAGCTGTGGTAGAATTTCAAAACACACCAGAGCATGATATTAATGAGGATGTGATATTGAAAAAGGCGCGTGTGGCGTAGTGGTCAGAGGCACTCTGCAGCTTGCGCGTGGAATCGATCCAGCCCCCATGCTCCACCAAGCCTTCCATGCCTCCGGGGTCGGCAAATTGGTACCAGACTTGTCTGGGAGGATACCAGCACTGGCTCGATACATTGGTAGGCCACTACGAGTCATTGTAAAAGCCGGATATACATCCAATAACCTCAAAACGATGCTTAATGAAGTCAAATGGATGACACTTCCTTCACCGATCAATCAAAGTCGAGAGCTTTATCCTTTATCCTTTATGATATTGAAGACATGATATTCTTCCACTATAAGCGACTACATTTTTTTTGTAATAGAATTATCAATAGCAGCTTAGTTCATATTGACATCACCTTTATATGGTGAAATATTATGGCTAGTTTATAATTTAGTGTTAAGACTAAATGTTAAGTCAGTTTAACAGTTACACCGATAACCTGTCTGCGTATTCGGTTCTGGTTCGTACGCCAGAAAAGTCAGTAGCGCCTTCGTAAAAAGTTCTGAAGGATAAAGCTCTCAACGTCGATCAATCCCTGAGGGATGTGCTATCCATTCGACTTCATTAAGCATCGCTGGAGGTGATGGAATGCATATCTGGTCTTTACACTGACTCGCGGTGGCCTACCGATGTATAGAGCCAGTACTGTTTTCCTTCCAGACAAGTCTGGCACCAATTTGCCGACCCCGGAGAGTGGAAGGCTTGGTGAGCCATGGGCGCTGGGATCGATTCCTCCAATTGGTGCCTCCAACCACTGCGCCACACACGTCCCGTAAAAAGTCCTACGCAGAAAAATTCACATTCTGTACGTAATCTTTTCAGAACCTCATAGAAACCTCTAAAATATTTTCCTTGTGCTTTCTATTAGAGAGATCGAGTGAAAATTTCAGAAAGATGGTTGATCGGCTTGAGAAAATGCGACGACGTGCCACCGGTAACGGCGTCACCCACTGTCTGTTGTGCCGCACCGAATTCGGTCTCTTGTCTTCCAAAAGCTATGCAGCGATGTGTGTGGACTGTAGGAAGGTTGGTTCTCTGTCCAACTTTCTTTTATCGTTTTTCGTTTCCCAAAAAATTTGTGATTTAGACAATTCTGCCCTAGCATCTGAACTAATTGACAGTTCAACATTCAGGCTATTGAAGCAAAAACAGATTTGTTAGTAATCAAGAAGTACTAGAGTTCATCTTCAGACCATTTGATGAGTGGGGATGAATTGTCGTCGGTTATTGAATCAATATGACAGCAGTTGGGAATTGGTAAAAGGATAAAAGGATAAAGCTCTCGGCGTTGATCAATCCCTGAGGGTGCGCCATGCATTCGACTTCATTAAGTATCGTTGGAGATGATTGAATGCATATCTGGCCTTTGCAATGACTCGCGGTGGCCTGCCGATGTATCGAGCCAGTGCTGCGATCCTCCCACACAAGTCTGGTGCCAATTTGCCGACCCTGGAGGGATGGAAGGCTTGGTGGGCCATGGGCGCATGGATCGGTTCCACGTGCGTGTCGCAGTGGCGCCTCCAACCATTATGCCACACGCAACCTTACGAGAATCGGTAGCATTCACCTAAAGTTGCATTTAGTCATCAACGAGTGAAGGACTTAGGCGACGCTTTCAAGTGAAGAATTATCGAAATATTTCCATCAAAAAAAGATATTTAGTGAAAAAATACTATTAGACAACTTTAAGCACGACAGCTTGGAGAGCGTACAAGAAGCTGGGTGAAATATCCATAAAAGAAAATATATCTGGAGCTTACCACATCTCTTCAGCACCGAGAATCTCAAAAAAGGGGTTGCTTGGCTTGTCAGGCCTGGCCACGAAGCCTTCGCGACAGTTAGGCTAAAGCGAAATCAATGACTTTCAATTTGAATCTAAGAAAGTCGAATTCTCACTGATATTCTACCGACTGTACGAAGTTAGTACCTTCGCCTGGGTTACAAATATCAGTCGAAAACGTCATTTCACGCTTGTTTTAACCTTTGCAGCTTACAAAAGAGCGTTTGAAAGCATTGTTAGTACTACAAACTTTTGGGAACCATAGTCATCCAACTACTTTGCCATTCCTTCATAAGAATTTTACCTCTTGCTACCACAACAGTACCAGGCCGTCATAATGTTTTCGCTTTTATTTACTGTCAGTTCTTTTTTATGGTAGGGCAATAAAGAATAGGCAATAAGTAAGAGTTAAAACAGAGTGATTTCGACTGCAGTTTCATCTTCACTGGGTTCAATGTCGATTTGTGCTTTTCAGATCCCGTAGCTAACAGCATCGTCAGGGCTTAAGAAAAAGGAAAGGAAGAACGTTGGTTGGTGTAGTAGATAGCACGTGGGCTTCCGAAGAGGGTAGTCACTGGTTCGAAGCCCAACTGAGGCTCTGAGTTTAGCTTATGCCTCAGCTTCCCTATACTACAAGGGCCCTTCTTTCAGCCATCCATCATTCGAATCATAAATTCAGTCGAAACAGACAGTGTCTGTTCAAAAGTGTTCCTCTTGCATTGAAGTGGTGAAGTTATTCAATTTGGGCAAACTCGATGAAGACTGGCGAAGAAATTTCCATCAAGCATTCAAATTACAATGAAGTCGTCATCTTCTATCATCTTAAAGCTTTTGCCCAGCAGTGGACAATAATCAGAGAAGTCGACAAAGCGCACAGAAAATTAGAGCTTCGAATAAATCGTTTAGGGAAAACTGCAAATGGAGAGCCAAGACGAATACACATCTAAATCGAAACAAGTAATAAGCAGTTAATTTTTCACTTTAATCGACGTCATCTGAAGGAAGGTAATACTTACTTGATACTTAAAAGGCCCGTCTTCACTGGTTGTGCGGACCCCAGCATAATCTCCATTTTTCGGAGATTTGCTAATTAAGCCATTGTGGTCCCTTGGAAACCTGAGGTCAGCCTGGCCAAAGTCTGCCTCAGGTCTTTATTACTACGGGCAACCGCAGGCGTTGTGGATCAGAGGTAGATTTGCCACCATGCGACTTTGATACCAGGACGGTGGTGGATCTGGTATTGGTTTACTCTTAGCTAAGCTTCCTGATAGAAACGCCGAAGGAAGGTAATGATGGAGATAACTACAGTGATGCAAGTATTTTTAAAAAACACCATCTACATGATAGGAGGGCAAGTTAATAACCTAAGCATATCCTATCCCTCTCCCACTATATCCTCGTCTGGATGCGAGTTTTCAAATACAGAGAGCGATTCTACCAGATATCCAGAAGACGATCGTATAAGGAAGATAACAGTGAAAATTTTCTTGATACTGCATTATGTTTAACGATAAACCTCTCATACATTCAAGCATATATGTTGATATTCCAATAAGAATTATTTAAAAGGAACGCATTTGACGCCGTGGATAGAGGTGGTCATTCAATACATCCAGAGTTGTCGCTTGTCCACACTTCCGGTAGGAACCAAGCTCTCCATGTATCCGGTTATAACAAATTGATACCATTTTGTCCGAGAACATAAAAATACTGACTTCATACATCGGCAGGGTACAGCAAATGGCAGTTTCGGCCAGATATGCTTTGAATTACCTCTACGACACATCTCTCAAAGGCAAATACACTCCGATGCTTTAATCCCCCTTTATGCTTCTTGATCGATCGCCAAAGATTGTACGAAGAGATCAATGAGTTTATTGTGAAAAAACTTTTCGAAAACAACTGGTATTAGCAGTTTTAAATTTTTAAAAAAATATACCTTCAGTATGCCTTTTATCTCACGAATTAGTAGAGAATTTATACATATCCTCTTGTTTTTTTTCAGTATGTCTGTCAGCGAAATTGTGGTGTGGAAACATTTGACTGCAATCGTGGTGAAGTGATATTTTTGTGCAAGATCTGCTCGGAAGCTCGAGAGGTGGTTAGTTACCTAAAGTGCGCTCTTCTTCCGCCTCATCAGATCATTGTTATCGTTTCGTCCTATTGTTATCGTTCCTATTATTTACACGATTTGCGTTGTAAGTTGTTTCTTCTGCAATAGTGGAAATGCAGTCCTACTCAGCTTAGACCTAGACTAGACTTAACTATTCATGGGTGCACTCCCAATGAAGCTGAGATGTTTGCGAAGCTCCGGACCGCGGGTGTCAGCGGTGGAGAACAAACGCGCTATTACCTTTTATATCTCATATATCAAATATCTCAGTATCATTCTGGTTTTATCACACGTAATAGCCTTCCATAAAAACTGTAATGGGCAGAGAATTAATGCTTAACATTATTCATGGGTAGTTTGGCAAAGTGATTGTCCAGCCAATCAGATTGAGAATCAGAAAATCGATCCGGAGAAGAAAAGTGTGAAGTTTCAAGTTCTTTGCTAAACACTGCAGGAAATGCAAATTTATGGGAAAATGGGTAATCATGTGAAATGCTTGTGCTTATCGATTTAATTAAGAGCTTCGTGACTCTTAATGAAATTTATCCACATTAAGTACTGTCAATTCAACGTCTAATCCAATAACGCTTTATGGGGTATTCATCGTCGTCTAATGCTCCGGAATTAAATTAATTTCGTAACCATAAATTTGTTTAGATCGAAGAACCTTGGAGTTTTGGATTGGATTTAGAGACTTTTGGACGAGTTGCCCGAGAAGACCTAGCAATTGGTATCGACCAACTAAGCGCTGCTCCCGTTGAAGAATCCCGGTCCCAAGCCATTCAACCTCCTTCTGATCGATAACGATGAGCATTTATTTTGGATAAAATCTTAGAGCGTTCTTGTATGTCTACATAGCGATTCCGGAGGATACTGACTGGACCAGCATTCAACAATATTGATGAAGAAGTTCAAAATCATTAAGCTGTACCCGATTTCGCAACCGAAAATCTCAAACACTTTCGTCGATGGTGGAGGGGAGAAAACGAATCGAATAAAAGAAATATTGGCATCATCACAACATGTTGTGTCGGGTCATGTAAGAAAAAATTAGCTTAAATTTTGTTTATCCAGGTGATCTTTGAGTAGCATTGCTTATAATGATTATAACTTTAGCCCACACTATTGACTACGTGCTGGATTACGCGCATTGTCGTCTCTTCGTTCACTTCTCCCTAGATGCATTACGTCCCCTTACATCTCACCATATTCTCTCAAACTCAGTGTTGTTTTGCATTCCCAGCTAAATGCTTGAAATTAGCACAATAAAACCATTTTCGTAATTTTTTTCGATTTTCAGCTATGGAAGAAGTCCGGTGCCTGGTTCTATAAAGAATTGCCTGAATTTGTGCGTCCCGAAGCGAACGGTAGCGTAATTTCGCCGCCACTGCAACATCATAGATCGTCATTGTCGTCACTTGCTGGCCCATCATCATCATCATCGCATGTTCGGCGACACCTTCCCCCCACACCAGGCGAGAGGTGAGATAGCGTCTTAATGTCAGAAAAGAGAATTCTGAGGCGGCTGCTGTAACACATTTCAATGTTGAGATATTTCTGAATTTTCTTCATCGTAGTTCACTGCATTCAAGAAGTGAAGGACCCATGTCTGATGAAGCAAACGATGTCATTTGACATTTTTCTGAAACGGTATGATTAGCGCAAAAAACACAAAGTCGCTTACATTGTCGTTAACGGAAGCTCTTCAATACTATTTTCGCAGGTCGTCGTCATCCCAATGCATCAGGAATTTGTTGGAAGCTTTTCACAAGAAAAAAACTTATTTTTTCCGGTCTTCAGAATGACGCCCTTTAATCAACAGGAAGCTATTTCTCTGTTATGATGGTAATGTGTTATCGAGGCGATGTAGCGCTCTACGAAATGGATATATAAAATTAATCAGTGTTCTTAACACAATTTTTAATCGATTTAAGTATCAGTGTTTTAAGGTTTTAAGGTGTACGGCGTCTTGATTTCATACTTTGCCAACATAACATAAAATGTACATAGGGCCATTGCAGCATAAGAGACTCCCTTGAGATCACTGTGCTCTGTGCAATAATCCCTTGACCGTAACATTTAAGCCATGAAAATCAGTGATGATAAAGAGGAACAAATCGTCTAATCTCCAACAAGTTATCCGTTACTGATCAACTTTAGCGCTACAGTTATCAGGGATACTTTTTTTAAAATCAATTATGGGAGGGTACACGGCCATTGGCTACAAGGAAAAGTATTTTTCTCATCCAGACAAAAAAATCTTTATCAGAACGTGGGCAGCAATTGAGTTTCCCAGTATTTCTGCAGGATTGAAAACAAGTCTCCCTTCACATATTTATTTATATGGTCTTATAAACTGATCTTCTTTAGCTGATGCGAAGTTGATATAGGTATTCGTTGTCGTTGTTTTCGTTGGTGTTGTTGGTCGATGGCCGACTTTTCGGCGGTTTCGCCTTCACAAGAACCTGGACGTATCTTGTGTTAGAATACTTTAATTATTCGGTGGGAAAAGGGCTAAAGTGTTAATGAAGATCAAACTTTTAAATAGATGGTCGGTTAGGATACTACGGTCAAATGCAGGTCTACACCATATTGAACAGAAAGGCTACTTACCGTGGCGTTACGAGTGGGACTGGCCCACGCGTTGTTCACGTGGGGTCGCGAGCAAGGCACACCCTGGGCTCAAAATATCACTTTGAAATAGGGCGCCAGGTCACGTGTGATAGTGAGGCATTCGTCTTTCCGGTTTATCTTCGGATTTTTGAAATTTATCCACAATGCTTCAAGACTTTTGCGAGTTGATGTTTCGATTCCTGCGCCAGGATCCGCACAGTCACTTCAAAATCATCGCCGTTGTGCTTTTGTGCCCTATGCATACCTAGAGGAGTGTTGGTGTATTCTAACTTTTCCATCGAGATGTTCTTTTATGCGGACACAAAGTGGTCTACCCGTTTCCCCAATATATTCCTCACTGTATGCATAACATGAGATCAAGTATCATGTACCTGAACTCATGCGATCCCCGTCTCTCCCTTTAGGACAAATTATGCAGTTTTCTGAGTTGCACAAACGATCATAGAGACGGTTGCGAACCAACTGACGGTGTAGGGTTTTGGGTGGGATGGCAATAATTGTTACATAATTTTCAAGACCGCGTTTTCCTATGCATCTCTTAATGGCGTAAATTACTTCGTTTGATATAAGGGGTAGCTGAAGGAAATCTTACTTACGCTCGAAACATTATTTTGTACGGTACATGTTTTTGATGAGTGCTTTTTTCATGGGTGAAGGATGAAAGGCAAGGTAGTGAACAAGCATGTTTTTACTACTTGGCCTACGATAGCATTTTGTTGTATAGCCACTTTTCGAGAGCATTATTTGGATGTTTAAGAATGGAAACCAGTTCTCAGTCGGTTTTTCTCGTGTAAATTTTGTATACTCTGACTGTCGGTTTAACAATTCAAAGCACTCATCCATCTGTTCTTGAGTGGAGCAGTCGATGAAGCAGTCAACAGCAGAGTAAGGGTCGGTGATCGAGAAATGGAGCTTCCATCTTAGACATGAAAGCGAGCAGGGCTTGGTGCTAAACTCTGCCCCATGGCCAATCCTCTAATTTGCAAAATTTATTTTCCAGAACATGTGAAGATTGAACAACTAAGACACTGCTTTAAGAGAGTCATTAGTTGCGCAATCGACAAGCCGAGAGACGGGGATTGCATGAGTTCAGGGAGTAGTATACTAAATCTCATGCAGCGCATGCGTTGAGGAACATATTGAGGAAACGGGTAGGCCACTTTGCGTCTGCATAAAAGAACATCTGGATGGGAAAGTTAAAATACATCAAAACACTCCTCTAGGTACGTATAAGGCACAAAAGCACAATGGCGATGATTTTAAAATGACTGTGCGGATCCCAGCGCAGGAATCGAAAACATCAAGGATCAAAACTCTTGAGGCGTTGGGGATAAATTTCAAACCGGAAAGACGAATGCCTCACTATCACACGTCACCTGACGCCCTATTTCAAAATGATATTTAGATTCCGGGGTGTGTCTTGCTCACGACCCCACGTGAACAAGCGTGGACTAGTTCTACTCGTAGCAGCACGGTGAGTGGCCTTTCTGTTCAATATGTTGTAGACCTACATTTGACCGTAGCATCCTAATCGACCATTTATTTAAAAGTCTGATCTTCATTAATCCTTTAGCCTTTTTTAACCGAATAATTAAAGTATTCTAATATAAAATGCGTCCAGGCATTGTGGAAGGCGAAATCGCCGAAACGTCAGCCATCGACCAAGAACACCAACAAAAACAACAACGACAACGAAGACCTATATCAACCTCGCATCAGCTGAAGAAGATCGATTTACAAGATCATGTAAATAAATATATCAACTATCTGTAGGGGCGCGTGTGGTGCAGTGGCTGGAGGCGCTACTGCGACACGCACGTGGAATGCGCCCATTGCCCACCAAGCTTTCCATCCCTCCGGGGTCGGCAAATTGGTACCAGACTTGCCTGGGAGGGATAGCAGCACTGGCTCGATACATCGGCAGGCCACCGCGAGTCATCGTCAAGGCCAAATATGCATTCAGTCACCTCCAACGATGCTTAATGAAGTCGAATGCATGGCGCATCCCTCAGGGATTGATCAACGCCGAGAGCTTTGAGCTTTTATCCAACTATGTCGAGGCTTATAAAAAGTCGGTCTTTTGAGTTATTAAGAGATCTCTCTTAACAGTTTGGAAGTGAGAGAAGATGGTGCTACTACTGTGGCCGTAAGATGCATACCGCCCATTCGACATGACATCTCACATTCCAATTTTTATGTAGTTTGTACCACCTTCTTTTATGATTCCGTTGGTTTCGTGCTGTGAATCTTCCTTCATACAATACTCAATTTAAGGACAAAATCTCCACGCCCTCGAATACAACCATCATGGGTAAAAGAGAAGGTGATGTCGTCGATGTCAGCCAACGATGATGACAGGTACGGTTGAAATTTCAAAGTACAGCCACTGTACAGGTTTTTTTCTAATCTTTAATTACGTCTTTTGAAAATGTTGGAAAGAGCCTGTCGAAGGAACTCTCGCCGAAGCTTTTTTTTTTCAAAACAAAAAAAAAACCAAATAAACGGTCTTCTTCGAGCAGTGAGATTTTGCTGCCTAAAATTTTAGGGTCGTTTGTTATTAAAGCAAACTTGATTCGGAATTGAACTTAAGGAGTTCATCGGAAGGCGAGTTTGCTGCGTCCGGAGTGATCAGACGAAATCATAAGCCGACGACGACTGCAAGGCGAGCCGAGAATCCAGCCCTGCTTGCGTTACACAACGCTCGAATCAGCGATAGCGGTGATTTGTTTCGTGATATTTCATAGATTTAAGGAAACTGAAACGTTATTCCTAATTTCAAAACATTGCTGATTTTGATCACAAAGGACTACTGTAATGGTAAAATTATAAGTGAATGGAAACATTCATGTAGGAGCTTAAACAAGCCATTAGTCAGGTAAATTCTGTCTTAATATTCTGTGAATTCGTTTCTCAGTATTTTATGCCCATTGCTTAACTCGAGACATCCCAATACATCCTGTATGCATTGATACAAATTCCAATTCCTTATGGCCGTCTAATTTGCCACAGACAGTAAATTTGCTGTATTCTTTCTGATCTAAGCACTCTAGAGCTTACAAAGGACATTTTTGGGATAAATTTTCCAATGCACACCACGTGCAGTGAATGACACCAGATCACCCGCCACACTGCCCAACTAGACGTGGTCGTGTAGATATTAGTGCTGTGCAATTTAGAAACCTATTTGTATATAGAGATACATATGTATATATAATAGAAAAATATTTGTTGGTCTGGCAACGATCTGATCTATTCTAAACTCTCTGATAGAAAGGCAAGGCTGGGCCTCGATTGGTGTGGTGAATAGCACTTGAGGCACCAGGAAATTCTAATAGCGGGTTCGCAACCCAGCTGAGGTTCAGGATTTTGCTCATATCTCGGTATCCTTGTTGTTCTAAACGACACTATTTAGAAGAGGAATCATCTCCGGATTCGAGGGCCTCCACAAGATCCACGTCTCCACGTCGTTCACTAGCCACTCCGTCGTCTTATGATTCCACACACAATCAGACCGCTCCGCCCACTCATCCCGATGATGCGAGAAGTATTGACAGCGGAGGTAATCGGAGTCAGTTTATTATCATTGCTATGTTTTCTCTTTTTTTGGCTAAATTTTCCAAAAACATGGAATTAGGGTTGATACCCAGGTTGTTCTGATGAATAATTCATTGTTTATGCAGAACTGTTTTTGTCGTGGTGTGGGCAATATGTCGACGGATTAGTTTTACATTGGCTTAAATATACTTCAGCTCACCACTATTATGTTAAGTATTCCAATATAAGCAGTAATTGGTATAGACCATAATACTGTTTCAAGTGACTCGGTGAAAGAATGGCTTCAAAAAATAGTATTTTTTACTAGGCGAACCGCAACGGCGAGATGAAAGCGGCTTGTTTATTGTATGAAAAAACAGGCCTATGAGTTGTTTTTGATCCATTGATAATGAAGATCTTTCTTGATTCAGTGGTACAATCGGACCATTCGAATCCTCAGCAAGCAATGACGCTGTCCGTCTCGTCGCTGGCGCCGTTTTCTTCGCCAGCTACCGTCGAGATGCCTCCCATCCGAAGAATCAGTCAAGCAGAATTGTCGACGATGAATGTCTCCAAAGTCACAACGTCATTGTCTGGTTGGTGCCATGCTAATAGTTCATTTATTTATATCAATCTTCAAACTTTTCTTTTATGGAAACTGTTTTTCGACCAACTTCCGGAACACTTCTTCGATTGTGACCTTGTACTCTTTTGCTGCCGTAGTCATAAGGTTTAAACCTTGGTTAAAAATGTAGTAATATTGATATTAGAAGCAATAATAGGCGCGGGTGTAGCGCAGGGTCTAAAAATCTCGGGCAAAGCATCGGTGAGTCGTGGGTTCATTCCCGTGGTGCGAATTTACCAAACCTTCTATCCCACTCGAGTCAACATATTAGCGCTAGACTTGTATGGATGCAATATGGATCTGATACATTAGTATTTCACCGCAACTCATTATAGAAGCGAGATATACATTCGATCACCTCTACGATGCTTTAAAAAGACCAATGTAAGGCACCTCCATCAGGGGTTGGTCAACGGCAAACGCTTTCTCCTTTATCCATTAATGACAACAATAATACATCTCTAAAACCGACTTCTGCTTAACCTCGGAATGAATAAATAATAGATAATAATAGAAGAATAGATCAGCACATCCATCTTGTATATGAGAACACCGTGAAATTCTTCATTCAAACGGTGCTCCATTTCATTGGGTTCCACTCGATGCGACAACGAACACCCAAATCACGACAGCGACACCTGCGGACCATCGATTTGGGTCATCGCAGCTCCGAAGAAGACGAAGATGTCTAAACGTTAGCTTAGTAAATATTTTCGTGCCAATCTCTGGCCAACCCGCTACTCCAAGAAAGTACAACAATAATAATTAGTATACCCGTATTCCAGTCTGATCCATTCCAGTCTCTAACAAGCCTCTCGTCTCTTTGGGATCTGGAAATTAGTGCCATACTTGTTTGTAAAAACGGACTACTTTTAACCCACGTGGGAACTCTCTAGCGACACTTCCTTAGGATTCCACTCGGAACAGACCCGACCAGGGTTCAGCGACATTTGTGACGAAGTTGAAAAAGTGCTCGCGCAGCGGTAGAAAGCGCACACAAAAAAAGGTTCGAAGGCTTTTGTGGATAGTGGATGCGAGGAAGTGAATCGAATGCAAAAAGTACTGGGATCCGCACAGTGTGATCAATGTGGTATCGGGCTATGTGGTACTAGTAATTTTTGGCGCGTTTTCGCTTCTTTTCGTTGATATAGAGTAAAATCTTGCCGAGCTTTTCTTACACTTATCGGACTTCCGGACGTTTCTGAACATTTCAGTATAGTGGAAAAAGATTCGAACCCATGCTCTAGCCTTTCTAATCGTTCTGGAAAAGTATGCCACAGCTAAGCCTCAAGCAATGCCTTTGATTTTTCGATGTCAACGATAGTTTTTGGTGTACAATGTCTTTCATGTCTGAGAACATCACGAGAAGTTATACCAGCAAAAAAAGTGGGTGGCACTTTTTGAAAGTTCAGACGTATTTGAAAAATTTCTAATGGTTTTCGAGTTCACAGAAAAATAACCTTTTCTTTAGATGAGTCAAGTTTAGAAAACATATTTCAGGATCTTCATTAGTGACACCGCCGCCGATACCTCCAAGAACGAGTCCTGTGCCATCTTTAGATTTGCTTTCTAGAAAGCTTAGTATCAGCTCTGCTGCAAGCACTAAAAGAGCAGGAACATCCAACGACAGTATGAACGTACTCGAGCCAACGAAACAACAGGTGAGCTCTTCTCAACTAAACTCTCAACTATGATAATGTACTTATTGGTCAATAATTGTGTGATAGATAGTCATATTTATCCGCTCTTATTAATTCGCTGAATAACTGACCTAGATTCTCCTTCGTAAGTGAATTTACAGTAGTCGCTTGTGAAGAGGCAAATGGTTAATCTTTTCTAAACCTTTGTGTTTGAGTAATCTTTTCGTAATCAATGAATGCTCGATAAGCACCTTGGAAAGGTGTGTAGGAAAACCTTATCCATGCATGAGTCGCCTAAATACACTTAGCTGCAAACTTTTACTAGATTCTTTATGCCTAAATTGGAACTATCCTGTAAGTTTATGAAGTAGCTAGCAATAGGCTCAGCAGATTGCTGGCACGATCATGGAATTTTGCTTAGAGCTGGATTAATCGTGCAAAGGAGGCTACTTCTTCAAGAACATCATCATAGGTGATATCTTAGGAAAACATGCGAACACAGCCATGGTTTTGAATACAAAGATGATGTGAAAGGCTGTTTGAGTTAGTCATCAGGCTGAAACCAATGAACAATGAACACGTACTTTCAGGTTTCTTCTTTCTGGCATTGCAACGAAAAATTATCTGATGAAAGTGATCACATTATCTTATTAGATTATTAAACTAGCCGGAAGTTGATAAAGATGTGTATTCGGCTAAGGTTTCGCCGTCTCCGTCTTCGCCAAATCCGATGATCCGAGCCGATAGTCTAAAGTCGTTCTTCTCCTCGTTGTGGTTTTTTCATCGTCATATCGAGTCGACCCTCTACAGTAGTTCACCGCTTGAATGGGATAACCTCATCCGACGAAGCAACTATCTTGTACAGGGCAGTTGTTATAGATAATGACCATCCATTGGTAATAATTTGTTTTTCAACGGATAATCCATCAAGCACCAGTCGGTATTACATTAGCTAGGGCATACCGTACAGCAAAGCAATATTTTTTCACTCTACTGAAGAAGATCCGACTCGATGCGATTACGAAGGCACCACATCGAGAAGACGAACGATTGCGGACCATCGACTCGGGATCATCGGCTCTGATGAAGATGAAGACGTCAAAAGGGTTACTGAATAAACATCTTTATCCTCATGTTAGCTTCGTAATCGAAAAAAAAGTGCTGATTATTAGCGCTGAGGTTAAATGGCGACCGGTTTCAACAATATGATCGCATTGTCTTCATTCTAATTTTGTGTCTAAATGATCTTGCTGCTATCCTTGAGTTCTCTTTCGGAACAAATTACAGCGCAAAAATATCGTCTCTGCAAAAATCGGGAGGCATCTTGAGGTAAAGAAAGCGAAATCACACTTCTTTGCCCAAGAACATTACTTTACCAATGTTGTATCATTACTTACAAATCATTTATGGTCGAAGAACGTGGGATTCTACCTTGGAGCTACGTAGAACACCTGCAAATGTTGACAGCTGCCGCTTAGGTTAGGACTCTGTGGAGATTTAGAAAGAAAAGATCTTAAACAAAGAAGATTTCTCGTTAAATCTACAGGGAGCAGTTGGAATATCAGCGGCGTTTGCTAGAGTTTCGCCAGTCGCAAGGAAAATATACCTGCTCTTGATTTCCGAACGGAGCGACCACTGTATGCAGAAGGGTCATGGAGAATAGTATCAACGATTCGGTTATCTTGGACTTATGCTTTCACTTCACCTCACAAAGGACAAATGCATCGTTGCAACAATTCTCCTTCCAATTTCCGACATACTTTGCTATTGTGAAAGCATTATATAAAACCCGTTTCTCACAATCATCATTTTTCATCGGCGCACTGACTGAGCTTTAAGCAAACGTGCTGGAATTCGAAACGCTCAGCCGACGGAAAATCAGAAGCATATATGTTGTAAAGTTTTATTTGCTACATGTCATCTACAAGCTCTTTACCTACGCTATCCTCAGTACAGGAGGTGCGTGTAGCGTAGTGGTCGGAGACGCCCTGCAACACGCACGTGGAATCGATTTTCACGCCCATGGCCCACCATGTCTTCCATCCCTCCGTGGTCGGCAAATTGGTACCAGACCTGTCTGGGGGGATAGCAGCACTGGCTCGATACATCGGCAGGCCACCGCGAGTCATTGTAAAGGCTAGTTATGCATTAACGGTCGTGTTTCATGAACCGGAAGAACTTACTTCTCAACTCTGGGGACGAGTAGAGATTTAACCTACATTGGCTCGAATTGTTCTTTTGTTAATAAAAGAATTCGTAATCATTTCTTGGAAGAACTTCAATTAAATAAGAATGAAGACGTTGACTTTTTCAGCAAGAGCGGGTTGATTCACCATCGCCGTCATTTATGAGTTCACCGGATGACGACACAAGTACGAAATCTTTCTACTATTCCTCAATATAAAAAATACTTTCAATTCCTTTTCACCTTACAGCTCTTTCATTTCTTCTATTTCGTCTTCACTCTTATCACATTGTGTTCCTCTTCAACCGGAGAAACCGTTTACCTTCAGTGTTTCAGTTTACCCAACAGTGGCTTATGAGATGAGTGAGAACCAAATTTCTTTCTAACTAAACACTGTCGGTTCAGATTTTTCCCCTCACCGTTGATATTCTTAGCTTTCTCTGGCCATCTAGAAATTTCTGCAGCACATTTTTATTCATTACTATTTTAATACGAGGTCATCTTTATGTGATTTAAGAGCACATTTCTCTGTGTCGTCGCTGAAGTCCTTATTATCAGTTACGATTTTGTCCTAAAGAAAAATCATGTACGCTGAACAGACGAACTTCTAATGGAGCTTTCTTCTTCTCGAATTCTTTTTCGTGAACATCTATTTTTTTCTAGTAATATGATACCGTCTAGCTAAATTAGAAATGCTTAAGCTGGGTTTATTTTTGTTATCTACAAGACACAATTTCAACTCTCTCTTCTTTATTATCTCGTACGGTGCTTCGTGTTTTCTTCACTGGGTTTGTGGGTTTTTGACTCCGCACTTAAATGATAATAACATTTGGACTATCCGCTGGGAACCCGCGTTAAATTTGGCTCTCAGGTTGTGTTGAATACGCCAATAAATTCGGCACAAACTCACAGCACACTGCTTTCATTTGCACGCTAGTAGAAAAACAGGCACAGTCACGTTTTTCCATGTTTCTCTTCCCTTCTCACCAATCAACCCCATACATTTTTTTTTTCATTTCACCTTAGCAATTCAACCAGATTTTTGTGTTTTCTGTCAGCTTTTGTAAACTTCCCTCTAATATATAGCTCCTTGATTTTGACCATACACGCCTAAAAATGGGCACAACATCTTAAGGTAGAAGATTCAGTACCATGATATTTCCTGAAACGAAGCGCGCCAACTGGTCTGTTCAGAGTCACGCGCGCGTCGCCGTGCGCCGCTCGTCCACCGCAACTTGTCGGCGATGAATCGCGCTTCGTCTTTGGCGACGACACTCCTCACAAGTGATGAACCGCTAACAACCACCAGTGCTGAGAGTTCAACACCTGCCACGACACCACGGTATCACTCTCCGGATGACGTCACAAGCACGAATGCGCTCATCACAACCATGGCTGATACATCGCGATCCGGTTCGGCAATTCGTCGACGCATTCATACTGTTACATCATTGCCTATCCGCCTCCTTCCATATTATCGTATGCTCACTTTTCCTTGAAAAAATACAGCTTCACACTGTCTTAAAGAACCGGTGTGTGTGCGGAGAAGGGCAGCATTTGCATGTTGCGATGTAAATTTCATAATAATGAATGCTTTCTGAAAATTAACGTGACCATATACGCATGCGTATGATTTCAACACATCTACACTTCAGTTCTATCTTCCTGCTCTTTCTTCATCCTCCCTTCTCAGCATACTGTCGCTTATCTACAGTACTTTAGGTACACTCGGCTCAATACAATTTTCCGTTCTGTACAATCTTGACGAAAAGAAACTGACTGTGCATTTGATTCGGGCGAAGGTACGCAGATTTCTTATTTATGAAAATAACATTCTATCTAACTGTTTTCAAATGGTACTGAAGTTAGTTGAATGTGTGAAATGCTACTTTGGCTTATTAACCATAACTTTGCCTCGGACTCAAACTTTCTAACGAGGATGTGATCATGTTGTGATTTCGACTGTGGCTTCAGCTTAGCTGGGTTCATTGCCAATTTGGGCTCCTCGGATCGTTTTCGTCGTTGGGTGATTGTTGATATCATCGATAGGGTAAAAACATTGCTGACAGCAAGGCAAAGTAGAGACCTCGATCGGTGTGCTGGATAATCGCGGGTTCGAAGATCGGTAAGGGTTGCAAATTTTCCACATATTTTTCACTTACGGTGCAACCAGATTCCGCTTTCCTAACGGATGCGAAGCGCAGCTACCCGATTAGGTTTCACTTCCGCTTTATCCCGTTCCATGTTTCGTGCAACTTTCTCGACAGTGATGCCACACTGTTGTTAGTCAGATTTCTTTACAAAGACAATGTCTTCTCTTCGTGTCGACAACATCATAGTGAATTTGCAAAATGGAAGGTGTAAAGATGAACCAAAAACTCTGAACGATTTTTTCAGATAAGTAGAGGAGAATGAAATACCGTGACATCTTGTATCCTGGGAATTTCTTATGGATGTTCACGTTTCTACAGATGTGATCTGCTGTTTATTGAAACTTTCAAAACCTCGTCCATTCATAGAGGGAACGAATCCGATGCGAGAGGTGCTGGGATCAACGCAGTATACGTGAAGACCGGTCGTATAATTCAATAAAAGATTTGTTCGTATGAGTTCATCTCCAGACTCATATGAATACTTGACCCAGTTTTCTGTCCATATTTTTGGAAACTCAAACGAAGAGCTTGCTGACAATAGACACGTGGCAGAATGGACAATGATCGCTGATGTCATGTTGGTTTCCTTTCTTTCAGAGCAACATATTTGCGTTGCTACTTCATTGACTAAATACTTTGCACTTTCACCTACACCATGTGAACAATTGGGCCAATGGTTTACTGTGGATTAGCAGCAGTCTACTTAAACGGGATTTGATCATTTTAGAGCAAGGTGGTTGGTTGATCGACGAGATTCATGTCCTATCATATTCTATGTTTTTCTTCGCTACCATAAAGGCATTTGGTCGATAGAATCTTTCCTTTTAGACTGGTTCGACAACGTTATTCTTCGTATTTCTTCCTTGAATCCTCAGTTCCTCAAGTGAAGTTTTCGTTTTAAACATGCGTGCCTTTTAAATACAAATTGCAGCAGATATTTTCTATTAGAATTCTAAAACTCTATCAGTCCTTTCTCATCCGACCCGCTTAATGCATTAGTGATCCTGTGACCTCGGAAAATCCTTTACTCTTGCCGTTTCTCGAGAGATGCCGAATGATAATTTCCTGACATGGGAAGGCGGAACTAGTTCTGTAGCTTACGGCACAGCATATAGAAAGAGTCACTCTCTGAATTCACATGCATCCATGGCAATATACTTTTCGTTTTTGTTTAAAACTATGATCGTTGACCCAGGATGCGCAACATAGCCGCGTTCCATAACCTCCATGAGAAATTCAATCACTGTCACTGGTTTGTCTTATTCAAACATTCCCACGTAATTTAAAAGCACAGCAAGATCTTTTTATGATGTTATTTTTTCCAATTCCTGCAGTTTTTAGAATTTGAAGGCGATGGACAGTAACGGTTTCTCGGATCCCTACGTAAAACTACACCTATTGCCTGGAAACGCGAAAGCTACAAAACTAACATCAAAAACGATCGAGAAGACCCTTAATCCCGAATGGAACGAAGAACTCAATTATTACGGTGTTACGGAAGAAGACAAGCAAAAGAAGACTTTGTAAGCCTTAATTGTACTACGATAGTACTACAAAACATTTTCCTATGTAATCAATATCCTACACAGGCGAATCACGGTACTGGATCGAGATCGTATCGGATCCGATTTTCTTGGTGAGACACGAGTTGCGTTGAGAAAACTGCCCATGAATGTACCGAAAAAATACAATCTGTATCTTGAACATGCGATTCCGGTAAGTTAAAATTCGCTGAGGTCTTAGTAAATAAGAAGTATTTCTGTGTATTTCAATGTCTGTCTAACATGCAGGTTCAACAACCTCATCATGATAGCGAGGTGATTCGAGGCAAAATTCTGGTCGCCCTACAATATAATATCCAGCAAGGTTATTGAACCTTTGTTTTAAAGGAAAATATCCGTCTATTCTAGTTTTTTCGTTGAAACGAAAACTGCTGAAGCTTTTAGATGCTTCAAGGGTTCTTACCTCTCATTGTTTCTTTGAAAGTCAAAAAGAAGTCATGTAGAATCAGTTCTCTTCGTAATTTCCTAAGTAATATTTAGGCTCGTTGTTTGTAACGATAAAACGTTGCGTTGAGCTGATGGGTATGGATTCAACAGGATTTTCCGATCCATACTGTAAAGTGTGAGTGCTTCTTAATGTTGTAAAAATTTATTCTTTTTTGATTGCTGCGATTCTCCCTGTGATCCACATGGGCAGCGACTGCCTATGAAGGTGACAACCTGGAGCAGAATGCCTCAAGATGATTTCGGGATTCCCGGGAACTACAATGACTAAACCAGCAAATCTCCTAGTAAAAGGAGATTATGGTGGGACCTGCACAAGCAGTGAGGACGACGCATCCAAGTACTCAAGTTTAATGCTCAGATTCTGCATATCTGCAGCTCTGTTTAGTAATGTTCCAGTCAGTCGTAAATACAACGACCACGCAAATTTTTCACTTTCACATCGACATAAACCACGAAATGAAACTCATTACATTAACCGTTCTCGTGGGCAAGCGTTTCCACTGATTTCTTATGTTCTATTCTTTGGTTGGTGGCCAGAATGATTTTTGATGTCAATTATATGAAACCTTCTGCGGGCAAGCCGATGGACAAAAGAGCCCTCTGCTTTTTTTGCTGAGAATTTCTTTGCTAGCAAAAAATTGAAACAAGTTAGAATTAACTGTAAATAGTAGTGGAACGTGAATAGAACCAACGTCCTTGTTCCTAGGAATGGCACCTCACCAAGCTGCGCCATCGCCACCACCATTAGTCAACTATGATAAACCTTAATGATTACTCATTTCTCTTCTTACGTTAGAAGATCGCAGTGAGCTCCACTTGCTTCAGCTACACGAAGACCACCATATTTTTGGTGTCAGTATCCTTTATTGGTAGCATTCTTAGTGAAAACGTTGTCGCATAGATCTCGCCATACTCTACCGTGGGATAGGTTTCCTCTTAACTGAGCTTTCGAATGGATGGCGACAAAGAGCTTAGGTTGGGTAACCCTGCAGAAGAATGAACCCTAATGCACAGATCAGTTTGTTACTCGAGAGCACACCACACCTCAGCTTTAATGTAAAGATAAACCATGGCAATGACTTGATGATTAGAAAAATGAATTCGAAGGAATTTCGAGAGCTAAGAAGGTGGACGACGTTTGTGCTCTGTTCTCACTCACCCCTCGCCGAAGTTGTAATGCTTGCTTCTAAAACGTTTTTTTTTTCAAGATTTACATGTTTAGCTATGATCTAAAGGAACTGGAAATAATTTTCACATGACGTTGAATTGCTTTACTTTGATAGTTTGCCCCTAATCACGTGTCGTCAATACAACTTATACTTTGCGCAATAATATGGACGATCTTATAGTTTTATAGCATTCAATGGTCTATTTCTGATCTTCTTGAAATCAGTTCCATTTCTGCTTGAGGTAGTAAGAAAAGTTTTTGTGGTTGGAGTAGGTGGTCCGGAGGTTTTTGTGGTGCTGTGGTCCGGAGTACGATGGTGTGCAAGGTAATGCGCATCACAATAGAATTAATGCGTGAGCTAAAGAGTGCGGTCCCGAAGACCACAAATTGAACCGAAAAGTTTTTGTGTTACCTTATTCATTGTTCCTTAAGTTTGAAGGAAAAACTTCAATCATTTGCAAGTTCTGAGTTTTTCAGCTCATTGACACCCATCACTTCAAAAGCTCACAGGCAACGTACGTCGACCAAGAAAAGAACGCTAAATCCTGAATTTAACGAGGTAATTAGTTTGAGCTTAACCGATACTGACCTCTTAACAAAGATGCAGTATCCTTTGAATAAAATGTGGCATAGACTTTGGTTTTCATGTGAAACTTTCTGATTTTCTAATAATCGTAATCGAAACCAATCACATCTTGGTTAACCTTTTTATTTACTGCCTATTACAATTTTTCATGGCAAGGTATTATATGTGATACAACCGTAATGATGCTGAGATATTTGCAAAACTCCGGACCGCAGGTGTCTGCGGTGGGGAATGAGCGCGCTATTACCTTTTCCGGCGACTAACGCGTTCACCACCACACTCTGTTTCTGAGCTAGTTCTATCGATCAATGTCATCATCAATCACCTATGGAAAAACCCGTTTGGTGTGGTGGTGAACTCGTTAGCTCCCGGAAAGGCTAATGGCGCGTTCGTTCCATACCGCAGGCACCTGCGATCCGGAGTTTTGCAAATGTCTCAGCATCATTGTAGTTGTATCACACATCTTGCTTAATTGACTACGTTCATGCGTTTCCACTTATCTAATCAATAATTTTTCATCACTAACATATTTTTAATCCTATAGCTACCTACGATATAACTACTTACATTGGAGAACCACTGAGATTTTTCCAGGTATTAGTTTATTTACGAATTTCAGACGCTCACTTTCATCGTTCCGTTCAAGGATTTACCAAAGAAGACGTTGCAGATCGGCGTATACGACCATGACCTCGGTAAACATGACGACTATATTGGTGAGCTAATTTATAAATGGATTCGCAGTAAACTTGTTGTTGAAAGTACCAGTTCTACATGACAACAGAGCTGTTTTGGTTCCTAGAATTTTTCTCATATCCTTTCAACATCACCTTGTATTTGTAGAGTTCTAGATTATATATTCTAATATTACTCACTGTAAACTTGAACACTTCTTGCTTTCTAAGCCTATTGCAAGCAGACTTTACAAGAAACGTTCGCGTTGAGTCCAATAGCATCCGAGAAATTAGTGAAAGGATAGTCGGTGATCATTTTCAAGGTGGTATCGTCTTGTCGACATCGGCTAAAGATGCACGAGGTAAGCAGTGGTGTGACTGCATC
This sequence comes from Angiostrongylus cantonensis, assembly GCA_009735665.1. Lineage (NCBI taxonomy): Eukaryota > Metazoa > Nematoda > Chromadorea > Rhabditida > Metastrongylidae > Angiostrongylus > Angiostrongylus cantonensis. The sequence continues at coordinate 773,037 of MQTX01000072.1, forward strand.
AAAAATCCCGGTCAAACATTCGAAATGTGGCATCAGCTTCAACTCGAAGACTAGAAGATAAGATGGACAACGAGTTGGCGCTGTTAATGTTCTTCAGGTTTTCTATTCTTCCGACACCAATGCCCTTTCTTTTAACTGTGTTTTAATTTTTCGCTTGCACTATCATGATATGCATAACTCTCGTCCAGTTTCCTTTCATTTTGCATTAAAATCATTCTCTTAACTGCATGGCAGATTTCTTTATGATATTCACTTTTCGGGTTTTGCAGCCGTATCATCCGCCCCAGCTCCAGGTAGGATTTATTGTGTTAGCCTGGCTAGTTATTATGTAGGTATCACTGTCACTCGTTCATTCATTCATCCATTCATACATTCATTTATTCATGTCATTTGATTCATATCCCTTTATCTATTCAAGAAAATTGTTGATGTACTTCATGCCTATGTCATTGATCAATAGTTTGAATACTGGTGTTTTCTGTTAAACGGTGTAAGTATTTCAGAACTCTATCGTTCCAGCAGAATTTGCAGATATTGATTTTCGTATAAATATTAACATTATTACTGATATATTATTATTAATAAACGAATTATAAGTGCTTTTTGGAATCAAGTGACAAGTGGGTTTCTCAAGTCGTCGAGAAGGTTCTGCGATCATAAATCCGCAAAAGAAGGTATCCGAGTCGACGGTTAAGCATGGCAGGTACCAAATCGGCAGCAGTACTCACTACTAGTCTACGCCTTTCCTGAATCTCTTTCTTCGATCAATGAATATCAGTTGAAATAAACAGCACCGCTCAACGCTCTAACAGTTTCTTTTGTAGCAGCAAGAATTAATAACGTTAGAGTTAATTTACTTGAAAGCTATACAGTTTACAGTGTTTACAGACCTTTTCCTATGTTGTTACTCTCGAACACGAACTGCTGAGACCGTGAGACTTCGATGAAACTGGACCTCAAGATTTTCCTTTCGAGAAACGAAAGACCGCGGAATGAGATATTCTTGGAATAGAATTTGTTATCATTTTCAAAACAAAAAGCTCCATAAATTATTCGTTGTAACACTCCTGATTTTACAGTATCATTAATCGAAGCGTTTTTTTTGTCTCATTTCTCCGGAGTCATGAAATTAGTATCGGACTTCTCTGAGAGGGGAAAATCGCTCTCTACAATCTTATTGCACTCGTTTTCTGAGTCCCGCCTGTTCCACTACACTAACCGAGGGCTTCACTGTCCTTTCTCTTAATCAGGTTTTTTTTTTACTTTGACGGTGATATCAGCAATCAAGGGCGAGTGTGGCGCTGTTGTTGGAGGCGTCACTGCGACACGCACGTGGAAAGCGCACATAGCCCACCAAGTCTTCCATCTCTCCGAGGTCAGCAAATTGCTACCAGACTCGTCTTCTAGGAGGATAGCAGCATTAGCTCGATACATCGGCAGGCCACCGCGAGTCATTGTAAAGGCCAAATATACATTCAGTCACCTCCAACGATACTTATTGAAGTCGAATGCATGGCGCATCCCTAAGGGATTGATCAACGCCGAGAGTTTTATCCTTTATCCTTTTATCAGCAATCACCCTTCAACGTGAATGATCTGATGAGCTCAAAAGCGCATTAAGACCATTTGAGCTGAAATTGGAGTGGAAATCACAACGCGTTAACTTTTATTTAACGTTTACTCTTTTTTAATGGTAGGGTGTGATGTCTAATAAAAACACAAAGGTGCTGAGATGTAGGTAAAGATGATGATGTAAATGACAATCAAAGAAGGATCACTAGTTGGACTGAGATGGAGCACTGCAGTACTTCTCAAAACCGAAATTACATCAAAGGAAGGTCGTGTTGCTTTTTCAGAACCCTGCAGCAGATTTAAGCCATTGCCTCGCCTTGGTCAACAGAAAGCTATCAATCCCTCTTCACAAAAATGCGCTACCACACATCACACTTTGGACGATGCAAAGATTGAGTGGGCTGGGACACGAAACTCTGTCTCTTTCACCATATTCGTGCAGCTGAAGCTTGCTACTACTTCCTCTAGCATCTTGACAACATTGTGCGCGAGAAGTGCTTTGAAAAACATGCCGAATTCCAAACCGCCTTTATCACTTCGTCGCCTCCAAAACTTTAACGCTTTGGATAACCAGTGAGAATAAACATCTTTCTTGTTGGGAGAAATGGGTAAATTCTTGTGCTGCTCACTTCTTTCAAGGACCCTCTTCCTGAGCTGAAATAAGCCAATTTCAGAATACAGGTAGATCTCGGCCGTTAATTTCTGAGGAATCTAATAAAATTATTGACGAATTCGTGTCAGCTCACGGAGAACGTGGTAGAGTAGACAAATTACTGCCAAAAATTGTACCAAGATCTGAGTGCATACTAATCATTTGTAGATTCAACGCCTGTGTAAATAGCGTAACGCAATATGGCCTCGCTGCAAGCAGACCATCTCTGTTTCGATATTCATTATCGAATCAAGCTATTATTTATTCAATAAAGCTAAAAAGCTCTCGGCGTTGATCAATTCCTGAGGGGTGTACCATGCATTCGACTTCATTAAATACCGTTGGAGGTGATTGAATGCATATCTGGCCTTTACAATGACTCGCGGTGGCCTGCCGATGTATCGAGCCAGTGCTGCTATCTTCTCGGACAAGTCTGGTACCAATGCCGAACCCGGAGGGATGGAAGGCTTGGTGGGCCATGGGCGTAGGGATCGATTCCACGTGCATGTCTCAGTGGCGCCTCCAACCACTGCGCCACACGCGTCCCTATTTATTCAATACACATAAAACTCACTCACCCTTAAGAATATTAAAGAAAAACTTATTTAACAAGTCACTCAATGAAATGAATCTATAAGGAAGTTATACCGCATTTAGGGCCTAAGGGAATTCTTGCATGAACAGCGATCACCTTTGCTCGAAATGAAAAGCTCTATCTTCTGTCTTTTTTTGTAATAGTACCCAGGATCGACTTTCTATTAACCTCGACATTGGATTATGAATTCGTCGTTTTCTCTCTTAGCAATCGCGAGGTTGTTAAACAGCATACGTTTACTTCCATAGAAAAACACACAATACAATACAACAGTAGCTGACGTTTCGGCAAAAATCGCCGTCTTCAGAGCCTAGAAGGGTGCAGCTTTTCATCTTTTTGTTTGAGCTGTTGAAGTGTTTGACCTAATAAATTGTATATCAATGAACCTTTCCAGGCTCTGAAGAAGGCGATTCTGCCGAAACGTCAGCTACGATTGTGTTGTATGTGTGTTATTGTATGGAAGTAAACATATGCTGGTCAACAACCTCGCGATTGCATTTTTTTTATTAAAATTGTTAGATTCCAACTTGGAGCCGATGTTTCTATTGGAAACAGTTCAAATGGCGTACTAGTCATTCAGAACAATTATTCAATAATGTTCTTGTTATGCAAACTTAGAATTCTCTATTTTTATATTCTTATTTCATTTGATCCGTCTTCACGTCTACTGTGCCGATTCCAGCACTTCTCACATTCGATTCGTTTCCTGGCATCCATGTCCACGAAGATCTTCCAACTTTTCACGTGGGGCTTCGGCTACTGCTTGAGGATTTCCACTTCATCTTAAATGTTGTAGAATGCTGCCCCAGGGATTCTCCCTGGAGTCCTGAGACAATCGGGCTCGAGTGCTCCCAGTTGGATTGCACAGTGATTTTTCTCGAACAGTACCAATTTCCTGACCTTGGAAAAATGAGAGGCTTGGTTGACCTAGAACCGAAATGAACTAGCACCATGTTCGTGATGACGGACATTACTGCTAATGTGCTATCTGCCCCGTGTTTTATTTAAAATTTTATTTTATTTCTGTTTAAAATGTCATCGCAGAAACACAAAATGGGCGCTTTTTCAACCGCAGAAAATCGGTTTCGAAATATGTTGACTAGAAGCAAGAACATGAAACTCTAACTGCGGTGATCCGATGAAATAAGTTGTCGAGTTCATTTTAGGCCATTAGAGAACGATGACAG